>OX596252.1:11052913-11197227 GCA_951394255.1 Polyploca ridens | reverse complement strand
CTCAAAATGAATCCGCTCGAAGGCGTACCAGAAAAAATGGTGGGTTTTTGCGTGCAAATATCAATATGGAAAACGAGGAGCCTCCTAGGATAAAGGTAAGGACTTACCAGGAACTCCTATGGCAATCCACTGCACACAGCAACTATCACCACTATCTCACATCAAAATCACAAGTCACTGAGTTTCACTGAGTTCAATTTACAAATCAACGCCTCCCGGTCGACAGCGGTTTTCGTACTGTTTATTTATAAATCACAAATTTAGATGTTTCCCTGACGGTAGCGGATCTCGTACTGCCTTTTTGCGGCGTTGCGGGGCGCGCGTCTTACGTTTTGTGATGCGTCGCCGAAGTATGTAGATAGAATATTCCCGAAGCTCTTGTCTCGCTTACACATATGAGGTGGGAAAAGGAGAGGAATCGGGAAGTAGAGGCTCGTCATTGATACTCAATATGAGTAGGTTTTACTATAGATATTATTATAGGTATTTTGGCCTAAACAAAACCAATTGTTATCATGGGAGGCAGGTCCCTTGTGAAAACCAACAGGTTAAGGAGGTAAAATAGAGGATCAGAAGTGAAACAGTGGGTGAAGAGCAAGCAAAGCAAGGGAAAGCGGGTGTGAAAGGTAACAAACAGTTCCTTTTACATTTAATGTATTAGTGATTGAATGTTGCTTGATACTATTATAACCTCAGGTACAGACTGAGTCAAACTTATTGGCGGCTATGATATTAGGCGCGGAACGCTGCGCAGTAGCGAAAACAAAGATATGTGGTACATTTGAGATGACTGTACCTGCAGAGCCTGCTCGCAGCGTACTTCATAGCCGCCATAATTCTGGTTCGGATTCTAGTTATGTTGCTAAGGAATAGTAAATTTCGGAAAAAACTACATTCACAAAGTCCATTATATTGACTCCAATCTCGGCTATAATATTGGAGTTTAGGTACTTACTTCCTTACTAATAACAGTTTTTACAACCTAAACTACTAGCAATGTAATATATTCACAGCAAAAGAGAAATATATTTTTTTAATCTCCTCAAATTAACTGGCTAGTAGTATTGATATAAACAGTAGTATACTACTCACCTAATAGTAATCCCATCTCCTTTAGTAAGATACAAATCATAGTGTGTGTTCCACTTCGGATCAAGGGTAGCTTTTACAGTGTTTGTTGAATACACTTGGCCACTGCCATCCACAGATATCTTAGCAAATGGGTCTGGCAAACCTAAATATGACAAAAAGTTATATAAACAAACTGGTTAGCGGCTGTAGATTACATATACGCGTATAATATTCTAATGTTACGACATACTCCTTGAAAAACAATGTTATAATTTGCTTGCATGTCATGTTAGGTCTCGCCTTGAAAACACATTCGCTCTTCCAGAAATTAATAGATGAATAAATACAAATACTTACGAAACAAATCCCTTCGGACCAAATTTCTTGCACACAGGACTAAAAAGGAAAATAAAGAGTGTTAATTAATTGGAATGTGATACTCGGAAGTTAAATATTCACAGGCTTGCGGGAACCCCTTTGATTTTGATATCGGTTACTCACTTGTTAATCGTATTTTTTGAGCCCCATATTTACGATTTGACATCGGAGTGGACATTTTCTATAAATATTATGGATACATCGGGCTAAACCTTTGAATTATAATTTAAAAGAATTGCACAGCATTTCAACAACTTTCAACCACCATTTTTATTTTTTTATTTGGGAAGTTTAGAATTTTAGGGTTGCTAACATAAAAAAGAGAAGTATGAAGTTTAAGTTAGTATAGTAATCTATCGTTAGCACATAGTCTCTTCTACTCTAGAAAATCGACTATTATGAATAAATAAAATACCTACATTTGGTTTAAATATGGTGATTGATTTGTTTTGGTTGGATAATTTACGGTTAAGCCTCAGGTTGGACACATCGGATCGGTGCGGCCACACACATCGGGTTCATCGTAGAGAGGAGACGTAGACGTACCTACTACGTGATAAATCGTAATAGACGAAGTGAAATGACTTGCTTTAATTTCTTAGCACGAAGAGTATAAAAGGAAGATAAGATACTGGGTTGTTTGACGAGTGGTACATTTTGTATTGAATTCTAGCCTCCCCATTTCATTTCTTTTCTGTTATCTTCTAGTAGAACATAACAGAATCGGTAGGTGTGTGGCCGCGCTATAGGTAACTTGATAATTATTTTTCTTCAGAGGTTACTGACCGGTCATGGACAGGACACCAAACACCATTCTGATATGTCAGCCAGCACAGCAGGGATCTGCGTTAGTTAAAAGGCTTACTTGAGTGAGGCCGAGGCCTACATATTGTTCATATCACAGTTTATGTTCAATATTTGAAAGTGCTTCCGTCACCACTATAGAGGAGGGACCTTCCGGTAAGTTGCTAAGGCGTATAATATATTTTATGAAATATATAATATATTTTATTTACGAGAGCAAAAGCGCAGAGGATTGTATTGTATAATCTGTGGCAAAAGCGTTATGGTCTATTTTTATAACGTAAGCCCGCAAGCAGCTTTGTAGGAAGCTACTCAAGGTACTTTTGACCTCCATATTCTTAGTAGTGGATTTGTCGTAAAAGGTTCGGGCGACTTTCTTCTAGAAACTAACATCCAGGACATCCAGGCATGTTATAACCTTAGAAAATATATATGTCTAGAAAGAGTATCCCCATACTACATGACTTTTAAAGTGGCCAACTTTGCTACGTCCTAAGGCTACGTCTTATCCTCGCGGTACGTCATTCTGCTTGTCATAGTGACGTTTATAATGTTACCAGTTGTTGAAAAAAATCCAATAAAATGGGGAAAAATATATTACGGTGTCGATATCTTTTTAAACTCCGAAAATAAAAGTTGAATCGGGATAATACATGATAATAAGAATAAGATTAATGGCGCCGATATAATTGAATACTTATTATTTTTACTTTGATGTCAACGAACAGTAATTCAAGCAAATCAAGTCAAATCGAGTCAAATCAAGTCAAACCGAGTGAAATCGAGTCAATAAGTCAAATCGAGTCAAATTGAGTCAAACCGAGCCAAATCGAATCAAATAGAGTCAAACCGAGTCAAACCAAGTCAAATCAAGCAAATCCAGTCAAACCGAGTGTTCGCCATATTTAACTATTTAGTTATTGGTCCGATTGCTCTCAAAATTGATATTTGAGAGGCCTTTAAAACATAAACCACGAATCTTTTCTCAAAATTCAAACAAGTGGCCGCCATATTGAACTATTTAGTTATTGGTCCGATTGCTCTCAATACCCATTTTGTCATGACATAATCGTCATTAGCATTAAAAAAAACCCTAAAAATTCGACTTGTCCACCGTCGCTTATGATATATCAGTATCTACATACTCGTATTTAACTATTGACTGATATTAATTACCATGGGAGTTTTGAGTTCATAAACTGGCAGGACAGGCAACACATCAAAAATGGCGCTTACTCAAAATAATTTATTTTCGAAACATTTCAATGGCTTATATTGGAGGAACTAATAGAAAATATTGTTACTTACCGATGATAGGTGAGTTTTTTCGTTGGTCTAGATCGGTCCATGTAGTTTTTACACACTTTTATCACACAAAACGACATTTTGAAACAATACAATTTTGGTGATTTTGGTTGTGTCCCAGTAACGTCTCAACTGACACTGAGGACGGGAAAATGATTTAGCCCCTAACAGTTAGGGGCTATTTTTATCGACGCGTAAACAGCTTCGTAGCTCCGTCTGGATATACCATTAGTCAAGGTTATAACAATCTACCAAATAAAAAAAGCTCTTCTCTTTTGAAATGAAGATATTCAATTATCAAACTCAAATTTTAAACTTTCATAGGTATATCTAAATTAACTAACTTTCACAAGTTACTTACCTAATCATTAATATTTAAAGTACTTACTTTAAGCGGTCCCAGCCCAGGAAATTTGGTAAATACACAGGGTAAATATGAAGTATCTGAAGTACAATGGATAGAATGGATATTAATGGAAGGGAAACATCCGAATATTATTACCTACCCATTACCTACCAAGCCTACCAAGAAAATATTTCTACCTACCTATATTATCATATTTTCTTGTTCATGACGTGTTCATGCCACCGATAGATGGCGCCAGTAGTGGCATAAAACGCTATATGGTTTTTCTTAAAATAAATAGGTATATATGTTAAAGTTCCCATTTTATATTTGTAGGCTGTTTGTAGGTATAATAACCAAATATTTTCCTATCATTTCTATCACTTGACTGTGGCGTCGATTGTTAAACTTAAAGTATGTCTCTTTTAGCTTCATCCTACAAAGCGGCGGCGATGCTACCATCTTCCCGCACCATCTCCTATCACCACAGCCCACCACGGAGGCTATCACAGTGGAAACAAAATATTTTTTATTTCATATTATTAACTTTTGGAATGGATGCACAACAACTGGACAGGTAGCCCAAAAATAGATATTTTATTCTCACATGTAGTCAAGTTTCTCCCACTTCCTATTATATAGGTAACCGATTGAGTATATATAGATGTATAGAGAGAGTATGGGGATAACTGATGGATGATGGTCTTAAAATATGGGTACATAAATATAAAAGAACTTGCTCAATAATTTTGAGTATATAGGTACAGTACTTGAACGATTTAACCTCTGGACCTGCCCTAATAGTGACCGCGCTTACACCCCTTTCGCCACGAACCATGCTTTTTAGGCATGGTATTGAAAAAAATAATGACAGTTGTCGCAGTATAACATTCAATGTCATCGAGAAAACATTAGGAGAAAATGACGAAATGTGCCGTGAAATCACGTAGAAATTATAGTGGTGGAAAGAGCAATATTTAATTTCACAAGTAAATATATTTTTATTGCAGTTTTAGAGGTAATTTACATTAAAATCATTTTAATTCAAATCATGCATAAATATTATCCAACCATATTAAATAAACCAAAACTTCCATGTGATAATACCGATAACTATCACTTTCATACATAGTCGGCTTATATCTTTCATTCATTATTATTATGACATGATTGTCATATTAGAACTAGTGCTTAACGCTGTCGAGAACAATATCGATAATAATAAAAACGAATGAAAGATTTTGCGTACGCAATATATTACCTGATTACGACTATGTTAAACTTTACTATAGGTAAGTTATAAACCATAGAGGTATAAATATCTATTTATTAGAGTATACATTTCCAAATTATTTTTATATACCACCTCAAACTTGCAAGTTTTTTTTAATTTAGGTGTTACCTAAATATCGTTGAAAATAAAACTAGCGTTAAGTGTTACCTAATTAGCCTTAAGGCGCCGATCCCACAGAGAAGAGTTCTAGAGTTCCGCGTTTCGAGTTCTGCATTCCGCGTTGACTGTAAGCTATATCGTCAGTAGGGCTTAGGTTGGATGATAGATATATCAATAATCTGAGTTACGCTGATGATATGGTGCTGCTCAGCCCCTCAATTAAAGGTTTAAGAAAGCTTATCAAGATCTGTGAAAAGTATGCGAATGATCACAATTTAATTTACAATGCAAAGAAAACAGAAATAGTGATATTCAGGTCGGGAAAGGGTCCCCAAAATGTACCAGCTGTTTATCTCAATGGGCAGCCTGTGAAAATAGTCGACAACTTTAGGTACCTTGGTCACATTGTATCCTCACATCTGAGAGGTGATGCGGATATAGAACGACAACGCAGGGCCTTGTGTGTGGTAGGCAATATGATTGCTAGAAAGTTCTTCAAGTCATCGCCTGACGTGAAAATTACACTGTTTAAGTCTTTCTGCCAGACATTTTACACCTGTCAACTCTGGACTAACTACACCAAGAGGATGCACGATGGCATACGAGTAGCTTACAATAACATCTTCAGGCATCTGATGGGCCTTGAACGCCACTGTAGCGCCTCTCAAATGTACGCTGAGGCACGCGTTAACTCTTTTAATGCCATCCAGCGAAATAGAATAGCGTCATTTATGGCCAGAGTTCACAGATGTAAAAATGCTATCATAGCGAGCCTGGCGGAAAGACTGACACAGACGTCAATGTACAGACGATGGGTGGACATTGCCACCTGAGATAGAATTTAAGTTATTTCTTGTGCACCTACTCAGTTAATTATTGTTAGTCTTATTTTTGTGTATATGGATGTATGTCTGAAATAAATATATTTTATTTTATTTATTTATTTATTTATATGGGGCCTTTGAACGTAAAAAAAGTGTATGATGTGCGATCAGTAACAAATATTGCAGAACTCTAGAACTCTAGACTGCTTGCTGTGTGCACAATAGTCAACACGGAATGCAGAACTCGGAACTCGGAACTCCAGAACTCGCTCTGTGGGATCGGCGCCTAAGGGTTATTTATTATTTAAGAGTTTTTGACGAAAATGGGCATTAGGGTTCCATACCAAGGTCTCTTTAAATACATTATATGAATAAACTAGATTCTGCTCGCGGCTTCGCCCGCGTGGCCTAAAGTAAACAAAAGACATATTTTTCTACAACAATAAAACAAAACAAAACAACTTCATCCCGCTTTGAGGGTGGAATTATTAAAAACACGTATGCATTAATTTTCAATCTTCAACCTAAACACAAAATTTGAAGATCCTAACTTCGAAACTGACGGACTTTCATACAAACTTTCATCCCCTATTTTACCCCATTAGGGGTGGAATTTCTAAAAACCCTTTCTTAGTGGATACCTACTCTTCACAAAGAATATACCCTCTAAATTTCATGTCTCTAGGACCAGTGGTTTAGGCTGTGCGTTGATATATCAGTCAATCAGTCAGGACTTTGAATTTTATATATATAGATAAATTAAATGCATGTTCCCTATTGTCTAAAAATATCTGTAACATGCCCCTACAAACAGAACAAATTGTCAACATAATAGGTCAAGTTATTTTATTATTAAGTATTACCAATGATTTACTACTACTTTCCGCTCTACGGCTTTTTTCCTTTTTTGTGCCAAATTTATCCGTTTAGCTGTTTATACATGATTAGTTTCAAACATCGATATCTTAAACTAACTTTCACATTTATAATATCAGTAAGATGCCATAATCTAAAAAGTTAGTAAATGATAACTAATAAATAAAATATATGACTTAATGCAAATAGACGGAAAATAATTATGTTACTTGCCATACCGTACCGAAAATCGTTCATTCGTTCATCGACTTACCGTATCGACTGTGTCATGCACTAGTGTAAATGTGAATTTTGTGTATGTAGTTCGTAAAGTTTCGTATTTGTTGTAATTAGAAAAGGAGAGCGTGCTATGCAAAAATAGTATAAATATATAGCACACAAATAAAAATAGTAGTATGCGTGAAGTATAAATACACACGATTCTGCATTCGTTGTAATAATTACGTAAAATAGATCTTTGTGAGAGTGACATCCCCCCGCAAAAGTTGGTTGAACGTGATTTCATACTAATTTGTCTTGCTTCACGTCCAGAGGTTAAATCGTTCAAGGTACAGTAGTACCCAATTAATATGGCTTATCGATGTACCTGCGCAGAAGATACATTTTCAAAGCGCGGGAAACCGCTATTTGTCGGCAGCTGCCGCCATATAAGCGCGCGCCGTGCTGAGGGGCGTGACTTGCGAGTGAGACGGAACTAACAGCTGCAGTGTATTATGAACCTTATAGTAGTGATCTAAGGTTGATTGTAAGTTTCGGGGCCATACTTTCTTTTCTGTGCGAAAGAAGATTCTCGACGCGCCATATCAGTTGGGTAATACTGTACCTAGCCACCTAGCCTTGTTTTGAAAAGATTCATAAAACACAAAATCTCATTGGATTATATAATATAGACTCATCCCCCCTTATTACAAATCATAATTTAAAGCAAACCTAGGTTTTACTGTCATTCGGTCACTTTCTAACGTCCTTTAATAAAAAGAGACTAGGCTATTTTAAACCCTGGTTTTACTTTAAACCATGTTTTGTAATAAGGGGGATCGAGTTTGGGCATGTTTGATTTACTGAAGTCGAAATGTATAGACTATCAACTTATAAAATTTGACTAATGGTATATTACTGGTCGTTGTATGTAACGAACATCCATGGACTCACACTCTCCCAACTATAGAAATAACATAATTATGCTTATGCATGCTCCCAACCTTTCTCAGCCTGAGGATATGCTGAGAGCAATACTGCAACTGCTAGCTTAGCTTGTCATGTTATTCAAGACAAGGTTGGATATTCAACCTTAAATTAAATATATCTGAATACATTATTATTTCAGTAATAAATAAATTAATATCCACATACATTCGAGGTACATTCCTCACACACGCACGGCTATCTGATCCCAAACTAAACAGAGCCTGTACTATGGAAACCAGACAACTGATACACATATACATATAGCTGTCTCGCGCGGTTTCACCCGCGTTTCCGTGATAAAAAGTAGCCTATAATACTCAGGGGTAATGTAGCTTCCTATTAGTGAAAGAATCCGACTGGTAGTTTCAGTGATTAGCCCGTTTAAACAAAAAAAAAAACTCTTCCACTTTATTATATTAGTATAGAGAACAACTTTTTGTTTGTAAATACATACTTAATCCAAACAAATGCATGCCCTATGTGGGATCGAACCCACGACCTGCAGCGCGATAGGTGCAATCTTAACCAACCGTGCCTACTGGCCCGTCAATTATTAATAAAAAATATTCGTCGTTGAATTTTAGAATTATTGTCTTATTTCATATATTGTACCAATTTGACTGATAACGAATAGAATGTACTGTACCGCTATCAACACGACCTAATATGTATGTGTAATTTCTATATAAAGCAAACATGATACAACTATCATTTACAAATACGAACTACCTATCTCTTTATAACTGCATCTACTTCTGCAGTTACTTCTCAACAATCACATTTTTGTAGGAAAATGGAACCAATTATTATTGTTCATGGTGGAGCTGGTGACATACCTCAAAGTCGAGTGCAAGGTAAATTAGATGGAGTAAAAGTAGCTGTTAGGGCTGGTTATGAACTATTGAAGAATGGCGCCAGTGCTTTGGATGCCGTTGAAGCGGCTGTCATTTCTATGGAGAAAGACGAAAACTTCAATGCTGGTGAGAATAATTTTTATATTTAAATTATATCATAGATGTATCTTCAAATCATGTTACATTTAATTCTAGATTTTATTAAAATTCAGGTTATGGATCCGTTTTAAATTTGCGTGGTGAGGTAGAAATGGAAGCCAGTATTATGAGTGGGACCAACTTGGACGTAGGTGCTGTGACATTAATCAAAGACTTTCCTCATCCCATAAGCATTGCTCGTAGAGTTCTTACGGATTCCCCACATTCTTTATTGGGTGGAGAAGGTGCAAAACTTTTTGCCTTAGACAAGGTAATTTATTTTGATGAATTTCAGATAATTAGATACATTCTAGGTATTTTTATTGATATTAATAAAATTATATAAATTTCAGGGATTCCAAACAGTGCCACCAGAGTCTTTGATAAGTGATAACGCAAAAAATGCTTTGGATAATTTTTTAAAGCATGGTGAATTGGGAAGAACTGAAATTGGCATCGAAGATGAGGTGATTATTTTATTGGCTAAGATATTAAGCCTTTGTCATCTCTAGTATCGTGTTGTTTGTAGTGTTATCAGTTACCAAATATAGATCGATAAGATATATTGTAGTAGGTAGATGTAAAGATGTTGGTTTTATTTTTATATTGTTTTTTTTTATCATTATTACAATCCCTTATACTTTCACATAAAATTCAACGTTTTAAATAATAATAATAACGGATTTTGAATATAGGATGGTGTTGGAACGGTCGGAGCTGTGGCAGTGGACGCGAAAGGAAATGTTGCCGTTGCAACAAGCACAGGTGGAATGAGTGGGAAAGCAGTTGGACGTATTGGAGACACTCCTCAAATTGGGAGCGGAACTTACGCTGATGACAACGTTGGTGGAGTTTCTACTACCGGTAAACAAATTAATTAGAATTTTATAATTTTATACATGCTTAAGAATTTGTAATTTGTTTCTGTTTTATAATTTTATGATTCTTCTTCAGCAATTTCCAAAATAAATGACCACACAAATTATATTTGAAGAACTTAATTAATTTTATTTTGCGGAATTGATTGTAGGGCATGGAGAATCTATTTTGAAATACTGCTTAGCTCATGCAATTATCAAACTTATGGAAGGAGGACTTGATGCGAACTCTGCGACTAAGAAGGCTGTGGAAGGTAATGAATCATTCTTCATTGCTAATGATCATCTTGATCTTGAATGCCGGTTAGTGTGTTACAGCATACCCTGGCCCTGGCTGCTATTGTTATATGTCATGGGTTCTATTAGGACACGCATTTGTTTGCATGAAATGTCTTTTAGTACTTCATAAGTTATCACTTTATCAGGTTACAATCTCGTATCTTGACTTAGTTTGAGATTGTTCTTGTTCAAAGAAATGTCCTATTATTTTATTTTATTTATATCAAAACAATAACCAACATATGATTTCAGTCAAATGAACGCTGGCTATTTTTCAGGAATGACTACCCGACTGAACAATACTGCAGGTGCTATTACCCTTTCAAAGTATGGCGAAGTCGGAGTAAACTTTAGTTCCAAAAGGATGTCGTGGGCGTATGTGAGAGAAGCAAAGATTTTCTACGGAATCGAACATAATGAAGTTATTGAAGAGGAATATTCTACAAAAAAAGATTAATTTTGTTGCTGTATGCACCTACAGCAACAAAATTAATCTTTTTTTTTAACCTTATGTCCGAAAGAGGGGGTGCTTTATTATACTAACGTATTTTATTATTATAATTTTATATTCAATCAACGATTCCTTAATTAACTTAATAAATAATTGAATGATAGATAAGTTTCAATACCTAAACCTTACAAATACTTTTTTAAGTTTAAACATCAGTACCGAGACGGGAAATTTGAATTTCTTCGAGTTTTTATTATTTTTTACCTTCGTAGAACAATATGGATAGATGTTTCAGTGATTAGATTAACAATAGAAGTTCATTTGGCACATTGTGTTATGAATGTTTTTTGTATAATATGAGCCATATTTGAACGTTTCTCACAGTTTCTCTAAAAACCGTAAAACTGACTATTTTGGGATATGTACAAAAATAGTTAAACTTAAACCAAAAGTACCTTTCAATTCTACAATGTGCTAAATGAACTACTACGGTCGCTAATCACTGAAATGTCTATCCATGGTTCTACGCACAGGTAAAAAAATAGTAAAAACTCGAAGAAATTCAAATTTTCCGTCTCGGTACTGAACTGATGTTTAACCAGCCTTACTTTTATTAATAAGCCATCATGATCTCTTCTGTGACTTTAAGCTGAAGAAACGACACAGTAAAGGTGCAAGTTCGTAGCCATCGAGGAACAAATTTTTCCATGTTCGTAGCTGACTGCATGCGGCAGCAGCAGACGACGTGTCGTCGCAACGTTCGCATGGTTCCTTTCGGCTTGAAAAAAAGGGGATGGTGGATTAAGGTTCAACAATTCTTGCGCATACTCTCCAAAATATATCCTCTAGAAAACCGATAAGCAAGCAACGTTTCTTCGTTGTTGAGTTTCGCCGATTCATTTCCAATGAGTTCCTTGCTCGGCGGTCTATTGATTCGAGGGCCTTAAGCGGGTACCTAGGGGATCCATCCCAGAGATGGCAGCAGTACTCCATGGATGACCAGACTTGTCTAACTAATATTATAAAGAGGAAAGATTTGATTGTTTGTTTATTTGTTTGTTTGTTTGCATTGAATAGGCTTCGAATCTACTGAACCGATTTGAAAAATTCTTTCACTGTTGGGAAGCTACACTGGATAGTGTGACCGGGTGACATAGGCTACTTTTTATGACGGGAACGCGGGTGAAACCGCGCGAGACAGCTAGTGCTTTATAAAGTTGAAGCAACTGTCCTTGCGTGAAATACCGCTTGACCTTAGAGAGGATACTCAGCTTTCTAACAGCTGTTTCTGCCTTCTTAACGCAATAGAACAGCCAAAGTTTATTTTGGCTATTATGGTTATGCCGAGGAAATGAAGTGTACAAATATCCCTAAATCTAATACACTGCACTGTTTCAATGTACAGTACAATGTTACTCATACAATGATATAAATGTTGCGTGTGTCTATTCGGGGGACAACCTATCTTTTTATCTAACATAGTTCTGTTTATTTGCCACACATGATGCTGGCAGAATTTAGTTAGAGCAGTTGCCAGTCGTCAAAAAAAAGAAGCCGTGATACTTGACATTGACATTGTCAATTTGACAGTCATTCAATGCTTGACAATTAGAGGTGTGTATCTCATCAAAAATACGCGAGCTGCATCACAGCTCACGGCTCAGGTGTGTGAGCTGGTTCGATGACTCAGCTCGCAGATCAGCTCAATTTGTACCTATACTCCACGATACTCGCGCACGCTCACTGCGTACCGCGCGTCGAATCGAGCCGATTGAGCTGCAATTCGTTCGACTCCGCTGAGCGACTCTTTTCATACTTTAGAGTTGGAATTATTTGTCTTTTTATATTATCTATATATGTTACATATTTATTTAATTAATTGAATTATTATTTAAATGTTTTAGAACGAAATAATAAATCGTAGATTACAATGAAAAATCTATGGAGGGAGTCGTAGATACAATAGGAGTTGAATTGAGCCGTGAGCTAGTCATTTTGATGTTGAGCTGTAGCTCAACGGCTCAAACCCGTGTGATCAGATTCATTGAGCTGGTTCAGAGCTGAGTTACACACCTCTATTGACAATTGACACTATTTGACACTGACTGACAGACAGATAATTATTTACGTATTATTTATCTCATGATTTTATATTCTTCCAGCGTGCGAGGTAGCGATGGGTAACTAGCCGAAATTTCAATAGCTTAGCTAGCCGGCTATATGTGGTGTAAAAGCCAGCTAGTTAGTCAGCTATTTTGGCTATTTGGCTATTTGACTACACGCACGCACTCACAGCTACCGGCTACTCGGCTAGATTGGCTTTGGCTAGCCGGCCAGCTACCGGCTAGTGGTGGCTAGAATGGCTTTGGCTAGCCGGCCAGCTAGTGGCGGCGAGAGACCTGTGGCGGCTAGGCGGCTACCCGCTGTGTGTGACGTAAACTTCTCGTAATGAGGAGAATTTCTTATGATACCTCTATGGTCAAAATACTTGTCAATACGTGCACTTAAGGTTCAAATTGGTTCGAATTATCAACAATTAGGCAGGTAAGAAAACTCCTCATTCTTTCTAGCTAGCGAGTAGCCAGTAGCCATCCTGTAGCCAGTAGCCACCCAGTAGCCAATAGCCAATTATCTTGTTGACAGATAACATAGCCGTGGCTAGTTTGTGTCTAGCCGTTTTTTGGCTAGTTATTAGAATAGCTACCCACCTCTAGTGCGAGGTGTAAATGTTAATTAAAGTTATTATTTATTTATAAACTTGTAACAAAAATGCTTATTAATGGCAATCTACCGATAAGATTTAAGGCTGCAGAGTTTCATTACTTTAACTGGATATACAGTATTGCACCATGTTTCCCAGTACACGCCTCAAAAATCAATGTTATTAACGATCCAAGAAAATTTTATGACACGCTGTGTGAGAGGTTTCGGAATGCTAGTCGTAGGATATCAGTGGCTAGCCTTTATATAGGCACAGGTGCCATGGAAAAAGAACTTATAAAGGTCACCAAAGAAAATGTTGCAAGACAGAAAACATTGAAATTTAATGTACTATTAGATTATCAGCGAGGAACTCGTGGGGAAGTGAACTCGCTGACATTACTGCGACAGTTCATGAATGATTTAACAGAGCAGTGCAATGTTACCTTGTACCAAACTCCAAGGCTTCTTGGTTCTTGGTCAAAAGCACTACCATCCCGCTATAATGAGATAGTTGGTCTTCAACACATGAAGCTTTACATAGCAGATGATTCGGTGCTTTTAAGTGGTGCTAATTGCTCCAATGATTATTTCCAACAAAGACAGGATCGCTATATAGAAATCCAGGATGCTGATCTAGCAAATTTTTATTGTGAACTCATAGGTATGATGACTGTAAGTTGTTATTACATTCTGTTTGTTTTGTTTTTATTTTTTTCATTAACTCAATTGTTCATTTAGATTAATCTTGCATGGTATTTGTTTTAGATGAAGTCAGTAACTTTGGTAAGAAGTGTGCAAAAGATTGTATTATAAATGTAAAGTATAGCAGTAAACACGAGATGGTTAAAGAGATGACTCAGAAAATGAATAGTCTCATTGAGAGGTGGAAAGAGCAGCAGCAGCACAAGTTGGTTTCCATGAATAGTTGTAATGGTAATAACAATATTATACTTTTAAACTTAATTGGACAAATTGTAGCAATTTTTAAATTACTTTTACTACTAAAACTTTTTTGGGGGCCACATTTGTGTGGGGTCTGATACCCAGGTAACCACGTCATGTTCATTAGTCATGACTCTAATTTGCATCCAAGAACATGTCTAGTAAAGTTGGCAAGATCTAATAAACCCAGTTTGACAGTACATATGTGATTATTGTGTCAAAAAAGACAAACATACACAAGCGCTACAGATATCTTAAGATATCTTTTGTCAAAATGGGCCTCTTAGATCTTGATAGAACTAGTGCAAAATATTCAATAAGAGGATTACTAGTGTTACAGTGTTTATGCTCACACAAATGTCAACACATTTATAGATACCGATGCAGACACATGGATATTTCCTCTAATACAAATGGGGGAATTCAACATCACACAGGATGAACAAGTGACTCAGAAAATCATTGGAATGGCACCAGAAGGCTCACTTATTCAATTAGCTACTGGATATTTCAACTTAACAAATCAGTATGCAAAAACTTTACTGAATGACTGTAAAGCGGATATCAGTTTGTTGATGGCACATCCTAATGTATGTAAAAATTATTTTTATAATTTAATTTTTACACTGGTTAATCCTGTGTTAAGTTCTTAATTGATATTGAATTGGTATGTTATTTATTAATTTAATTAACAGCTTTTGATTACATTTTGAAAGTAGTTTATATTCTTTTTATGAGGACTCCTAATATTGGCTTCCAAATTGCACATTTTCAATATGGGCATCTTTTGTTTTGAGATTCACATACTGCAATAATAATCTTTATGATATTAGCAAATCAGTAAAAAGCCTGTAAAATGGGTGTTGGTGAAACACACTTTGTCCATCTTCCATAAATGTACATAGATTATTACAACTGATAACTTCCAGCAACTACACTGGAGAGCCAGTTCCTTTGTAGGCTTTGGCCACTTCATCACTTACTTTACACCATGGTCAACCACAAGTATATACAAGTAATAAGATAGTTTCCTGATAAAATTTATTGAGTCTGTCATTTACATTATCCAAAAATTTCTGTTGAACTTCCGTATCTGATGTCACAATAGTTTGCTAAAAAGTGTGCTAAGCTGTGACAACCACATCATTGACCAATGAAAAAATATTTTTTGATAATCTAACCGACGGACTATTTTTTTTTTATCCAGGCTAATGGATTTTTGGGTGCTGCTGGTCCTGCTGGCGGGATTCCACATGCATATTCATTGATCGCAAGGAAGTGAGTAGATATTACGATTATGAACCTTAAATGTAATCAGAATAAAGACCATATTATAAATCTAATCAATCATATTATTTACCAGGTTCTGGGAGAGAGTTGAATCTTTAAATCAAACAAACAGAGTGCAGATTTTGGAGTATGAACGTCCAGGATGGACATTTCATGCAAAGGGCATGTGGTAATTAGATATTTTTAATCAACTTCTGCTTGAGATGAAATGTAAATAATATTTATGGCTTGAGTTTTGTGAGCAAAGCTAACATAGAATAAGCTTTTCTTTTCAAAGTTTTCTTTGGATTTGAATTTAAGTGGTACTTATTTGATGTGAAAAGTGGCCATCATTTCCAAGAAATTACTTAGATTTTTTTTTTTTAATTTATTTTACATTTAGCTAATCTAAAATACAGAACCAATGATTTCTGTTTTGTCTTGTATTGGTATTATAGACCTCTAATCACTACAATTTCGTTTTAAATAGGTATTTCTATATTTTAAACATCCCTACAATTTACTAACTCTTCAGGTTTATTATATTATGTACTTTTATCGAAACAATAAAAATTTGTAAAGATGTTTACTTTTTAGGGATCGTATTGAAATCTTATGTCATTTGCATTGTAGGTATTATCCACCAGGCCATGAGATGCCGTGGGCGACTATAGTGGGCTCTGCTAACTTGGGCGAGCGATCAGTACGACGTGATCTTGAAGCGCAGGCAGCTATATTCACAGTTTCACCTCAACTACAGGTAAATAAATAATTCACTTGTTATTTCCTTATTAAAATTACTTTTTAGGGTTCCGCACCCAAAGGGTACCAATGGGATCCTATTATTAAGCCTCCGCTATCCGTACGTCCGTCTGTCTGTCAGTGTACTGTATCTCATGAACCATAATAGGTAGAAAAATGAAATTTTCACATAATGTGGATTTCTATAATACAACAACAAATAATAAATACATTAAGGTGGCCCTCTGTGGCCGGCGCAACTTCGACGCAAGCATAGTCTAAAAGCTTGTTGTTTCATCCAACGTAATGTTTGACTGCGAAAAAAGAGAGACAGCATCATAGCCGTCGATTATCAGTCGGTAAATTCCGCTGATCACTCGCGGCCGCTTCGCTAGGTCGTCATTCATGATTTCGCATTCATAAAACTTGTTCCAGGAGTATACTTCTTGTGAAAAACTCTTACAAGTTTGTGAAAAAAAAGTTACTTATTTAGAATCTCCAATACATTTGCAAGCCTGGTATCTTAACGTTTTCTTTACTTTTACAATTTATAGGTACATTAGATATGGCCAAAGTACAGGCAAAAACGCTGTTTTTCGGAGGCTTTGACTGAATTTGTTTCACACTTTTTTTTAATTACGCCTAGATACACGGCTAGATAAAGTGCACAAGATACTAATTTGTTCAAAACATCTAACGAAAAATGTTTAACAACGCCATAATAAGTACAGAGGTTTTGTATGAAAAGTATGACGAATTGAGTCCTCTTAAACGTCTTTACGGAACCCTTCGTGTCTGAAAATGTTTCACCGTAGTCGCTAGAGACTGTAGATTACGTTAGTGTAGAAAACTCATGGTAGAGGTACCGGTTATAATCTACCTGCGTGCCAAATTTCATCAAGATCGGTTGTGCCGTTGAAGCGCCGAGAGCTAACAAACAAACAGACTCACTTCCGCATTTATTATATTAGTAGGATTATAAACTAATAATTCTTGAATTGGGCATGACGACACCTCTTTAGGTATATTACTTACTACTACTGTTACTTACATTTGAATAAGTTATAGTAACTTAAACCTACATACTATTGTATTTTGACTTTTTTTCTCAGAAAAGTCTTCATGAGGAGTCATTGAAATTGCATCAGTATGCATCAGAGTGCAGTGAAGAGTTACAGAATCGAGAGACTCCGCTATGGGTACGCGCAGCTGTTGGTATCTTCAGAACGTATTTTTAAATATTCATTTAATTTCTAGATATTTTTAGTAGGTACCTGAGAAACTAACGAATGCTGGGATTAATTGTGAAACAAAGATATACTTAATGACAGTTCCAAATATTCACTAAGAGGCACACTATACAAACAGCAACCAACAAGTGTAATTAAAATATGAATATAATATTGACGTTAAAAAAATATTTAATTTATAAAATAATTTTAAAGTTCTTTTAGGCAGCATTTTGCTAAGTTACCAACAATAGTTGATACTTTATGTACATATAGCGGGTCACGGTGGATTTAGTTGTTGATGAGAGCGATGAAAACCGATCAGCATGAGTCTTATTTGACTAAATATTGAGTTTCTGCGACTTTGTTATAAGGATTTAAAAATATATTTTGAAGTCTATAATAATTCCTTGTTTAAAAAAAGACGTAAATCCGTCGAATGAGATGAATGTAGCATGTAGGTATAGAGGTGGCATGATAATGTTGGTGATTGATGCTTTAAAGTATTATATTTTTGACTACAATAAAGATTGTTTTAATTAGAATTACTTGTTGTTTCCTTAATGAGACTGAACATCAATTATTAAGTTTAATGCGTTGTGATTTGTAACAATATAATATAAAATTGTCTTTGGATCCAAAAAATAAACACCAAATAGCTTTTCAATAATTGTTTAATTATATTCATTCTCATTTTCATTAATTATAATCACATAATTATAATTATTTCGATTCACACCTAAAATAATTTTAAAATAAATTAAATGAAAAACACTCTGCAATAATTTATACAAAAATTCAGTCAGTTCTTGACATATTTGATTAGAATTAAAAGTATACAATCAAATTTACAATAATAGGAATCAGGCACATCGTTAATAATAAAACTATTTACTAGTGAGTAGTAAGACCATAGTAAAAGATAGATAAAATGCGAGCGGCTCTCACGGAAATGGACGAATTCACGTTACATAAATAATATTAGTTATTCAATTTTAATAATCAATTGATCCCATAAAACAAAAACTCACTGTTGAGCATAATCATTACTGATTAAAATAATCATTTGCAATTGAGCAATTTACACGACTCACTTAAATGTATGTATAACAATTATATCAGTTCAAATCAAATATCGAGGTATACTTATAGTATCTCTTTGTGAGCAAATCTAATTAAATATCTATGTGTTTGCATAATATTGAAAACATATTTATTGAATTTGAAATAAAGAGAGAATAAGGAAACCACCGTTGAAGCATGGATGCCGTTTTATCCTAATCTTTGGTGTGCTGGGCATAACTGCGCTGGCTCTCATGACTAAATGTAGTGTTAAGTTTAGTTTCACTTTTATAAAAAAAGTTAAATAATATCGTTATTACATATAAATATTTATAATATAATTAACAGTACATTTAGTAGAGTCGGTCAGTCCACACGGGAACATATTATTGTGTTTGTCGCGGTAACGCCATCATCCTATGCACTACGGACGCAGATAGTAGGTACAAAAATAGTTCACCTATTCAATACAATTAAGACTACTTAACAATTAAGTATCGCGAGGAGGCCGATCGACTGGAACTGTATAAAATGGACAAAACTGATTCAGGAATCTGAACAGAAATAATAATTCTCGCCGAAACGAGCGTCGGTATAAACTGGATAGAAACGGCCCCCTCCAATTATTACTACTTATCGCGAATCACACTAAGGTAAATTGACTAGGCGTTTTGTGAGTGGGTCGCACCACCGCACCGTGAACGTGTAGGCGTAAACATATACAGGAATGGTAGCAGGTGGTGGCGCTAAGTGCGGTGGTGGTGCGGGCTGGTGGTGGTGTGATGCGGTCAGAAGCCGGCGTCGGGCGGCGGGTCGGGCGGCATGTAGTGCAGCTCGTCGACGGGGCCGCTGAACAGGTTGTAGAGGACCGCGAAGAGCGTGCAGGCCGCGTAGGCGCCCAGCGCGGCCCACCACAGCAGCCGCTCCCACAGCCGCTGGTGCGCGTGCTTCAGCACCAGGAGGCCTATCGTGAGCCCGGCCAGCGCGCCCGCCACGTGCGCCGCGTACGACACCGGCGGCGCCTCCTGCTTGACAACCCAACACATCTACACCTTTAATATACACTATTAGACCACAGTTTTCTGCAGACAATGGGCGCTTCTTCATTGGGGCGACACGACACGACATTTCGTTGCCGGCGGCGACATTTCGTCGGGCGGCTCCGGCAGCTACGTTCTTCATTGGAACGACACGACGTGGTAATAATGAGAGCCGGGCGCGTCCTCTCGCAAGCCTACATGGAAGCTTGCGTGTGTACACAACACATGCATAAAGATGCCGCCACGACTCCAGTGGGAGACTTGCTGCCGACGACAGTGAGACAGCGTGCAGTACAATCTCATAGAATTATGCATCCACTGATGACGTGGACGGCATGTGGCCGGTGCCGTGTCGTGTCGTGTCGCCCCAATGAAGAAACGCTAATTGCATGTAATACTGAAATGAATAATATCTAACGCTTATTCATTCATAGCTACGTGCTACTATTGATTGAAAATAAAGCTTGAGGAAGTTACTAAGAGGAAAACCAATTTCTGTAAATATTTTCAATCAAAAACAACACAGAACATGTAACAACAACAACACAATAACACATGGGTAACGAGAATGACTTTACATCATTAGCAAGCTATACCTATATTATATGACAAACACCTGTTGTGCTGCATTTGAGGGACAATTGGCTTCTTACTTGTTCCACTCAGTTAGATGATAACGAGGGACAACTAGTACGTATATAAAAGATGGAATTGACTAACTGACATATCAACATACAGCACAAATTGCAAGGAATCTAAAAATACAGAAAATGCATGCAGGTTTCCATATACACCGTAAGCATTAACAGGATTTGCGACTGAAAGTCCATTATAACATAATTGGACTGTTTTACAAAAAACTTAAACCGACTTCAAAGTACACTAAGAAGTAATCAACTCCTGATTTGATGACAATGGGATCAAACGGGAAGTGTACCCTTTCAAATAAGAAAAGAATTTCCCAAATCGGTTAATAAATGACGGAGTTATGAGGTAACAATCATAAAACAAAAACTACCGAATTGAGAACCCCCTCCTTTTTTTGAAGTCGGTTAAAAATTGAAAATGTCAATTACCTTAGTATACCTAGCGTGTACGGCAAAGCCGACATCGCACGAGGCGACGGCGAGCGCGGCGACAAGTCGCACCGCTCCGTACCGCATCGCGTGGAAGTTGAGCAGCGCGTTGGCGAGGTGCGCCGCCAGCAGCGCGTACACGCCGCCCGACGCGCCCGCCAGGCACACGTCGGGGTCCAGCACCGAGGCCGCCAGCGAGCCGCCCAGCACGCCCGCCACGTACACCGCGCCGCACCGCACGCCGCCGTGCACCATCTCTAGCGGCAAACCCACCTACAACACAACACAACACAACATGACACTACACACTCATAAATATTGCTACATTCTTCACACACGACTGCCTCATCTCAAACTAAGCAAAACTACATGGAAACCAGATAACTGATATACCTACTACCTAGGTAGTAGGTTTTTTGTCCTTTACTTTTTTTTTCAATAAATGTTGGTCCTGGGTGGGAATCGAACCCTTGTCCTACGGCGTGATAGAAAGACAGGGTTGGACTGGGCCGAAAGGGCCTGGATCCCCACAAGTCCAAAATAAGTTTTAAGTGATGGCCTCTGCCCAGGGTACACCATTTATCGATGTTTTTCTGTTTAATTTCTCTTAGAATGTATGAATGAACTACTTTACATGTAGCTCGCAAGAGCCGGGCCCCTATCGTGGCCGTCTACCGAGGCTCGTGGGGGGCCCGCATAGGTTAGGGCCCGGCTGGCAAACGCCACCTCGACTAGGTATATGGCCAGTCCGACGCTGTAGATAGGGCAACCATGCCAACTGGGTCGTCAATGATGAATGATGATGAGAATGATTAAGGTCTTAGGCGTACTGCCAACTTCATATATTTCTTTGAATTTGAGTACGGCCTCAAAGCACTTACAGAATGTGAGCAATTACAAAAATATCGTTGCCATTTTTTTTATTTGCCTTTTCCGGATGTTTTGCGGTCTACAGTGACTTACTCAGAACTTAATAAGAAATAACACGATGTGGCACTTGTGTTTACCGCTGTACAAACGTCATTTCTAATCTTAATTAGTACGGAAATGTTCATTGTCAAGTTTATGAATTGTTGCAGCTTCGTAGCTAGGGTAAGCATGTTCAACAAATCGACCATGTATATCAAAGTTCTGAACCAAATTGTTTGAATGTTTATTTATATGGGTCAAAAGTGACCTCTCAAGGAGGTCCTAGTTTTTTTTATACTACTAAGGTATCAAAGAAGCATACGGTAAGCGGTCACCGTAGCCGTTTGACGCTTGCAACACCAAGGGTATAACTCGCGCGACGGCGACCTCGCAAAAATCCCGTCACTCCCTTTTTGAAGAACCCATAATGAGTATCCAACTTACCGCAAGTTGTACGAGTAGGTTGAATGCGAGATGCAGCCAGCCGGCGTGCACGACGCTGTAGGTGAGGAAGCGCCAGAGCTCGCGGCGGCGGTCCGGCCGGTACACGAGCGGCGAGTCCACCGGCACCGGCCCCGCCGCCGCCGCCATGCCGCCCAAGCCCCACGCGTACCACGCGAACACACCCAACTGCGACAATACTACGTTCATTTCCTGGGACATTGCTTCACACTAGCAGAAGTGTAGTATAAAAACTAGACAACAGAAGATCTAGCAGAGCCTCGAGCCCTTCAGCTGACAAGGCAGGCGGTCCATCTGATGGTAAATGGTTATCGTCGGCCAATGTGTTTTGCCGAGCTTTACAAAGCCTGAAAGGTACCGGAATACAACGATAGGTGCTTGGCGACAGATTTTCAACTTGAGGGTGGTAGCCAGGCAGGCGAGTACCCCAAAGTACCCTAACACCTATGGTTTCCACACAATGTTTTCCTTCAACGAAAGCTCAACATTCGTGTCGGCATTCGACGTCACTACCACATAGTCCACAATGTGTAATCCCTCCCCTTACACCAACAGGCCCTTCCTGTCTTGTGACAGTTTTTGATGTCTAATCCCCAAGTTCTTGTAGATAGTACAATTGTAAAACTAGGTCAAAATTAATCAATTTGCGTAACTGAGGTTTTCTTACAATTATTCATACTGGGAAAACCGTTAGTTACTCTAGTCCGGTGCGTGCGAGACCGAGTTAGTAGGGTGCTCATACTTGCAGGAATCGTGAGCTTTGCGGTGAATCAACGTGTGACGCGGAGCAAGCGAGCGCCCGGCGCCGACAGTGCACACTGATTGTTATGATTCACGTAAACCGCTTGTTTGCACGGATGTGAAATCCGCTATTACAATTTTTAATTAACCGAGGTAACTGGAGCGGGGATTGAAGCGGTACTATACGTACGTAGAAAGTGATGATTTCGCACGCTCCTTTGGTATTCACTTGTTAGTGGGATTGGATGCGGTCGTTAGGGTAGATACCGTCTCTGTTTAGTTTCGATACTTTTTTTCTAATTAATGGGTAGGTAGTTAGTTTACCTCTAGCAGCGTGACGCAGATGATGAATAAAGGCGGAGGGCAGCAAGTGTACCTCTCCTGGTAGTACTTGCGCTCGCGCTCCTCCGGGAGCATCTCCATCGCTACTAGGTGCACCATTCTGGAATTAAGCAATAATATTTACTTACCGTTTATATATTTGATCATTGTATCTAACAGTTGTAATAGGATAGAAATCGTGACTCGTTAAGGCGGACATGTGAGTCAAGGATGCCGAAGGACCGGACTAACTTGAGAAGGTCAGCTCGATAAGCGGACCGTGGTATGCAGCAATATAACGGCAAATTGTAAATGATAAGACACTATTACAATATGTGCTATTACCATCGAAAACTACACTACTAAAGCGTTACAAAACAAAATAAGACTGTAAAGTTACCTGTAGTTTCAGTGTCGAAACATAAATAATTACACTTATTTCTATTTCTAACGTGTAAGGCAATCGATCAAGTTGCTTTCACGTTATTCTTGGCCTGTATATAAAGCAATTCATTTACGTTTTTATTGTACGAAAGCACACCACATGTCAATGTGACACGACAAGTGAACATAAAAAAATATTTTTAGCGACGGCGACGGCAATCTATTTGGGTTTTATTAGTAACTTGATAGAATAGAAGTAACAGAAAATACACTTAAAATTTTGCTGCACTAAAATTTTTATTTGTAAATCATTTTGTTACATTTTACGAGAAATTTTATCAGTCGGACATCTATAAAAGGTTTTATGTTTTCCGGAAGATGACGGACGTCACCGAACCACGGTACGACTAGTAGGTGTAGGCAAACATAATACATATAAATAAATTCAATATAATTATTGTGGTATAATATATAGGTACATAATACCTATTATTTATTATGAAAGGGGAATTTTGTAGGTCGATCTAATATTTGCCAGCGAAATGTTGGCGGACCCACCCAGATGGATTTATTGGACACAGGTGGACGATGCTAATTTTCAATGTCATCCTATTATATTTGCAAATATTGTAGCTGAATATTTACCTGGCGAATAGCGTGGGATCTTCAAGGAGTAGATGGAAGTCGTTTTCGGAGCTGACCTCGCGGTCGCGCTGGTGCACCGCGCACCTATAGCTGCGCGTGCGCTTCCCGCTCATCTGTGGACAATACAATCACGTGAACAATGCGATGCGACAATACAAACTCACTCGTTTATTTATAATTTTAGCACTGACAATCGCGGCATAAACATGTCGATTTCATTACTTGTTTGTCGATGTGCTTTCTTAATTTATAATGAACGATGCCATATTTAAGGGGTTTTTTTCCAGCGGATAGGATGGTTTTTGACCACATTACCACCAAGCCTAGAAGGCAAGGGCACCAGCTCTCAAGTACGGTTGTGGGAACACACCATGAGATGTTTGCCGACAGATTTACGATGTCAGGGTCAAGGCCAGCCAGGCCGGTACCTACATGGAACAAGGGATTGTTCCTCGATGGGTACCTACTACAAAACCCAACCGCGCAGACCGTGCTACGATTTCCTTACTATGTTTTCCTTCACTGAAAGCTCATTGTAGGATACGAACCCACAACCTTCGCCAAGGCATTCGACGCCACTGCCACTGAGCAATCATAGCCTTATCGGATTCCTCGTTATTTTCCGAAATGTGTTGAAATAAAAAATATTTTTCACTTAACTTAGCCTTAATATATTTAAAACATTTTCTCGAATTTGTCTATACACTAATGTGGTAGGTACATATTGGACTCTACCTACCGCAAATAAAATATAAATTTGAGTTCAGTCCCGGAACGGTAATAAAACATAACGCGTGTTTCCCTCGTTAAGTCACAGTCAGTTAATTCCCTAACGTGGCAATTTGTTAAGGCCAAACATTCACTCCCGCAAATACCTTACTTAGACTTACTTTAATACCTCTACTCTACACAGATACTATATGACCTATCCCATTATTCTTATTGCCTTTAAATAGGTTATTTGACTTTTTTTGTAAGTATAAAAAATATTGTAGGTGTACATGCCCTTAATCGTATTGTCTGTTCGATTGCTCCCTATTTCGCTGCATTACATTTAATTTATATATTGTTTACGTACGTAGATATGTTAGGCAGGAACCTAATTATAAAATTGCCTGAATGATTGTAATGTTGGTTATAAAAAAAGTGCCCGGATGGGGCCCTTTAACTTCAACTTAGCTTGTAGCACAGCTCCGCAAATATCCGCAATTATAAAGTGAAAGTAAATATTAATTAATTAATTAATAATAATGGTGAGAACTTCCACTTTAGTTGGACGAGGGTGTATTTTATGTGGCGGCGGCGGCGGCGCTGCAGGCGGCTGGCTCGCGGCCAGCACAGCGCCTATCGACCCCGCCCGCTACCACCCGTCTCGATTGACATGCCCTGTCGCGTCCTACAAAACTACCCCGTTCTCCTCCTTTGTCATTTGTTCTGCCTACCTAGGTACATATTTGTCTGTGATAAATGACTGTACCTGTACCTACCTACTTACATCTGATAGGGCTCAAGGTGTTAGGATAGAAATCAACTTTTTGATATCGATCCGCTTTGCAGTTGTATGCTAAAAACCCAAAGAATATATTCTAGTACATACCTACTCATTGCCTAATACTGGCTGTAATGCATGGGCAGTCGGCGCTATGTCGTAGTGTGAGCTTAGATATAAATAAAGCCTATTCGATATCAATTCAATAAGTAGGCTTGCTAGCTCGCTGAAATACTGCATATTGATCAAACATAGGTAGGTACCTACTTAGTCACTCACACACATACATTCAATCTGTTTAAAAGCTGTGTGAACTTTAACCCTATCGAAATGTGGACGCGGACATTTACCAAAACTTAAATTGATTGTGAATTTCATTAGAATGTCAAAGGGTAAAGTGCAAAATACCTTTGGTATTTATAAATAACATATTGTAATAGTGGATATGTAAAGGCTATGGTATGCGAGGCGAGGGACGGCAAGGCAGCGGCAGCCGGCATGGTAGGCCGCGGCGCGGGTGGGCGGCGGCCTGCGCCGGTGAACGACTGGTCGCGATACCAGACAACCGCATTGTCTCCGCAGTCGTTCAACTCCGTTTCCCACGAGACTGCGAAATGTCCAATGCCAAAACCCAAATACAAATAGCCTAGACGCGTCGCAGACGCTGCTAAATCCGTCTCGGCAACAGCGACTGTTTTAATTTAGAAGACGGTGGTGTGTGCAATGTCCGCAATCATTGTCGTGATAGCGTTACGGTTGTATCGTCACGCTTATTTATTGATACCCATAAACGTTTAATTTTCAGGAAATTAACTGGTATATATCTAATTTATATTTATTTCTGATCATGAATAGAACAAATAATGAAAACTATAATTAGGATAGGCAATTTCGATACCAATGTAGAAGTTTAAATTAAATTGATTGAATCAATACAAGATCTACCAACTAGGCAAGGTTGGCAGATCTATGTTACTACTACAGTACAGTGATGCTACAGTGCTTTTACTTTTTATTTAAGTACTTAGATAGGTAGGTACCGTACCCATTATAGTTATTCAATGTGGAATTTCAATATATAAATCAAAATAAATATAATAAATCAATTATAAAATTGTTGTATGTACGAATTGGGTTACCAGATCCAAAACTAATATTTCCTGACAGAATCTCTGATAATTAAGCAAAATTCTTGATATTTACTGTAGGTATGTGATAATATTTATCACGCGCGATCGCGTCGCGTAGTATTTTCGGTGCGGTGACGAGCGAACAAGCTTTTGGTAGGTACATAATGATACTTAATAAATACATACATATAATTATTTATCTTTTTGATTCAAAAAATCCTGACAGTGTGATTTTTCCTGTGTCCCTGGCCTTAATTCCCGACATGTCAGGAAAAATCCCGTAGTCTGGTAACCCTATGTACTGATGAAACCACAATATGTATAGCGGAATTCATTAATTTTGATACTTATAAGTTAAATTTTTGTAACCTCAAGAATTTTTATGGACAATAAAATAGTATGGTGTTTCTAAAGCACTTATTACACCTTCCTATTTTTAGGATCCTAACTAGGAAATAGGAACGTGTAATCGCAGAAAGAACGGTTAGTGTCCTAAGTAGTGAGATAGGAAGGTCCCAACCGCTCTGCTTCCTTAAACAGGAAAGTATAATCGCGTCGCTCCGATTTAGGACGTTTAGGGATATAACATTGTTCTTCAAAACATCGATGTTTTGAAATAATTATATAAGGCTTCTAAAGTCTTGGCGTATATTTTGAAGGATGAATGTATAGGTCATTAGTAATCAAAAAACAATTAAAGAAAAATAATCCGTACAATATATAATTATTTCAAAACATCGATGTTTTGAAATAATTGAAGAACAATGTTACATCCCTAAACGTCCTAAATCGGAGCGACGCGATTATACTTTCCTGTTTAAGGAAGCAGAGCGGTTGGGACCTTCCTATCTCACTACTTAGGACACTAACCGTTCTTTCTGCGATTACACGTTCCTATTTCCTTAAGGCCCTTCTAAAGTCTTGGCGTATATTTTGAGGGATGAATGTATAGGTCATTAGTAATCAAGAAACAATAATAGAAAAATAATCCGTACATTGAAAGTACTACATTATTTATAAATTAATACTTGGTACTTACTTACATAAAGTTCAATTTTGTTTTATTTTAAACATAAAGGAGCTCATTTGTATTCATTGAAATTTTAAATTGTGTGATCGGTTTGAGAGAATAAAAAACTTAAAACATCGGAAGAACATCGATGTAAGTATAGTTATATTTTTTTTAAATCGACCTTTGTTACATCCCTACGAGTCGTCCGTCCCGCTTTAAGTATAGTTGCTATACTCTTTGCCGCGTCCTAGTTAGAAAGCAAGATAGTGTAGTGTAATAAGTAGCTTCCTGCTTCCTTGTTAGAACCATCCTAGTTAGGAACCTAAATATAGGAAGGTGTAATAAGCCCTTTAATGTTGTCTTGATAATATTTTATTAAATGTACATGTACCTATTATTGTTAATTATTACATTTACAGGATGTACATGGCGGCTCTATCAGTTATATGGGAAATATCTGTAAAAATCTCCTACAAGATCTAAATGTAGTTTAGCTGATGTTTATTTCAGATTTCAACGTGAATCTTGTATGGTGCTAGATTTTAATTATGAAATAATGGCATAATATAAGATTATCTCTATGAACACAGGGTGGGTGCCCAATGCTCGGGCGCCAGTGGGCGCAGTGGCGGCGTGGGCGCCGTGTGACTCACGCCAACATCCGACACGTCCGATACGTATCCGGAACCACTAACTAGGCACTATTGCCATTGCCCGTCAAACGAGCGCACGAGCCTACGCGACACACCACACATTTCAATAGCCTACATTACCATACTTGATTTAATATTTTTGATTCTTATTATTGTGTATCTATGTACTCAGTAATTTCTGAACCAATAATATATATTATTATTTTATTATTTTGTTAACTATGTATTTGTAATTGTATGTATATTGTTGGTGTGTCTTAAATAAATAAATTATTCCTTTTAACTTTTAATTAATTTAATATAATTAAGTGCATGTTGTATAATCTTTATTATTTATTATGTTTTATGAATATTATTTTTTATTACAAATATTACGTTTTAATATTTTTTTATTATTGACTTTAATCCACCACGAACAACATATTCGTATCTATTTAACCTTTGTCTAGATAGTTGATGATAATAATAACAAAACAATGAATGTGAAATCTAAGGCGTATAGGTGCAAATTTATTAGCCAGTGACTTATGGACACCTACGCTCCTATAGAGCCATAGCGGCTTTATGAATGGAAATATAAATTGTTTTCATGTATAGTTCATTCACTTGTATTATTCATATTCATAAAAGTTATTACTATCTTATATTTAAAATCTTGTTGTTTTTTTTTGCAATGCGCCTTTGCATTTTTCATTGTTTGAAAACGGTAATTGCTCAGCTCCTGTTAGCAACAGGACAATTATACTAATTAAGAACCAACTAAGAAACTGTGAATACCTCATCGAAATTCATGCCGTAGTCATCGAGTTATAAGGACACTAATGCAGGAAAAGACTGATGGAAGAGATGCTCATCATAAAGTCCATCTGCGGGGTTTTTTTTTTATACCACTAAGGTGGCAAACAAGCATACGGCCCGCCTGATGGTAAGCGGTTACCGTAGCCTATGGACACTTGCAACACCAGGGCAGGGGTATCACTCGCGCGTTGCCGACCCTGCAGATCTAAACAATATTTATACCAATTTCGATCGCAATCACGTAGTTTAATTATAGAAACGTAGAAAAAAGAACAAATTTTCGCATTAATAATATGATTGAAGATAATATTCTTGTAAAGGTGAAATAAAAATATATTCTTAGGCAATTAAATCGCACTTGAACAACACTCGGCTCGTTGGCGCTTTCGCCGCAAATAATGACTTCTTCAAGTGTATCAACCGGTAAATGGGGGGCTTTTATCTAAATCTAGCATATTAATGTTAGATTTGGTACGGTAGAGTGATGTGCCGGGCACGTGAACGCTGGGAGCGTTCCCACGCGCCCACCTCCGCACCATTATGTTCTAATCTCTTTAGTCTCTTTCCATTATTACGAAGCCGTGAAAGTACGACATACGTTTTGCAAACGGGAAGCAAACGAATTGCGGAATCCAACTCTGCATAATGTTTGTGGAATTTAGATATTGTATTTTAATGTAATGAGACGTATTACCACGGGTCAAAATGGCTTAAAAAACATTTTAGGGCGTTTTATATCCACTCTGGTGGTGACTGGAATCGGTGGTGCAGGCACTACCTAACCTATATACATTGCCGCTGGCGGGCGCGCGCAACGCGGCCCGGTGCGTAGCCGCGATTTCCTGCTGGAACATCCGGTAGCCACACTTGCCACCACGGCATATTTATTGACTTTACTTTGTACATAATTTAAACACAACATAGACTATATATTATATAAAAGCAGTTTTTTTTACTATTACTTTTAGGTTTCATATATTAAGTATGTTGAATGTATGAATGGATATTATCACCTAGATTGAATTTATGAATGGAATTCGCCCTTGAGACGACGCACTAGATGATCCAAGTCACAACTTGTTCCTACATGCTTTTCGTATTATAGACGGGCGGCGCGTACAGTATTTTGTAATAATGATAAAAGATCGATTAAATTATATTATTATGTATAAGTACTTATTATTTAATTATATTACTAAATTATTCCGTCTATGCTTTTTACTTGTTGGTTAGTGGTTACATAGGTATCAATATATAAACTTCATCTGACTGGAAAAGACAAATTATAAAGTTTGAATTTTAATTTTCTATTTATTATTATTTCTGAATATTTATTCAGATGCTAAGCATTCATTTCATATTATTTAGATTCTTAGATCCTATCGAACTACAAATACCTACTTACCTACCTGATAAACATATACTGTTAATTGTAGTTCTCAGATGTAGGTAGGGTTACCAGCAGGGCTATTTTAAAACGTCGGATTCGATATCGGAAACGGATTCAAAAATTTTCGAGGCGAATTTCAGCAATTGCTATGCTATTTCAATTTTCGAAAACATTTCGATGAATCGAAAATCAAAAATATTCGAATTCGGAAATTATTTTAATTTCCGAATTCGAATATTTTTGATTTTCGATTCATCGAAATGTTTTTGTTTTCGAAAGCAATTGCGGAAAATCGCTTCGGTAGTTTTTGAATCCGTTTCCGATATCGAATCCAACGTTTTAAAATAGCCCTGCAGATAACTAAGATTTCCTGACAAAATCCCTGATTAAATCAACCAAAATTCCTGACATTTACTGATAATATTTTTCACGCGTTTTCGTGTCGCGTACCTATGCGATCGGTGCTGTAACGAGCGAACAAGTTTATGTTTAAAGAGTAATGTACTTAACTAAATAAAACAAATATAATTACTTATTTTACTGATTAAAAAAACCCTGATAATTTTAGATTTTTCCTGTTCCCTAAAAAAAGGCATTAGGCATTGTCGAGAAAAAGCCTATCGTCTGGTAACCCTAGATGTTAGTAGGCTATATTTCATTTCGCTTATTCGATCTATAGTTAGTGAAGTGAATGCGAATGATTACATTTATTGTATGTTATAGGTAGGTACATAGTTTAATATTTAATTGTATGATGTATTATTTATTAGTATTATTACACTAGCTGTTCCCTTCGGTTTAACCTACGTTCCTGGTATAAAAAGTAGCCTATGTCCTTCTCCATACCATAGGATATCTGCGTGCCAAATTTCATCGTGATCGGTTGAGTAGGCGTGAAAGCGTAACAAACAAACAAAAAACCTCAAATTCGCATAATTATAATATTAGTAGGTAGTAAGTATAGGTTTCATAATAAAGCCTACCGAGCTAAGCCTATCGTGGCTCATTATAATTTTATTCCTTTCGTAGTTCAACTTTTTACTAAATAGAAACAGTAAATTCATGTCAACATTGTTATTCCGTGAAGTTACCCGTCTACTAGCGGTTTGATCTACTTGAAAAATTAAGCAAATTACAGAGTTTCCCAGGCGATTATACTTGCTCGTGATTTACCGTCGAAAAGAATTTGTTACTGAAAATATAAAAATTTACTGGGTCATTTTAAACTTGACAAATAATTAGAAATAATAAAACAATTTTTCAAAGGCAGAAAAGTTGTAAATTTCTGAAATTTATGTGATAGATCTCTTTTTCTAATCTAAATTCAGCATTTCATAAATCTATTATCATCAATTATATTACTCAGTTAATAATTCATATCCGCACGATCTATTTATAGAATTGATCTGTTTATCCAGAACTTATTCCAGAGTAGGCCCCAAAATGTGATGTAGGTAATAGGTAGCCCATCACAGACGTAGCTATAATACCTATGCTGTGATATAATATAATTTACAGTGAAAGATGGTGAAATTACAGAAATATGTATTATAGCTGGGGTCACTAAAAGATAGTATTGAAGAAGCTATGATTTATTAATATAATTATGTATATTATAGCTACGCCTGTGATGGGAATTTATGGGATCCTTTGTTATTACGGTAAAAAAAAAACATGGGACGGGCGTTTCATGCGCGAACCTACAGGTACATACAGGTTGTTGTTTTGGTCAGCGACGAGCGACTAATAATACAACTGATACTGATGCTAAAAAAATATAAAAAATACTTTTTTTTTTAATAATAAAAATAAAAAAATAAAAATTTTGAAAATCATGTAATAAGCTAAAGTGTATACATAATACTCAACGGGAGTACGAGGGAGTAAAGGGGTGGGGCAATGGTGGCTTGCGCCTAGCTCTAGTCTGTGCACGTGCCTAGTAACCATACTTTGCGGTAATTTTATTTCAAATTGAATAAGGTATTTCTCAACATATTTACAGTATTTAATGGAATTAAGTCCATTTTTGGGGAATATATATTTTGTACTACCGCTCCTGGGTCGCTTGTCGCTGACCAAAACAACAGCCTGTATATGTCTATAGAAGATAATATTCTACCAGACCAGTGTGTAGAAGTTAATACTCTACTTATTACTAAATTTATATTTACTCAGAGAAGATACCTACAATATTTAGCGATATTATAATTTTTTATGATATATCTAGATATTATATTAAACTGTTATTAGTAACATAATATAGTAATGCAAATCTCTCGCCCACTTAGTGTAGGCAGGTTACCACCACCTACGATGTCTACTCCCAAATTTATATGGTCATAAATATTTTATTTAATAATTCATCAATCTTGTATGGTAAAGACATAATTACAAATGGCCGATTATATCTACCAAATATAAATAATAACATTTTAATACGCAGGTAATCATAGATATACATGGTACAATCACAGGCATTTAGATATATGTCTGTGGGTACAATAGAATATTTTCATTTATTGTTTTTCTATTATTTTCAAACAATCCTAGCTAACCTTATTATTTTTATTTTGAAGATAAATGTGTCAGTTTTAATTATTTTTAGACATTTATAAACATGATACGGTTTTGTAAGTCAAAAATAAAAATGGTCATGCGGTTGGATAATACAATAAGTACATGGTAATACTCAGATTGACGCGTGCAGATCAAAACTTGTTAGTCCCACTTTATTAGTCATAATTTTGAAATTAATTTGCATGATGTAAGTATCTACCTAATTAAAGTAAGTTTTATATGGCATAATATATCTAATTTACTTTTTAAAGTTCTAGTATTATATAAAATTTCTAATAAGAAACATAATTTGCAAATGTATTTGTAAACATAACCTATATTAAAATATTGGGTATTGTAAAATTTCGCCACCTTTGTACCTAGGTCTATCAGTAAAGTACAAAGTAAGTGCGTAAATAGGAGTAATAATTAGTGTAGGTAATAAAATCAAAATATAATAAAAATCAAGTAACCTATCCTGAATTGAAATCATTGCAACTTACCAAACATCTTCGCAAGCTTTGATTTTTTTCACTGCAAATCAAATTATTTTGTCCTTGTCATTAACAATATAATCACAACACAATAATGTCACTAGATTTTGGAAATACGAGTTGGTTCTCGTAAATCGTTAGCAAAGACGCGAACGTAACAGCTGAGCTCAAAGAGTAATCTGACACAAGCTCTCCTCACGAGCGCGCCCTACCGACTGACGTTTTGTTCGTCCGTTCTTCAAGTTCGTTCATTTCATTGCGTTTCGTTTCGTTTTCGTCTGCGTAAAAACAAATGCAGGCAAAGCACGGGGTGGCACGCACGGGTTTTTTTTTTCGATCGGGCGGGAGTGGTGTTTAGCAGCTTTTATGCTTCGTTCCGTTTCCGATCCTAAACTGATGATTTGATTTCAATTAGATATCTACGTAGGATTACTTATTGTTTCACCTATAGACTGTGGTCCAATAATTCAAAAGTTTGATTGGGTAGGTGTAGGTTTATAGGTAATGTAAAGTCTTTAAATCTTAACTAGGTACCTAGGTACGTAAAATTATAAAGCTGAAGACAAGGGCGGATCCAGGGGGGGTCATGGGGGTCATGACCCACGCCTGGGGCTCGGCCGTTTCAGTGAATCTGCGGGTAACAGGTATAGTAGGTATTGTGTATTTTGAAACCCATCCAAACTGGATATAAGTGTGTGACCCCCCACTGACCTGAAGGCTGGATCCGCCCTTGGCTGAAGAGTTTGTATGTTTAAAAGCACTAATCTCAAGAACTGCCTGTCTAGGTAGGTATCACCAGTCCGATTGGAAAAATACCGAGACTAAGGCCCCGGGTTCGAATCCTACAATGAGCTTGAGCTTTCGGTGAAGGAAAACATCGTGAGGAAACCATAGCACGGTGGTAGGGTACTTTGTAGTACCCGCCTGGCTGGCTACCACCCTCAAGTTGAAAATCTGTCGCCAAGCACCTTTCGGTGTGTTCCGACAGCTGCACTTGAGAGCCAGCTCCTTCTAGGCTTTGTGTGCTTACCACCTTCGGCCGCATCATCACTTACCATGGTGGGATTGCGGCCAAATACAGGCCTACAAACAGTAAAAAAAAAAATATACTTTTGCGTTGACATTATAGGTGATGGGCTAATTGGTGGGTATTATATAGGTTCCCAACATAACACTGGTGTGGATGGAACCGGGGATACAGTAATAAAGACAAAAACAAGTCCATCTATACATATAGCACGGCATATAGGTACGTCAATATGTGAGTATGCTTCGTTTTCACAAATAAAGTCTATCTACGTGAGAAAGGAATATCTGAAACTATTATTACCGTGCCAAAAAAAAGGTACCAAGGTATTTTAGTCCTGAAATGCATTTCTTATAATTAAATTCTTCAAAATAATTCATTATAATTAAATGCAATTTGTCATCCTATAACCTATAGGGTAAAATCTACAAGTCTGTAATAATATTAGTCTTAATATAGATATTGTTTGGAGTGTAGGGTAGTTAAGGGATTGGTTGGATGAAAGACGATTGCATGCAGCGGAGATGTGAATGCTGAGATGGATGTGTGGAGCGACATGGATTGTGGTATATGTCTGTGGCGGGGAAAGCATATTATACATTGAGCTATTATTACTACGTATAGAGAAGACACCACACATCACAACTATGTTCCGTTCAAGTGAGATCATCCGGCCACACTTGTTGTAGAATGATGAAAGATACGCGTAAGTGCTGTGAAAATCACGTTGTTTGCGAGAAAAATACTCCTAAAAGCATTCTACTATATGCTTAGATGACTAATTATTGTTTCAGAACTTTAGTTAACTACCCTACACTCCAAACAATATCTATATTAAGACTAATATTATTACAGACTTGTAGATTTTACCCTATAGGTTATAGGATGACAAATTGCATTTAATTATAATGAATTATTTTGAAGAATTTAATTATAAGAAATGCATTTCATGACTAAAATACCTTGGTACCTTTTTTTTGGCACGGTAATAATAGTTTCAGATATTCCTTTCTCACGTAGATAGGTAAAGGTAATTCCTTATTACCATTCCTATTGTCCTGCAATTGTCTTAGAACACCTGTTGCCCACGTGTTTAAAATATTGCCCGTTATCATAGCAACTTATTTGATAATCTGTTACAGCTGCGGTGACGTTTTTGTTAATGTTTTTTTTGTAACTAGGAATTAAGTTGCCGTGTTATTTTCTTCAAATATGTTTTTGTCTTATGTTTAAATACACTGTTTCAGGAAACACAAAAAACTAAGTCATTTAAAATAAGACTTTTTGACGACTATATTAAGATCGTCAAACACAACATATTATGGCATTTTGACACATTGAAGATTACGTTCCAAACTACCCATACAGCCAATTAAAAAATAAAACAAAATTACAGTGACGATATTTTATGTTCAGGTATTGCACCTAGTTTTAATTTTATTTATTAATATCATTATGGATCATTGCGCTATTATTATTAGGCTTACTACGTATAGAGAAGACGCCACAACAACTATGATCCATCGGCGACACTTGTTGTTGTAGAACGATGAACGAAACGCGTAAGCACCGTGAAAATCACGGTGTTTGCGATAAAAATACTCCTAAAAGCGTTTCTTCTGCTTAGACGACTAATTATTGTTACAGCGCTAAAGAGAACTTTAGTTGACTCTAAAATAGGACATAACCTTTGCTTATGATAGCTTCTCTATACGTAGTAATAATAGCTCAATGTTATGGATGTACATAATACTCGTATGATACTCGTATTCAATCAGTATCGTTTATTGTATCACCTATTTAGTCATCCAACTGTACATGTTATCTCTTTCGAATACCTCTATAAATACATTAGGTACTTTCCTAACTACCTCTTATAGCAGTTACAGCACACTATTTTACACCTAATATTAGACAAATACCTGTGTAGTTTTGTATCTACCTGACCTACCTACAGGCAGATAGGTCAGGTACCCCTACTTTCCAAACTCATATTGAAACAGATGTTTCGGCAAAAGGTTTTGATCCCAGGTATAATGACATTTCACGGTTTATCAACCTGGACAGATATCGTGAGTGGCCCGAACACGTCAACACATGGCCTATTATCATTGTAGCAACAAAGGCAGGTGAGCGCCAGGGGGTCCGCTAATTTGACCAATATTTATTTGCAAGATGGCGTTCGGTGTCGATACAAATCGTAGGCCATTATGAACGTCATTTGGCGAGGTGGCTGTGGTAATGAACATTGCCCACCAGATGTTAAATCGGTAGGGAAGGTAAATAATGCATACCTACTCGTAGGTAGGAGGAAGGTAATGCTTAGATCACAGATATTTATTTTATATTTACAGGTAATGTACCCTTATATAATAAATTGGAAGTCATTTTGATGATAGCGTAAAAAAACCGTCCAAATACGTCGGACTCGCACACAGAGGGTTGCGTACAATAATAATAATAATGTAACCTTACTCAAATTTACTGTGAAATGAATAGTAGGCGCAAAATTTCAACGTACCAAAATTTATCTTAATTTTCAACCTTTTTTATTTTTCGGAATTTTCCTTTTGGTGCTAGATCTAGCTTCAAAAAATGTTGAAAATTAAGGTAAATTTTGGTACGTTGAAATTTTTATTATTGTACAAGTTTTCGCGAAAATCTAAATTTGCCCATATCTTTTTATCGTGTTGACTCAGGACCTTGATTTTTATACACCTAATAGGGACTATAGACCTCAGTATCTGGTATAAATTTCAACTTGCTAGGTCCACCCATTACTGTCGGTGGTGACACACGGATAGACAGACAGACGGACAAGAGAGTGATCTTATCCTTCGGGTTCCTTTTTTTACCTTTTGAGGTACGGCACCCTAAAAATCAACGGAACATCTGCTTCTTCGCTGATTTCAAAGGACTAGTATTTACTACACTGACTACCTATAGAATAGATTTCAAACAAACTAACATCATTGCGCTTCTTTAGGTCACTTGTTCGATGGATTAATCAATACTAATTTATGACTAGGATGAGACTTCAAATATTTCTTGCAGAAGTTAATAAAACACAATAAATAATAATATTAACGCCAGGTATTGCCGGGTAGGTAGGTATATCGCTTGCGTTGCGAGGCACTACTTCACATTAACGACCCCAGCATATGGCGCGCGCCAGCCATGACCACGGCTGTCGTGAACTAAAATTTGTTAATCTACTCAAAACAGCCAGTCATCCCGGCTGCGCCATTCCCCTTCGCAACACCATTTTTTCCCAATCATTAGGATAGTCAAACTTGCGTAATTGCTAGATTAAAAAATAAACACAATTTCTAACTTTCTTTTTCCAAATTTGAATTTTCACACATCTACACCAAAAATCAAATAAATTTCATGTTGAATTGGATTGGGAAAGTTCTATTTGGGCTTGTTTGTCTATGACGGCACAGTAGCAAGAAATGTGTTTGATCTTCATAGAGTTTCAAAAATATTGCTTATGATTGTGTAACGTATGGTAGTGAAACGTAGTCCAGTCATCGCTGACACAGCCGTAACGCCGTAACCTAAAAAATATAAGCAGGAACTTACACAATAAAAAAACTAGTAATTTTCATCGGATATGTCCATGGGGAAAACGCAGGTGTCTTCAACGAGGCGGTCAATATTTATTAAGGATATTTAGAATAGCAACCGCCATCATCGCCCGCGCATTACCGACCGCTCTTATAATTTGAACAAATCGATTTAGATCGAGCGGCTCTTTTGTTCCATGATTTAGTAGCGCCAACAAATTGGGCCTTCCACATCGACCCATGATCGGTACACAAGCTGTACGCACATATAATCTGGATGTTAAAGTGGATAGCAATTACAAGGACTTGAAAGTAAACGACCCGTAATTACGTTCAGTCAATCCGGTGCGCTGTTATTAAAGCCTTCAGGTGTAATCTATCTAACTCTGCAATATTCATACGATACAGAAAAACATACATCGCAATCCATTTGAATTAACAGTGGATTATATACCTTATCCTGTCATTTGATCACAGTTTGAACAGAGCCAAAGTAGTCTTTAGGCTATCAGGCGTATTATCCACTGTTCAATCAAAGCGATATAATTGGTGTCCTAATTCTCGTTTAAAATTGGCTTAGCCTCCATTAATATTAACATATGACTCTGCGATGCCAAATACATCTGCCCCTGACAAATCCTAAATTGAGACTACAAATGCTCTGTCAAGACCTTAACGTCAAAGAAAATATCAGAAAAGGTTCATCTCTCTAACATAATCTAATTCTTATTTAATTCTTCGTGCTATCTTTCAGTGTAATTTTTACATCATTATACATACGATTTACATAGTTCGTGATAGCCTTTTCCAGATTATTGGGATAAGAAAGGATATACCAAGAAATTGGTGTCTCATACTTTACGTTCGTAGAGATAGATAGTAATTAATTTATGCACGTGAGTCATGTGACATTACACCACGTTACACACGTGGACGATGTTATAATTAATAGAAAAAAGCCTCAAAGTCTATCATTATAACATGTGAGTGACCGGCCTTGTAAACATTGCTGAAAACTGTTCCAAGCGCGTCATCGTCGCGTCATAGTTAATTTTATTTGATGTTTCTAGTTCTCCAGAAAAAAAGTCTGCGAATAGCGAATCTGGAAATAGAACCACAGAATGAAAAATAGTACTACCGTGGAACGTCCTATTTATTTGTGATCTAATATGTGTATAGATGAGATATTTCAAAACATTTGTCCAAATCAATCATGTTAGTTGTATTATGTAATTTGGATTTTAGCTTTTTAGGAATATGAGTGTAATTTAGAGATTTATGAATATCCGAACTTTATATGGTGAAAGGCAGGACTTTAATGTGTATCCTTTCAAAGTACGGAGTCAAGAGTAAAAGGTCACCTGCCTAGGTACGAGTGGGCGCGGCTTCAGTTACATAATCACATACCTTCGAACTGTGTGAACGCAATTTAACGACAATTTCCTGGTTTTATATACAGGGCATAGCTTTGGAATATATACCCATGAAGTAATAATCCCGTTTGTTTTATGGAAGTACCATAAACTACCACTTTTTCTAGTATTCGATTGTTTGCTATAATTATAGTGGTAAGATGATGTCATATGATGTAACTTTCGATGAACTCATCGTATTCAAATTAAAAGCTAAAGAGGTGTGCACGCTATTTATGACCTTTATCAATCTAAATGATTATTGTTAGGTTCTATAATACCAAGAAGTATTTATAAAATAAGGGCAACTGAAGTTATTTGTTTGGTTCACTAAAATATTAATAAGACCATTAGGAATCGATTAAGTACTATGGGTTCAGGGTATGAGAGGGTGCGTGACCTTCTCGTTGGACTCAATAATTTTATCGCCTGGGAACGTGCTGTATTTAGAGGGCATTAACTGGACATTAGCCTAGTTTTTTTCACTGGGGCATTACACCAAATAACGTTTTTGTTATAAATAATTTGGCATCATTCCATTTGACTAATCTTTGCAAAAGGAAGTTGGGAATAATATCCTGAAGGTATAAACGGTGAAATGTTTCTGACACGCCAACGGTCAAAATCCTGGCATGATATGAATATGAACGGTCGTAACGTAACGTAGCTAAGTATCGTTCTGTTTTTGAAAAACAAAATTTGCATTCGAAATTGGAACGAGAATGGCACGAGCCCCCGAGGCGGCGCGCTACCGACTGCACAATGCACGCACTTGCCATTACTTTTTATGCAATTTTCATAATTCGATATAATGTTGATGCGTGTTATTTAATGAAAATAAACTAGATTTTATGCAGTTTCAACAGTTCAAGGTTACATCAGTCGAGATTATAGAGGTGCTTGGATGAGGATGACTGCCAATTTCTACAAATGGATGGTTTTTGCATTGAGGTGCGTATTTTGCAGATAAAAACTAACTCTTCTCTTTTTATTAAGGTACTTACACTAAATTATATACCATCTTAAGCCTAGTTAGGTTAATACCGTTTATCAAACTACTAAATAATCCATTCTCTCGTTTACCAGCTTAGTTTGTATCACTGTAAACATGAGCGTGAGAGTTAATTAATTCATTACTCAGCTCATAGACATTTGTTCATTAGCTAAGGTGTTTGAAAATAACGTATATCGGGTTATCTATCCAATTATATATAAGGGTATGTCAAGTAAGCAGCATGGCTTTCTCCAGCGTCGTTCGACGGTTACTAATTTGTCATGCTTTAGTGATTATGTATTACATAATATGGATGGTGGGGGGCAGGTTGACGTGATCTACACTGATTTCGAAAAGGCTTTCGATCGTGTGGACCACGTCATCCTGCTAAACAAATTACATAGCTTAGGGATTCACGGGGACTTACTCCGTTGGACTGAGTCCTACCTTGCAAATCGCTCTCAGGCTGTAGTAGTTGGTGGATTTAAGTCTGACTTTATCAATGTACCTATTGGAGTCCCACAAGGCTCCCACCTGGGACCTCTTTTCTATAATGCGTATCTATTTGACAATGTAAACGGCTTTAAACATGATCAGCATGTTTAAAGCAGTAATGTTTAATGTATGCCGTTAAAAAAAAAAATCATGAAAATTAGTAAATTAAGAGATTGTGAGTCTTTACAGTTCGATTTAAATGCGTTGAGTAAATATTACCATGAAAATCGTATCACTATTAACGTTAATAAATGTCAAATGATATCATATACTCGTAAAAGGAATCCCATAAAATTTGTTTACCATTTCAACGATATTCCAATTAATAGAACCGATTCCGTTAAAGACTTGGGAGTGGTTTTTGATCACAAGCTTTTATTATCGGATCACACCGACTACATTACAGATAAAGCATATAAAAGCTTGGGTTTCGTTTTACGTACATGTAAACCTTTCAGTAATATTAGCGTTATTAAAGCAGTTTATAGTTCGTACGTACGCAGTATACTAGAATATGCGTGCCCAGTATGGTCGAGTCAATATAAAATTTATAGCGAACGTCTAGAACGTATTCAAAGAAAATTTGTTAACCATCTAAATTTCCGCCTTCGTATATCTTCTGACTCGTATGCTGAAAGCTGCAATCGTCATTGCCTCTTGACTCTGGAGGAGAGACGCAGTGTCTTAGAAATGTGCCTCCTTTATGATATATTAAATGGACGCGTAGACAGCCCGGACGCCGCACGCGCCACACACATCTGTTGCATGTTCCGCACTGCTCAACCAATTACGCCAGCAACTCTGTTCTCACGTGTATTGCACATAAGTACAATACCGTATTTAGTAACATCGATCTCTTTTTATATTCAAAACATACGTTTAGAAATCACATTATAAAAATAATTAAGCAGGTACGCGTTTAAGAATGTACACACGGCTACAGATCAAGCTATACATTTCTAGTATAAGCTGACCTCCCATTGTACGGAAATCCTATACAATGCGAGATCAGCTTATACTGGAAATGTATAGCTTGATCTGTAGCCGTGTGTACACATTACTTTCTTTCGTTCTTGTTCTTTTTCTCTTTTTTTATTATTCATTAACATGTGTGGAGCTGTATTAAGCATATGATATCTATATATACATATTTTTAGAAATATATACTATAATTTGTTTTTATTTTGAAATTTTTGATATTTTGCTATATTTTTAATGTGTGTTTGCCAAGTGTTTTTTTTTTATTCATTTCTTTGCCACTTTTGTTTTAGCAGTCAATTTTATATTATATTTTTTTTTTCTATTCGGCTTCTTGTGATATGCCATACTAACTGTTAGTTTTAAGGGAAACATATTATTAGCCTTACTTTATTGGTTATATATTTTTTTTTACAAAAATTTTATGTTACGCTGTTGGTTTTCTTAATAAATAAATAAATAAAGTATTTTTTTTTGTTTGGTATTCAATAATTTAATACTTTTTGAAGTTTAAATGTATTAAGTATATGGCTGTTTTTATCCCGCGTACCAAAAATATAATAAAATAGGCAGTGTAATAGTTGGGCATTGAGATTCATTCGAAGATAATCAATTCGCGGAATTCATGTCTCTTACGAGTCACCTTTCGCCCGAATTGGCCCGGGGTCGTAAGTGATCTTGAAAGCTTCTTGAAAAAGTATTCGATTCAGAGTTTGCGTGTCGCCTCGCTCCGAGCAACGTGGTGTCAACGGGTGCCAACTGCCGAACCATTGACTGACATACGTTTACATGAATGATGGCTGGACTTTGACTTTATATCCATTATATGGGAGCTGCTACGAGTTAAGAATAAAGAATTTCGATGAACGATGAATAAACCCATCCAGAGTAGGTATATTTGAAACCAGCCTTTTAAATTATGGGACTTACAATACAACATTCGGTAAGTAAGGATGTAGGCCAGACCATTGTTGCTAGATTACGTTGCTCCATTTACCTGATAGTTTGACATAGGCAGTTTCTTTTGTAGCAAGTTAAAGTCAGAGTTCGAATAAAGCCGTGCTTCAATTACCTATATCATGATTTCACCAGTATGTCGTGCAGTCTGCAAAACTAAACAATATTCATAAAACCACATCAAAGGGGTAGTTTAAACGATCGAAAAGTGTTGCAGCACATTTTCGCTTAACAGCAGCCGTACTTGATGGCCGACGACCAAGTAGGTATGTGCAACGAGGCAATTTGTATCAATGCACTGATCAGCAGTCATCAACGATTTCAAAGCAACCGCCGCACCTGCTTACCCGTAAATATCGCATAAAAGCGCCTTTAATGATACCTAAAACGTTTAAATAACTATCTTATTTTTGTAACAATAAGATTCACTTTGGAGATCAATAATTTGTGTGAGATGAAGTCTTTGTCATAAGTGTCGTGATTTTCAGCCGCAAACCGCGGAATGTACGGCGTGCGGTAGTGACAGAGGCGCTTAAGGAAACCATTTTTTTAAACCTTAATACTCAACTAGGTAGCAGTTGCATAAAGATTTAGCCAATAATACGTAATAAATCATCGACAAAGACGGTAAAATAGATGTGCTTAGATCTGGCTTAGATGAGCAATTAAATCAAAACAAGTGGAACGATTCTAAACAATGCACAGATGAATAGGTTTTGTCTAGTGTTAGTCAGCTCAGGAGCATGTATACACGGGATTGTTACCGGCGACAATGGACGGGTCGGCGCGGGCGCATGCATATTTACATTCACCATTGACAACCCGATGATTAGGTGATTTTAATAAACAATCGTGTCATATCTTACCGATGACTGTTAACTAAATTGCTTAGGCTTTTATCTTAACATATAAAAGCAATGTTTCTCTATCAGTGTGCTAACAACTCGAGAACTACTTTAACGATTTTGATGCGGTTTCAACAGTTATATAGAGTAGGATTGCCATCTCTAAAATCTGGTAACCAGGGCAAGAAGCGTGAAATCCCTAGATTTTGGAGCTTAGAACCCGGACACACCCAGACGTAGTTTTTTTTAAAGTTATTCACTCAGTAAAATTAATAAAAATCAAATTGTTGTGACTTTTAAACCCGGACTCTTTGACGACATATATATTTTCTAAGCCCGGACTACAAATGAAAGGGGACTGGACGCTCCCCGGACGCCCTTTAAATTAAGACAATTTCGGGTAGGTAAACCCGGACGGATGGCAACCCTACCTAGGTGTTCCTTGAGGTTATCATTGCGCTGTTATTGTTTTTTTGTAATGAATTAGAGACATAATGCAGGTGGAGTCGCGGGCATAGGCTAGGTATAATTACGTTTAATAGTGTTTCTATGGTTACGTATGAGTTTAGGATATATACTGGACATTATAGAAAAAAAAGGCAGAAAACCATTACTCTTGGTTCTGTGAGTGAAATGAACGCGGTACCTAAGTCCGGGTTGGTTTGAAATTAATACATTTTCTAAACACGCTAGCTTCAGGTAAAGGTTAAATAAAAAATGTTTGACCTCCTTACACCAATGGCGATAAGAATTATTAGATATTACAGGTCGCCCCGAGTCGAAATTCGACTATAATTTTTTAACACAAATGAATTAAGAATATAACTTGACACTGGCAAAAATAAGTGCGAAAAAGAATTTGGTTGTCACACAAAAACACTAAGAAGAAGAAGTTAATAAAAGAGTATATGTGTGTGGTGTATAGACCTCTATCAAACGCATGGTGGTGTACCAACCTTTGTAATGTTTCGCTTTGTAGTGTATGTAACGTTTTTTATAATTAAAGTAATGTATTTGCTTCAGCGCAATAAGGAAACCCGTAGTAAGTGAAAAGCACGTAGTGGGAATGTTGCGTAGAAAAATACTGTCACTCACTTATAATTTTTAAAATATCAGTTATAAAAAAAAAACATAAATGAAATGAAAAAATGAAAGTGATACAACAATGGAAATTTTTATTTGTATCGTGAAGTATAATGGCTGATAGATATAATCGCAAAATGAGTTTTTATACAAGTAACAAAAGGTCTTTTATAAAGAACAGTTGAAAAGAAATGTGTCGTCAAATCGTGGTTAGACTGTTAACTTATTGTACTGTATCTAGCGAGAATTGTGTGCCATATTATTTTAATGATCTTCTATAGATCAGTGGTTAAAAGTACAATAAAAGATAATTTATTTAATTTAATTATCTCATGTTAGAATAGGTATGAAGAAATCATAGACCTAAATATTGTTTACGTAAAACTTTGAACACCATAGAAATAAAGATGCTTATTTATTTGAATATCGAACGAACGCTATCTTTATTATTTGAAATTGAAATAAAAAGTCCGTGTTTTGCAGTGAGCGTTTTGTTTAATTTTATACATTAGTTAAATAAGTAAAACATCTTGTAAGATTGCATTCTGCTTCGAAGGGCAAGCGGTCGTTTTTAAAAATCCGCTAGTCACGTCTTCGTGTTCACAACCTTATAAATTGGTTTCTATGCAAATGTGTATCTCGTGCCGGCGACAGGTGACGTGCGGCACCCTTAATTGTTTTTATAATATTCAAATATTGTGACGTTTTTTCTATCGGTTTTTGTAGGCACTGGCGCGGGTGGCGAGCCAGGTGGTCCAGAAAAAATGTTTCTTTGCACCATAACAGCTTGCTAGGCTTGGTAAGGCATATGTATTTAATTATTTCAGGGTAGGTACCTACATTAAAATTACTGATAACTTCCAGAATGAATTGCTGCTAAACATAGGTAATGGAAAGACCACAGGATAATTGATACTGTTCGGAGTTACTTCTACAGATATAGGTATAGCACTCTCGACACATTTTATGACAGTCTGTTTATACATTTTGTGATACTTACGGGAAGACATGTGAAGAAATCACCAAAAAGAAAAGTAAAAATGACATCATGATTGCTCATCTCGCGGCTGTCGCGTACTTAACCTCTTAAAAACTGATGATCTACATCAGTATGGGCTCTTCAAATCCCACAAGTGTCATGAGTCGGTGACTTTATAATAATTCGTGCAGTTTATAATAAGCCTTATGATTATTACACAGGGCTGTCTCAAATCACTAAATGTATAGAAAAAAAACCTTTTTCGTGTCATTTATATAATTGAATAGGAATATTTAATGAATGTATTATTGATGTAATTAAAACTATAAAATTTCAATTCATTTTATTTCAGTGACTCACGTTAATTATTAAATTCCTCTATAATTAAGATGCGCGATCGATGTTCTAGTAATCGGAAGGCGCATGAGGCGTTCAACGGAAGCGACGCATTAATTTATTGAAATCTGTTTGATTAGGGTACCATATTAATGCATCAGACCTTATTTTTACAAGTTTTGACGATTCTATCTTTAAAAAAAATTAAAAAGGTTTCGGTTAGTGACCGGCCAAGTCTGGCGCTTGGCGTGTGCGCTTAGCGTGCAACCCTCGCCTCGGCGCGAGCGCACCTGCCGCACAATTATCTGGTCATTAGTCGGCACAGAACCCACGGGAACCCAAAATTAGTGCGTGCACAGCCCTAACTGTGCTCCGCGAAGTGCATCACCCTAATCTTACTTCAGGTAAACTATTTACTTATGAATTTGAAGTGAAATATTTGAGGATAACCAGAAGGTACTCCGGCTTATGACCCGAGAACCGATTTTTATATGATAATTGCAAGTCTCGCGTTGAATCCTTCATTAGGGGCGTGATGAGGCAGGGCGGGGGAGAGTGGGGTTGTATAAGTGTGAGGACACAATGGGCGCCCCCCGCGGTATTGTGCGCTAATGTATGCGCGTGCGGCCGCGGTGTCGGCGACAGCGGCCACGACGCCACAACACAAACATTTCAACGCATCTAATTTATTGTCGTGTCGCGCTGTGGGCCGAGCCGCGCAAAAAATATTGTCTTAAGGTGTAGTTTGTTCTGTAAGCCACTTCTTGCTGATGAAACTAACAAAATATATTATTTAATAAAGTTTTTTTTTATACCCCAAAGGTGCCAAACAAGCATACGGCCCGCCTGATGGTAAGCAGTTACCGTAGCCTATGAACACCAGGGGCATCAGTCGCGCGTTGCCGACCCTGAAGAAATCTCTTCACACCCTTTTTGAAGAACCCGATGCTGGACTCCAATGGGAAAACCACGAGCTCATTCCACGATCTGAGCGTCCGCGGAAGAAAACTCCTTTGAGCCCGCACAGTTCGAAACAATTCTGGTTTTAATATGTGAGGATGGACTCCCCGTCGATAGCGAGAGTTGCGATGGTGGAAAGAAACTGTGGGCATCAAGTCGAACAATTCTTTTCTAAACCGGAAGAAACACAAATTAAAAAAAACTACTTCAAAATACACGAATATACGAAAGATCACGACGTATTCCATTGAAAATATTTCGCTGACTTTAAATCAGTGTCAGATTAGAGTTATTTTATACTTTTGAGTGTATTTTGAAGCCGATAAATTTATTTTTTATAACTTTTTTGTTTTCGTAATTTAAGTTTTTGTTATGTACTAGAATTTGACCAAGGTTTTGAGAAGATTTCCCTTTAAAACCAAACTCGTAACTCGTATCAACACGCCAGTCCGTCACACGTATTAGTCCATATATTTTGAAAACTATTGAACCGATCGATGACACTTGCACTATTCCCTAATTTGAAGTAAATGTTAACCAATAAAAAAAAAATGGTTACAATCCGAATAATATCATCGGAGATATGCGTGGATAAACATACATCTATGAAATTTTGTATATTTGTTTGGAAGCCCTAATTGATCATATGTGAATATATTGCAGTTCCAATAATATTACATACATACAATACGTGTCGAATTGATAATCTCCTTTTTTTGAAGGCGATTAAAAATATCCTCAATATTTGGTGTGATACTTCCGTGATTGTCACTACTTATCTAAGGTACCACTGCCAGAAGAACCTAGAACTTAGGTAGGCTGAAATTAGAATAATCAATTTTGTATTACACATTTGATGTATTGGAGTTAGTGTATACTCAAAGTATTGGAGGTACCTAATCCTATATCGTTTGTACTGCCTAGCTCGATAAAATAAATATAGGATTATTTAGTCGTTCGTAGGTCGAAACATTTGTAGTAGAGTACCGCGATACTAATATGTTCATTTATTGAGAGTTGCATACCTGTCTTTGCAGCAAAACTTCACCTTAAACCAAGTTCAATATAAAGTCCTGACCGAGGATGACTCAGTCGTTGAGAGCAATTTTGAATATTATAATATGTAAACTAGTTTTTGTTCGGTGGTTCTGGGGCCTCGTGTTGTGCCTCTATACAATTAGTGACATTTATTAGAACAACGTCTGAAGACGCTAAGGTGGAACACTCTTATAAATATTTTTATGCATACAAAGGATTTAATGACGCATCCTTAGTAAAATATACAATATTCGGGAACATTAAACTATTACAGGCTTTGATATTATATAAAGAACATTTTGTATATTATTATGAGGTGATAATTAAGAGATTTTAGAGAGGTAGAGCGTAGCGTTTATTCGCTCAAAGAGCAACTCGACTGGGGAAGTACCTTCACCTTACACAATACTGCAGAAAATAACTTTATGTTATGAAAAGCTGTGTTCCTGCGCGTGATTAAGGTTGCCAGAGCTCATAGGGAGGGGGGGAAAGTCGGTAACGCTTGAGCGATGCTTCGTTTGATGCAAGCGTCCATTTGCTATACGGTAACCGCTTACCATCAGGCGGGCCGTATGCTTGTTTACCGGCTTAGACGTATAAAAAAAAGATTTCTAAATAATGCAAGAATAAACAAAAATATGACTTAAAATTTATAGGGCCTAATTAACAGGCGTCACAAGATTAGACATTAAAAGCAACTTTTTAACCCAATCAAATGCTAGATCCAATAACTGTACAAAATATCTCAGTTCTACCAAACCACTGAGCCTTACACATGCGGAAAATACAATGTGCATTTATTTAGAAAATTCATTATTTTCACTACAATTCCCTACACGAGAATGTAAGTTCGGCCACCCACTGCTGGGAGATGAACCTTCGGCTCTGCTCTTCAATTGGTGGCTGCAAAAACTGCATTTGCATAGACTGCTCGATGGTTGCCGCGATAGTGGCCACCGCGAGTTCTACCTTTGCATATGCATCTACGAAGAATTGGATATGACTATAAGAATTAAATCAATTATCATTTGATATAAAATGTACTATGTGAAGTGCAAATAAGACGCGAAATATAAAATGACAATTGGAAATCGAAAAATAATTTACCCAAGATGTCGAAACCCTAATGCCTGCGCGGCGAAGCTTCATCAACTACCCTCGATATTAAGTTTGGTCGAGCACGAAAACTGGTATCAATAACTTGGCCGACCAAGAGCTCTCCCATAATTTTAGCACGAACATGAGACCTAGTAGACCGATTACCAAGACAGACATGTTCAAAGAATGATAGTTGTAACAATAGGTTAACCACAAACCACAATTATGCCATTAAAAATTGCATTTAAAATCAAATATAAAGAAAAGGCGAGTCTCTACATTTTGTAAGACAGTAGTTCAGTTTTATAAGTGAAACAGTATTCATTATAAAACATAATTCGAAATATGAGCACAGTCACCCTTGCGCCGTATATATTCGTGGGTCGATGGCGGCGGTGACAAATGCCGATGCCACCCACTGCACGAACGACCCCGGCTGCACCAAGACGATCCAATAAATACAACATACACATTTATATCTAAATGTTTTTATTTATCTAATTGAATCCCGCTGCGTCTCACTTTGCTCTCTGATGACTTAATCCCATGAGACTCCTGACGTAAATGTCTCTTATATTTTATTTCATTGCTGTTACGATAAATAAAATTTAAGTGTTTATTTAAGATGCTTTAGGTTTAGTTTATAATATAAACAACTGTTTCTGCTGACGAACACTAATATAAAATTTGAGCGCTAACGAGTTAAGAAATCAAAATTGCTTCAAATATGACCTAAACAAATTCCGATAAGATTTTTATTGCGATACTTAATTGGTCGGCGAGCGTAAATTAGAGGATGATATAAAAATGTTCCAAGGTTCATAGGACGTCCGAGGATCTTGACTTGTAATCTTTACGAGGGTTTAGGTCGTAAGCAAAAAATTTAGATAATAGAGATGACGGATACCTACTTGGTATTTTAATTAGCAAAATGCATCATCTGCAAGTTCTATTCGAACATAATAAAAATAACACTAGCACTTACCTCGATTTTAGTATAAAAATAATTTGTATTTTGATCAACAAATAATTGTTAAAAATAAACAATACCGAAGACGTACCTAGTAACATGTTTGTTTTATTCCAAACAAAATAAAAATGTGGATCATTTAGAGAACATAAAAGGTGATAAAGGTTTCTGATACCTCTACTTTCGGCCACCAAATATGCTTTGAACCTGTGGTCCATTATCTTGCCACATTCCAGTGGTCAAATTATTTATTTTGTGCGGGGCGTGAGTTACCGGCCGGCCCGCCCCTTCGTTACTATGTTAATTCATGCTACCTACAGAATACCTGCTCATCCTAATGCTGTATTAACAATGAACGCAGCTTGTATGATTTAGTTAGAGCAATTATTATTTGTACCATTATATTGTTTTAGTTTTAGATGAACATTTTGAGGGGTAGAAAAAGAAAATGTTCATATGCTCAAATGCCTGTAAAAGTAATTTTTCGGCATTTATATAGGTACTTAGAAATACTACATATTATTCTTATACATTGCTAAAAGCTTGTGAGATAAACCACAGTTTCGAATTTAGCGTCATTATTGACCTGTATTGCGGATTGAGGGTAAACCCTATATATAATATAATAATGTTTCCTATGAGAAACTTTATAGAAATATAAATAGTAACAATAACAAAGCAAGGTGGATAATGTAATTGGTTATTAAAAAGCGCATATATCACGGGGCGAGCGAGGATGCGCGCGCGCCGCTCTGGTCGCGTGGGAGACACAGGACGTGATTTGTGAGGAACCGCCGGGACGTGGCACGCCCCTTCATTAACATCCTAATGCCGATTCTGGATCTGGAATGATACACGCTCCTATTGGATCATTGCGGTATGTTTGACGAGAATATAATGAATTAATTGACCTGAAAGTTTTGAAAACTATCCAAATGCTCTGTTACGAGCTGTTTTCTTGCAGGATTGAGATTTCTTCCATAACAGAATATGCTCCTGAAGATTTTGCTTTTTTATGGAATTGAAATTTTAGCTAAACCTCGTAATACCTACGAAGCTATAACCTCATTCATTGCTGTCCATTTTTAGGGTTCTGAACCAAAAAGGGAAATAAGAAACCCTTATGGTGTCACTCCGTCCGTGGGTGTCCGTCTGTCACAGCGGTATATTTCAGCAACCGCTAATGCTTTTCATTTGAAATTTGGAATAGTTTTAAATATTTCTTGGCCAATATTATTCCTGGGACATTCCTCACACACACACGATTATGACAAATGATATTTTTTTTTGTTTATGTTGCAGAAGGCGCCTAGTTGGGGTGACTTAAATTTCAAAGTAATGCTACAAGTTTAAAGGGGTATGAAAGGGCTTTGTTTGTACATTCCAAAATGGGTTTTTATTTTCTTTTAAATGGGTATTTCGAACCAGTGGTAAATTCAACTATATGTAACAACAAGTGTACCAGGGCCTAAACTAAATAAATGACTTTTTGATTAAATTTTTTTATATTACGTAGTTTATGATATATGATGAAAAATTACGAAAAATACCGTTGCTCTTATCTCGGAAGTTTGCAAAGTGAAAAATCTGAAATATTACAGTTGATTGAGCCTAGTTTAGGCTTTGATGTCATTATTGCAGGAAAAATAGAACGAAGTTTTTTACTAGCACAGTTTTTAAGAAATGATCAAAAATCATTTATAAACCCGCTGTTTATAAATGATTTTTGATCATTTCTTAAAAACTGTGCTAGTAAAAAACTTAAAAAACTCCGGTCTTTATAACAATAAGGTTTATCGCACTCTCAGTGAACGAGTCAGACTCAGACTCATACTTGGACGGTTTTATTGAGATCAGTATGTAAAATACTAACTTAGATACTATAACAATATGTTTAATTATGCCTACTATTAAAAATTACCATTATGCATTGTTCCGATGGAATCATGTATAGTAGGTAGGTATAGGTGCGTATAGACATGGAGGCTGGTGTCGCGCATGCGTGTGGCCGAGTGGGGCGCGGGACGACAATGCGTGCTCTGGTAATGTATGCGCGCCAGGGAGGTCCCTGCTGTCGTGGGAAGACGGTATCGTCGCCATCTACATGCCTACACTTTCAGCCTTTATATGTATTTTGGAAGCGAGTACTTTTCATAATAAATATAAAGTATTGTTAACTCCAAGGTTATATCCAAACAATAAAATAAGCCTACCTAAATGTTAAATATTTTACTCGTCGAATGTCCAAAACGACGATATTGTAATTATTGTATGCGGTATTCATGCAAATAACAAGAGTAATTTGGCCGACACAACACACGTTCGGGTGCTGTAAACGTGAAACATCTCATCTATGTACCATGTAAACGTAGCGCTACGTCGTAGCGTAGCGAGGCCTGCTCGTAGCGAGCGCGGCGGCTCGCGTGGCGCTCGAGAACGCGAACTCTCTCGCAAAATTTGCATAACCTTTTTGTATTCCGTAATAATGCGGTGCGTATTTTAATTGGGCGCGATTAAATCTTAATAAATCGGTCGGTGTTCCCACACGCGTCCGTCGGCCGCTCGCAATTACGCTGGCGGCGTGTGTTGTAATTTGGTGATGGCCGCAGGCGAGACTCAGAAATTGCGCTCAGTTTCAGCAGCACACCTTTGAAGGCGAAATGCTAAAACACTACACTATGGTATCGCGTGTGCCCCACGACAGACGAGTGCCGACCGCAAACCGGAGCCACTTGAAATGCACTCCTCAATTACCAATCGTAAATTCCAATGCGTCTAAATTAATGATGGCTTTTCATGACTGTTATTTTCTTCTTTAACTTTAACGCCAATGATGTGCTGTTTTATCTTAGTTATTAAAAATAATTTACAATTTAAATGGCAATACTATCACCGCGAATACATGTTATTTTTAAATTTCTATAAAAGAAAGTCGAAAGAGAACTTTATTCTCTTTATAGCTACAAGCTAGTAAACGTACAGTGTATAAGTCTTTATACTTAGAAGCTTAGTAGCTAATTATTTGGGTTACCCAAAGAGCTTATTTTCGGCACATAAACCAGCGTCCGTTCGAAACTAATTTATATTGGAATGTGATATACGCGCGGGCGCGGCGTTGCCCGCGGGCACGCGCGCTCGAGTGGTTTTAATCACCTTAACCCTAACTTAACTGATGTTAAAACACTACCGAAGCGAAGAAGGCGAGCCGCCACCGCTGCACCGACGCCGACGCAGGCGCCACGCATCGCTCTGATCCCATTATACTCGCTCGCAACCATCCTCATCTTTTGGGCTTGCCGCCGGATATTATGCATTCAACCAACTTTTTGCTCGTGTGGCATACCTGATTCGTAACATTGAGAATTGATAATGTAAATCGATTAAAATGAGACGCATTAATAGATCGATAAAAGATGTCAACGAATTCGACGAGAATCGATTTGGTGATTCCCGTGACAGGTTTTTTACGCGTAGATTCCGTTGTCACGGTTGAGCTGTCAATGAGTGCGATTCTCACGGTTCCGGCGCCGGCGCCGATGATCGTGATTCGTGAGCTAGCTAAAAGCTAATTCCAGACAGAGGATTTTTTGCTAGCCTGTATTCGTTATTAAATATATTGGAATATTTATAATCATTAAGTAGGTCACAGCTTTAAGTACATAAATAATTTTAAAAAAAACTTGTACGCTGAAGGTAATCAAAATAAAAATAATTAATAGTTATTACAAGCCACAAGTCAACCGTGAACCGTGAGTACCGTATGGATGCACCTTAACATTGCCGAGGCAGGGAATGCTTGCGGTTTCCGACTCGGAAGCACACTGGTACGATTATCCGCTTCAGTGTGAAACGTCGGTCTTTTTGATGTTAGACAATCATTATCTTGTATTTAATTGAACGCTATACTTTTTCTACGATAATACATTTCAGTTTTATGTTAAAGCAATTCAAATTAGTGTGAAATAAGGCGTTCTGATAATCCCTGATTTATTTTAGTAACCTTAGCTTTTTCGCCTGTGGTTTTTCTTGCGCAGACTTAAATAGTAGATTATGCACCAAGGGGATAAAGCAGTGTATTACGTTACGGGCAGCATATTGACCCTGAGCGTAACGAGGGATTTATAGTCCTGAGTGAAGCGAGGGGTTCAAACCGCCCAAGACGAAGACAGGCCTCGAGGTTAATATTCTAGTTTTCATACCCTCTAGGCCTCTGCGAGACAACCAAACACCTTTTTTTGTTTCACATTCTTTACAATCGCGCCTTTTTTCTTTTTACAAACTTTTGTTTAGTTTCAACTGTCTGGTGTCTGTAATCGAATCTTGCAAGTTAAATTTGACCTACTTCCCAGTGTCCGATTGAGCTGAAATTTGGGATACATTCGTATATTGAATGACAATACAAGTACAGGCAACAAAAAGTACAGTCACCATAAAAACTTGTATTAAAAATGTTTTTTTTTTAACAAAAACTTGTTTATTTCTTGTCTTCTACTCGTGGGGCCAGTTCGATTTTCGAACAATTTATATTTTTGTTCGTCAACGGCAACTAAAACCTATGAAGTGAGAACTCTTTGGTCAAGCTGTACTTCAATAGAAAACAATTTAGTAAAAGTTTTCATACGAATTATGGTTTATAAAAGATAGCTTGATCTTTGCGACAGTTGTACGAGTCATATGAAAATTAACCTTATGGCTTTAGCATAAGGTTTATCTGTGTCATCAATCAACCACAGATTAAACAGATGAACCTTATTGTAAAGCTATAAGGTTAATTTTCATATGACTCAAACAACTGTCGCAGAGATCAAGCTATCTTTTATAAACTATATACAGGTCGTTGTTTTGGTCAGCGACGAGCGTCTCAGGGTCGATAATACAAATAATACTGGTGCTAAAAAAAATATAAAATGTATAGTTGGCGTTCCATATTCAAATCACATATTAGGTCATAATGAAATTCAGTACAATATTATTGAGCGGCTCGACCCCAGGGCTCTAATGAATGACTTACTTTAGGTTAAGTTTGTATGACATATAATTTGACGATGTTGAGCAGGTTTTTTTTTATTTATCCTAGGTTACACCTTCTTTAGTGTTCCCTATTTATACTACAATCTAGCCTTAATATTAGGCTAATAAGTAATGAACTTCTATATTGACTATATCTAAGAATGTGTCCATTAACACTTTTCTTATTGTCTCTATTAAGGGGAAGACACTTTGTTCTTGTGTTCTTTATATATAGCACTTGGACTACGTTACACTATTATAACTCCACTACACTAACTCAAACGGTTTAGTTCTTTTGAGTCGTCTCACTATGTCTGTGTGATCGAGGAGCTGGATTGCCTCAACGTTCACATGATGATGAAGCCGGTTGTGGTGAGCTTCTGCATATTTTTTAATTACTGTCTGTACGAACTCTACTTTTAGGTCCCGATGGAGATCGACATTTCTGATGTACCAAGGGGCATTCACTATTTCCCCTCAGTACCTTGTTCTGGAAGCGTTGGATGATCAAAATATTGCTCCGTTTGGTGCAGCTGTATACCATAAGTCCATACTGGCATAAGGACTGTTTGTATGATACAAGTTTATTGTGTATTGACAGCTTAGAGTGTTTTCCAAGCAGCCAATACATTATTTTATACCGTAGGTGTAATTCGTTGATTTTCTTCTTGACGTGAGCTTTCCAGCGTAGCTTTACATCAAGCGTCATGCCGAGATATTTAGCTGTATTCTCATATGGGATTTGTTTGCCATCAATATACTGGAGAATACTGGTGTTTCATAATACTAAAGTCTATGTGAATAGATTTGGATTCATTAAGTTTAATTCTCAATTTTTTTGTCCAGTTATAAACTTGATCAATAGCTTTCTGCTTATTTCGATAAAATAAAGCTTGTATGCTGCTTCAAGCTAAGCTTAATTTACTTCAAACCCCAAGAGAACCCGTTCAGTGTTATTGGATATTGGCGTGTTCAAACTGATAAACAGACAGACAGACAATTTTCTCTCTTTGTTCGGTCTATATTCATACATCTGAGTTTCTTGCCGCAATCTTCTCAGTTTAAGTATATTCCGAACTGGAGGTAAATTCAACTGTATGTACAATGTTCATAAGTGCCTTACTAGGGCCTAAACTGAATAAATGCCTTTTTGAATCATTTTCACGTTATAGCTCTAATGTCAGCCTAACTAAAGCGTCCTTGTGATTCACAAGTTGTGACATTATGGTAGATAGAAAAAAAGTTGCACGCTTGGTTTTCATACGGATGGAGGGACTTGCGTTATCTATTTAGAGTTATGTCTGAGAATTACAATTATGTTTATTTTAATTTAATACAGTAATGTCTGTAAACTAGCATATAGCTCATCTGGTGGTAAGCGGTTACTTTAGCGTATAGACGCATGCAACACCGTACATAAATACAATTCCATGCTTACAATTCCTATATAAACGTTACATACGTTAAAAACTGATTATGCTAGATTGGCCAGGTCACCGAGCGAGTGTAGGCAACATCCAACAAGGCGTATATGGGTCGTCTGAGTTTGCCCGCCGGCCGCCCCCGCTATAACGGGCCGTCTATAATCTTAAACGCAATCTGTCTTCTATTGTTTATATGAACTCCGGTTATTTAATTCCTTTACTATTTTATGTGCTTAATTAGAGATGTCACTGACCGCTGTACGCACCTTTCAGCTGTGTCATAAGTAGAAGTCGAATCATTAAAGAAAAGAAAATAAAATATGCTTTAATAATCTCCTGTGTTATTCGAAAACAGTTTACCGCATAATATGGTGAAACATACAATATTTCTAGTGCCTCTTTCAAATAGGTAAGAGCATAGACTTAGGATTTCTCTACAAGTTCTTTGGGTCACAGATTATTATGTACGAGTAGGTATGCAGCAATGGAAAGCGAGCATTTTGTGAAAAGGAAACCAATTTGGAAAACATGCGTTACCTAGTTTGTTTTCAAAAAGGATAATAAATCAATAATTTGGATATATTATTTATCCAGCCAATATTTAATCTTTAGTTGATATAAGTAGTCTGATTCAGTGATAGAATTCTCAGACTTACAGAATACAAATATTTGCAAGGATTGATGGCCGTGTGGCGAGTGAGCGCGTATGAATGGGACGCGACTCCAGGAATAACGGGACTCGGTCCATTCCTTTCCCTCCGGATATACCCGTACTTACTGCATGTATAGTACCAAATTTTCGAGCGACAGTGGTACTCCGAAATATTTTTAGTATAATTTATGTCGCGTAAGTTTTTTGATGGATCGTTTGCTACTGGAGTAGAGAATGTGTGGTTGTAGGCGAAAAAGATTTCACTCTTCAAACTACATATTTCAACAATTATTATAATATTCAATTGGCACGGCATGGACGAAGTCTTCAATTATATAATAAACTAGCTGTCCCCCGCGGTTTCACCCGCGTTCCCGGGATAAAAGGTAGCCTATGTCCTTCTCCATACCATAGGTTATCTGCATGCCAAATTTCATGATGAGTAGTTAAGGCGTGAAGGCGTAACAAAGAAACAAACTCACTTTCGCTTCTATAATGTTAGTCACTTTTTATGAGTTTCACGTAGATACACAGCAATCTTAATTCGTGTAAGCTTGGTAACTCATTGACTTCTCTTTGTCTGCACGGTGCCGAGAAGCGTAGGGTTTTTATCAGCGACCATACTTGAACTGGTCTCACAGGTGCACATCAAGGTTGTCCCGTAACCAGGAACGCTACCAATAGATGTCTCAAATCAGAAATATGTCACAATAATGTACATGATAACAATCTCGTGAATATGCATATTGCTTGTATCAGATTGCAACACGCAAGGTAATGTCTTTATTGAAGTCGAGCTACTGCGATTGTAACTGCATGAAACTGGACTAAGTAATCTGTGTTCAGCGATATAAAATTAAATAAAGGACCTCATAGAGAATAACTCAATAGATTAGGAACTTGTCGCGAATTCCATATTCAAAATAGCTGGCGATATAGATTTATCTACAGTGTTTACATAATGTAGAGTCAATTAAGTGAAGAAAAATAATGTTGTACTTAAAGTAAGTTTATTGATTATATCGCTACCGCGGTATCGTAGGGTAATCGAGGATGGTTGCGAATTGTCAGAGCAGTCCGAATAACAGGCGAGATAGAGGAGAGTGGCAGGTGTGCGCGCGCGCACCTGTACATCGATTGTTGCATTCCACGCGCTCGGGCCTCCGTGCCGACTGCCGAGAGATTATCAGCGTGGATTCTTCTATAGATCAACAAACACGCTCAAGTTTATTAACTTGTAATTAACGTATATAAGTGACTCTCGTTTATGTGCAGTGGAAGATAGTTTACCAAGCCCTGACTGCTTAGATTATAATTGGATAACTAGTAAATTATACGATTTATCGTTATATCATTTTAATTATACTTAGATCATTATACTATACACTCTATTATAATTATATACTATATTACAATTAAATAATACATCACTATTGATAAGGGGTTAACAGATTTTGGTAACCATGACTAAGGAATTCAAAATTAATTTTTGCATAACATTTACAAATAACTATACGGACAGATCAGATAATCTACATAACTAGTAGCACAACTAGTAGGTAAATTAGGGTTGTACCACAGTTATACGTCATAGATCCGCGACGCGGCCGCGCGGGCGCCCGCGCCGCCGGACGTACAGACGGACGTGCCCTCGGCTCTATGCATACCAATCGGCGTAGTTCCGACTCCCGTCAAATTAATTCTACCACTCGAGTTACTACATGCTGCAAACGCACTAAATTGTCATTCCAACTCTGGTTCACACCTTTCCACACTTTATGATATTGGATCGAAAGGTCACTTCGCGGTGGGAATTCAATTACTAAAATGTAAGCGAATACTTGTACGCTCCGGACCGTAAACTTCAGCTATTTATGCAAAACATAAACTACAACATTGTTTCCCTTTAGATAGAACAGAAATAATATGATGCAGAGTTCGCACAGTTAATTTTGTGAGTAGGTAGCTCAGCTCTCTCATATCTATAGCAAAACTTGTTTGTACGGTATTTGGGCAAAAATATAAAATTCATCGAAGCAAGTTAAACAATTATGGAGGTCTATATTACAGTAGGAGACAGGAGTACATATTTCATAACGGCTTCTTTAACTACTCGCTAATTATGTTAGTGACCTAACTTTAAAATTGCCAATAAAACTTTAGTTATTTCCGGTTATGTCGTGGATGGAAAGCCCCAAAAGCCGCAGCGACTTCGAATGCGTAAGTATGAGTAACTATGATGGAGTTGTAGAGTCTTATGTCTCAAGCTGCCTAGTAACAAGGGATCTATGCTTAGGTATATCTTTTTTATTGTTAATTATTTGGAATAAAAAGCCAAACATAGATTGTCCAAAAAATATTTAAAAAATGTAACCTTGCCGAGTTTCTTGCCGGATTCTTGTCAGTTGAAGGCCGAGTTCCGAACCGGTGGTAACTTCAGTAAATGTGACCTTCATAAGTGGCCTTCTGGGGCCTAAATTGAATAAATGGCTTTGACTTTGACTTTGATAATTGTGACGAACGTGGTTCGAATCCTACAATCAGCTTCAACTTTCGGTAGAGGAAACTGGGATCTTCTCCATAGCGTAGGTATGTACTTTGTAGTAGTGTTTGTAGTAGGTACATGCCTGCCTGGCTGCCACCCCTTACGAAAGTGAGATTGTTTGTTTGTTACGCCTTCACGCCTCAAATACTCAAATACTTGCCTGTGGTTATGGAGAAGGACATTCGCTACTTTTTACGGAAAAGTGGGTGAAACCGCAGGGAGGGACAGCTAGTAGAAAATAAAAAAGATAAGTGGTTATTATTAAAGACCTTATTAGGTGATATTCCACGGTACAGTGATTCTGTTGTGCAAGTGGCGGGCGGCAGTGGCACGCGGGACGGACCCGCCTGTTTGACGTTCCCAGGCGATAGCTGCTATCTCTTGCAAACACCACTTGTTTGAACCACAGCCGACACAGCCCGACCACTGTACATTTACCATTGGCAAACTCGATATTCAATCTTATACGTTCAAAATTAAGACCAACATTAAAGTTTTCAAACGCACTGAAACATTAGCGGTGTCATACTAAGTACACATATCTTAGACTGTAGCCTTCTTGGGACAGACACGCGACATGCTGACTTATCTATTGAAATTTTCAAGTGAAGTCGCGCGTCACTCCTGTTTGTGTTTGCATATCGACAAGTGCCATTGTTGGATATCGATATATTTTTGGACTAGTTTCTTTTTATAAACCTATGTTCATAATGATAGCCAGTATTTACTTCAAGACATTAACCATCTTCTAGTCAAAAAACCTTAGTAAGCCATTCATCATTATGTCATGAAACCGCTACCACACATGACTAACGAAGACCATATTGAATTAATAGTCTAATCGATGCTATTTTGAGGCACCTGCTCAGTAGCGGTCGATAGTATGGTGGTTTGCGAGTTACGGACATGTGCAAGGCCGTGCAATAGGTCACAAGGCCGGCCCGCTAGCCGCACGCGCACGCGCCTGCACTCTGCCGCGGTTCAAGGACTAACGTTTCAGCTGCATACAGGTTTTATAATGCAGTAAGCCAGCCCAGGTATCGCTGCTTACTGCAGTTACAGATACGCAAATGTATCGCATACCGTCTAACATAATTCTATGACATTAAAAACATCACTCATCAACCTCGTGGAGAAATTATTCTTACGAGTGTGGTACCTATTCCCATTCTATCATTTGTGCTTTTCTTATAATCTCGATATTGCAATATTCGTCTACACAAATTGCGATGGTATGTAGGTATGTCTAATTTGGTAAGATGTTCAAACGACAGAATTAGTTTGAACAATTCGCAACCCGAGGGGCAAACTCAGAGCTGGGCATTGCAAATCCTTTACGACGAGCTGGCTGCGTCTAAATCCGGCGACATCCGCGTCGCCCGACGCTTTGTTGTGATGTTCTCTTTGCTTCGGCGTCGCGATGCTTAGGGCATGTTCGCACTTAGAAGCATTTGGATATCGTCGGGATAATTACATGCTAAAACGGACAGCACACTATTTGGTGTATAAAGGAAGACACTAGTATTTAAGCTGCTTTACTAATTGCTTAGTTGAACCTTTAGTCCAAAAGTACATCGGGTTCTCGAACATGGAATGTAAATTTGCTTTAATTATACCTAGACAAGTACATTTTGTCGTTGAAGTTCTCGTCTCTGATCTGAATATACATATTTGACAAGGTTAATCTTTGCTTTTATTACTTAATTTCTAGAGTCCAATCAAAATTCTTGAAAATATAACATCTCTATACCCGACTAGCACCTGCTCGTGGCTTCGCCCGCGTGGCCTACAGGAAACAAATGACATATTTTTCTACAACAATAAAAGAAGACAAAACAACTTCATCCCGCTTGGAGGGTGGAATTATTAAAAACGCTGAGAACACAAAATTTGAAGATCCTAACTTCGAAACTGACGGACTTTCATACAAACTTTCATCCCCTATTGTACCCCCTTAGAGGTGGAATTTCGAAAAACCCTTTCTTAGTGGATACCAACTCTTCAGAAAGAATATACCCTCTAAATTTCATGTCTCTAGGACCAGCGGTTTAGGCTGTGCGTTGATATATCAGTCAGTCAGTCAGTCAGGACTGCATTTTATATATATAGACTAGCAGACCCCCGCGGTTTCACCCACGTACGGTTTGTTTTTTTTTTGCGCGGAACACAAATTATTTTTCAAAAATAAAAGTAGCTAAGTTACTCCTTATAACATCAGCTATGAACCGGAACAGACAGACAATTTTTTTTTTAAACTCAAACCGATTTTATTATAAAAAAGAACTGACATAAAAGCTTGGTGCAATGAAATACTCTTTAAAATTGGAATGTCAAATATAAAAGAATATTTAAATCAAAAGCACTAAGGAGTATTGATAACAACTTCGATGCAAATCACCCCTAAAATAACTTTCTACACCTTTTTGACCCCGTTAAGCGATGTGTTTCAATAAAATACGAAACCCGTCTTCCATAAATTCTGTAAAGGAATGTTTATGCAAAATTTTAAGTGGATCGAACCAAGGAATCACGTTGTCCCATACAAACTTTGCCCCCATTTTTCACCCTCTTAGGGGTAGAATTTCGAAAAATCCTTTCTTATCGGATGCCTACGTCATACAAAGAACACACCCTCCAAGTTTCAGGTCTCTACGATCAGCGGTTTAGGCTGTACGTTGATTCTCAGTCAGTCATTCAGGACAAAGCATTTTATATGTATAGAAGATGAAATCGGCTTCTTTACTTATTCGTTATGTGTACGAGATTCCAATAAACAAACAGATACAACTATTTCTTTCCTATTGCAAAAGTGTTTAGCTTAGGACATGGGAGTGTTGTATGATGTGTTGTTTGTTTTTGTTGCGTTTTTATTGCGCGCCGTCCCTGTAGGCCACGGGCGAATAATTATAAACGATCCTCTCGTCTCGGTATTAAAATAACCTGTATTTATTTGATCTGTTTGTCTGCATTTATACGTTTCCTCAGTAAAACATATAATTTGAACACATTGGATTAGTGATGCTTCAACTGACTTGCTTGTAACAAATGTCCAGTACCTATGAATCAGTTGGAGAGTTAATCTCTTTTTCTTAGACTCGAGATCGTTTCTGTTTCTTTGCAGTTGGCCTTTGACTAAATAAATAAGAATAAAGTTACCTTTAAAGATTCTGCTTTTCATGATTATGACTTAGAGCCATATTCATGGGAAGTGGGCACCTTATTTGATACTTAGTTTAATATATTTGTATTACAAAGCTAGCTATGTTTTTTATAATTTGATAATTTAATCCGTAGAGCGCAGTTTGCTTCAGAATTCATAATCGATATGATAAAGTATTCCGTGCCTGCACGTTTCTGAACAAATTTATTTTCATACGACTTCTGTAACATTGCTTGCTTGTTGATAGTTGAATGTTAGCGTGTCGCACGCTATGATGCGGCAAAAGGTTGTCAAATTAGTAACAGCATGGGCGGGACTATTGGCCATTGCTCTTTTGTGATAATCAAAACGTTCTGGACTTTAATGTGGAATGTAAATGAGACCGGTGGTTTCTACAATATAAACACATTATTTTCAAACAATTTCGTTGAATAAATTCTTGTTAATTTTACTAGATTCTAATCTGACCTTATTTCAACATTGAAGTTGAAGTAACTTAATTGAAAGCAATCGTATCGCTATGAAATAATTTCGTTACGAATGAATGATATGCCAGATCTAATTGAGCTAACTTAGGAATGACAGACAAGAATGTATCTCAGTGATAGATGGAGCTTGCAAAGATCTGTATCGGGAGTGTGTGCAACATGTGACGTTATATTGTAGGCGGTAGAACAATAGAGACAGGGATATTGTGATTTCTAAATAGCAAAAGTACTTATGCCGCTACCGCCAGAAAAGTAGTGAAACGATGCGTGAAAAATAAAATTGAGAAAGAATCAAATGATAGAAAGATACTAGATACGGAATCTTATCAGTACTTTTACGATTAGGTATTCAAATAACACAATATGCATATTAGGAAAATCAAAAAATCAATGCAAATAAGAAAGATGACGTGAGAAACCGTGTATATACAGGTGAATAGCTAGGAATATTCAGACTTAAAATAAATGTCGCTTGCTGTCGTCAAATCGAAAACAATTTATAGCAAGATGTTGTCAAATCCAATTTCGATTTTGCTATATAGAGTTCTTCGTATTCACTGAATAGCTGATTTGATATTAGTTTTCGTAGAAGTTCAGTTCGATACAGCACAGGAAGGAAAGATGGACGACTCTCAAATTGTTTCAATAAATAATTTTAAAATGTTTTATTTTGTCATTCAAACTACTATAGCCTTACAAATGTCCTTTGAGTCTCACGTAGACTTGCATCTTTCTTGGGATTTACCATGGAGGAAAGAAAGAAGATTTACGGTTTTAGTTACGTTGTTGACTCAAATACATAGTGATGCTACGGGAAATGCATGCATTTGCAATACTCGGGGCATCACTCATAGCCCAAGAGCCCACGACGATCTGACCTTCGTCATTTTATAAAACCTGAAAGTTTCTCTGTGTATGTCCCTAATAGAGGTAAAAACGATCCCCGAATATGAAGTTTGGATCGCGGTGGCTTTGGAAGTTATCAGGTAGCAAAGGTGTCAAACATTGCACCTCAAATTCGTTAAAGTATAAAGGTCAGTTTTTATATATTTTATTTGGACTAATATTAGAAATCACGTCGTCCATTGTCAGACACTTTGAACGGTGGAAACCCCCTGTCAGACACCCTAAAGTATTAAAAAATATTATTCAACTTTCGTCATTTTATAAAAGCTGAAATTTATATATGTTACTTGACGAACTATCAAACGATGATTTCTCAGTTGTCAGACACTTTCGATGGTGGCTTTGCCGTGTCAGACACATTAAAGGTCTACCGTAGGTGCGAGTGCGAGGTATATTCAATGTGATTTATTTTACAAACGAAAAGAGATAGAACCATAGTTATTTTGGAGAGTTTGTAGATTAAATCATGAAATTAATAAATCATGTAAAAAAGTCTACATCAATGACCCAGTTTTTGAGTTACAGATCAAAAATCTAAAAAAACACTAATTTTTTGAACATTTTTTTATATCATATCGTTATTTTTATTAGATTTTTGTTCCATATTTTTATTTTATTTCTACTTATCAACCAGATAAACTTTCTAGCTTTCAAATGACATTACTTTGAACAAAATACACCGATTACTTAAAAAGAAACAAACACAAAACTAAAATATGAGCATTTCATTAAAAAATAAATTAAAGCGCCGAACGCACTATTAAGGTACTATTAGTATTTATTTACTTGGAGTGTAATGAATTAACATTAATTCTCCCATAAGTACTAATTTATTGTAAACGCAAACGCGATAGGTAGTTTACTCACGTTAATTCTTTACACTCGGGGTACCTACTGAACCATATTTTCATTTACCACCATACCATATTTTCAAGGGTGTCAGTTTTAATATATTTTATTTGGAATAATATTAGAAATCACGTCGTCCATTGTCAGACACTTTCGATGATGGGTTTGCCGTGTCAGACACATTAAAGATCTACCGTAGGTGCGAGCGCGAGGTATATTCAATGTGATTTTTTTTTACAAACGAAAAGAGATAGACCCATAATTATTTTGGAGAGTTTGTAGATTAAATCATGCAAAAAAGTCTACATCAATGCCCCAGTTTTAGAGTTAGAGATCAAAAATCTAAAAAAACACTATTTTTTGATTTTTTTTAATATAATATCGTTATTTTTATTAGATTTTTGTTCCATATTTTTATTTTGTTTCTACTTATCAACCAGATAAACTTTCTAGCTTTCAAATGACACTACTTTGAACAAAATACACCGATTACTTAAAAAGAAACAAAGACAAAAATAAAAGATGAGCATTTCTTAAAAAAAAAATTAAAGCGCCGAACGCACTATTAAGGTTCTATTAGTATTTATTTACTTGGAGTGTAATTAATTAACGTTAATTCTCCCATAAGTACTAATTTATTGTAAACGCAAACGCGATAGGTAGTTTACTCACGTTAATTCTTTACACTCGGGGTACCTACTGAACCATATTTTCATTTACCACCATACCATTTTTTCAAGGGTGTCAGTATTTATATATTTTATTTGGAATAATATTAGAAATCACGTCGTCCATTGTCAGACACTTTCGATAGCGGGTTCGCCGTGTCAGACACATTAAATATCTACCGTAGGTGCGAGTGCGAGGTATATTCAATGTGTTTTTTTTTACAAACGAAAAGAGATAGACCCATAGTTATTTTGGAGTGTTTGTAGATTAAATCATGAAATTTAATAAATCATGCAAACAATTCTATATCAATGACCCAGTTTTAGAGTTAAAAAATACATAATTATTTTGATATTTTTTTTATAATCGTCGTTATTTTTATAAGGTTTTTATTCCAAATTTTTATTTTATTTCATCTTATCAACTAGATAAACTTTATAGCTTTCAAATGACACTATTTTGAACAAAATACACCGATTACGTAAAAAGAAACAAGGAAAAAAACTAAATGATGAGCATTATTATTTAAAACTTTAAGGGTGTCTGACGGGGGTTTCCACCATTCAAAGTGTCTGACAATGGACGACATGATTTCTAATTGTATTCCAAATAAAATCTATAAAAACTGACACCCTTGAAAATATTGTATGGTGGTAAATGAAAATATGCTTCAGTAGGTACCCCGAGTGTAAAGAATTAACGTGAGTAAACTACCTATCGCGTTTGAGTTTACAATAAATTAGAACTTATGGGAGAAATTAACGTTAATTCTTTACACTCCAAGTAAACAAATACAAATAGGGCCTTAATAGTGCGTTCGGCGCTTTAATTAATTTTTTAATGAAATGCTCATCTTTATTTTCGTCTTTGTTTCTTTTTAAGTAATCGGTTTATTTTATTCAAAGTAGTATCATTTGAAAGCTAGAAAGATTATCTGGTTGATAAGTAGAAATAAAATAAAAATATGGAACAAAAATCTAATAAAAATAACGATATTATATAAAAAAATGTTCAAAGAAATAGTGTTTTTTAGAATTTTGATCTGTAACTCTAAAACTGGGTCATTGATGTAGTTTTTGCATGATTTATTAATTTCATGATTTAATCTACAAACTCTCCAAAATAACTATGGTTCTATCTCTTTTCGTTTGTAAAATAAATCACATTGAATATACCTCGCGCTCACACCTACGGTAGACCTTTAATGTGTCTGACACGGCAAAGCCACCATCGAAAGTGTCTGACAACTGAGAAATCATCGTTTGATAGTTCGTCGAGTAACATATATAAATTTCAGCTTTTATAAAATGACGAAAGTTGAATAATATTTTTTAATACTTTAGGGTGTCTGACAGGGGGTTTCCACCGTTCAAAGTGTCTGACAATGGACGACGTGATTTCTAATATTAGTCCAAATAAAATATATAAAAACTGACCTTTATACTTTAACGAATTTGAGGTGCAATTTTTGACACCTTTGCTAACTGATAACATCCAAAGCCACCGCGATCCAAACTTCATATTCGAGGATCGTTTTTACCTCTATTAGGGACATACACAGAGAAACTTTCAGGTTTTATAAAATGACGAAGGTCAGATCATCGTGGGCTCTTACTCTATCACGCGCCGACTCTTCCCTCCTACCGAATGTGCTAGCCGGAACCCAATATTCTCTACCTAATTTACTGCTAGTGTTTAAAGTTTATGATTGTTTCGATCATAAACTTTAAACACTTTCATAAAATTATTGATATTTGATGGAAGTGTTGAAAGTTCTCTTTCAATTTACTTGTCTCTTAGGACCACACAAAACTGAATACTATTTTTTTTAATAATAGCTCAGAGTATATAAATACTACGTACAACAGAGAGACAGCGCCCATACTTCAAAAGTTACCACCATAACTCGCGCAAGTACAGCGCCGGTGGCGAGATTGGGGTACTAATTCCTATTCTGGGTTTGTAAGTGACTACAGCAATGTTTGTTTTTCAGTAAATGACAACAGATGACACTGTTGAAAGAATTTAATTTTAAAGAACAATGAGCACATTTGTATATTTTTTTTTGTTTTTGTGTAAGAGAGGTAGAGCGTAGCATTTACTATATACTTTTGTTAAAAAAAGATAAGAATTCCATACATTAAGTCCTAAACTAATCCAAAGAATTATTATTATGTTATTCAATTCTAAAAATACTGATTTTAAGTTGCATCTTACCCCACGGTTAATTGAGACAATTCCCAAAATACTCTAGCTATTGTTCATCAACAATGAAGAATTTTCACTAATTCTGAATAATAGCTCATCGTATTTTCTGTAGAAAATAAAAAATATATGTGAAAGAATTATTTCAATACGACAATTACATTCCGAGATATAGAATTTTTAAATGAGCGCGCGACGCGCGTTTCAACCGCTCGGTACTCGATGCGTGTGACGTCATGTTCCAACGCTCGCTCAGTCCGTCGCGCTCTTTTTCTCTTGAAAAATCTCATTCCTTGGGTTTATAAATTTGAAACTTAGCACTATTACTTATCGTTCAGCAAGTCCAATAAAAGTTGTTTCTTCCATTGGACCCACTGAAAAATAATCCTCGTCATCCAAAATAAATTTATCCGCTTTCTTTTCAGTCTCTTTTATTTATATCCATTCAACAAATTACTACGGAAAACAGACCTAATGCATTGCGTTACGGCTATAGAAGAAATTAAATAAAAGGCATTGGCGTGAAATCTTTAGAATATGTGCAAATTGAGTTGGTGACCGTAATTTATTTTACAATAGTGAACATGTACAAGTGAACATGCACAAGTGAACATCATATAGTGAGAAGGAACATAATGTACAGATGGAAGAGAAAGAGAAAAAAAAAAATTGTATTGGTTGATTTTATTTTCTCGCAATCGTAGTGAAAAATAGAATGTTACACACGGCGCTAAAATCCCATTATTACTATGTTTCTATTTACTCCTCTCTAAAGCTCGGAAGTAGAACTACCTTGTTGTGTGATGTGTAATTTTAGCTCCTTAAATAACAATCTACTATTCTATCACATCCTGATTGACTCTGTATGCCATGATAAACCTAATTTTCGTAATAAATTAATATGCCATCTCGAAATCTCCACCTGTTATAGGCATAATTATTAATTAGAATTGAGCCTTGAATTAACTGCCAAGGGAAGCAAGTGCAGACAGGCTACTTCAATACATCCTTGTCGTCAATGTGGTTGCTGGGTAAGCTCCCCAACTAGCAAACATTCGAATAATGAATGAGTTATTCGGCTACAGATGGAATAAATGTTGAGTAGTTGCTACGACGTAGTACCCACAATGTAGTGTAAAAGCTTTTATTACGACTTTTTAGCATTTTTTGCTTTAAGTGCTTTAACCGTGTTGTGTAAACGTTTACTCGATATTCTTATAGTACATTTATTCAATAGTCGTATAGTAGCTACCATTTCTCGTTTATACCACACATGAGTGCAGTAATAGAGTTGTCGATTCCCAAGTTTCATGTTTAAGAAGCTACTATATAGCTGCTACTCGACATTACTATATTAGAGCAAATTCGCCGAGTAAAAGCTGTCTATTTACTGACACTATTTACTGAAAAGTATCTTAATATCTGTAATTGTAATCTAAGCTAGTTTGTTGAATAAATTAAACCACTATAACTTTTTCCTTGCACGCGATACATACTTAAATATGCCCATACTAACAAATGTAATACTCATGGAGACCTTTCATATGAAATAGATTTCATTTGATATGATAAGGTTTACAACACAAAGTAGGACACCGCCCATTATCCTTTAAAAAAAATCGTAAATTGACGCGCGACGCGTAGGCCATCTATGTAAGGTCGTAAGATTTAAGTAAAATTACATAAATTGCAAATATTTAAGATACGAGTTTTACATATGAATTTAATAAATTATTAAACCTCAAATTATATTCCCTTGCAACAAAGCTTCATCAAAAATGATTTAGTAGCGTTTTGACTAAGAATTAATTCTCAATCAGTCCAAACGATGTTTGTAGCGACATCTATACGTGTAAATTCTACACTAATTATAAAATGTATGTGATTGACCAGACATGATAATAGCAATAGGTTCGACGTTTGACGGTTGTAATCACAAAACCTTGTATAGTGATCATATTATTGGCACGTTCACAGATTAGGTACTTAGTAGAGCTTAGTGGTTGAGGTTGATCGAGTTCCTTCCTACCATAAGTATATTTCGTTTCTCTTTTGTATTTTTTTATATTTATTAAGACTTTCTAATAACATAGGTAAAAATGTTCATAAATTAAGTGGTCTTACGGAGGGAATGCCTGGTGATCTGTAATACAGGTTTCACCTAAATCAGACACCAGTCTCTATATTATCTGCAATAACTATGACTCTGTACCATTAATGTGTTGATGAGAAATTAATAAAGTATTATTATATTATATATTATATTTAGTTAGTACACACGTGGTGCTGTAGGTACTTGACGACAATCAGGAAGAGAGTGAACATAAAGCTGTGTTATTATAGACGTATCAACGTGGCAATTGTTACGTATTTGCTGTGACCGAGAATAAGTGTGAGGACACACGTTCCCATGCGTCCTACGCAGCGCAATAGACGCATAATTATCGTACGATTGCGCCACTCTGATACGGCATTGTTCGACGTAATGCCTCCTCTAAATCAGAGCTGCTCAGTGCATCATGTGTGTACTCGGTCTATTGTCGCGGTTAGTTCACACGCACTCAGTAAAATGCTCCCACGGACATGTTCACTGGTAGGTACAGTTTTAGGAACTTTTGTTCGTGAATCTTTGTACAATCCATTTCCTTACTGCCTGCTTTGAAAAAATATTTTTTTTTTCTTTCCTAATACTTACTTGCGTGATAATTTCTCCAGAAATGGACAATAATTATTTATAATAAGCTCTAAAGTAGGCGTGGTAATTATACTGTTGTTACAAAATAAAGTTTAGAAAGCGTAACGACAAAATTAAGTTAACAAGTTAAATTGTTCGTATAGTTTTTCATGGCGCAGTCTTCACTAATTAGAGGGAGTACACGTGTCTTTATTAACATAATTACAATAATTTTACGCATTAAGGTCACAGAAGCGCTGTAGTTCAAAAGCTGACGCCAACGACCGCGACCGTTGGTATATTGAAAAGCTAGTACCTGATGTATAATAATCAACCTGCCATTTGTGGTGGCTGGTCTGCTTCAGTTTGTTATTTCACTAATTACTATGTTTATTTATAAATTTACTTTGCGCCTGACCCGCAAATACTGTCAGTGGTACTGGAATACCTTGAAGTAATTTTAAGTTTTGGTTTGAAAATAGTAATTTGCCGATTGTATTGCCAGGGGGGCTAAAAAGGAAGGAAACGCCGAATCGGATTGAGTTCCCATTAGGAATTGAATTACAAATCGTAAAATGGTCACTTAGTAGGCAATTCAGGATAGGATCTCAATACGATTCTAATTCTGCAATTCATTTTTTTGACAGTTTTCTATGGAGATTCGTAAAATGGCTCACTAAATAGGAATTGCTTTTGCGTCAAACAGTAGAATCATAAGAGGATACCGAGGAGCAACTTATTACAATTCAATTTAGAGATTTTGTTGAAAATCAATGAATAATGAGGGAATTTCGAGGTTTTTCTAACACTCATAAACCATTTTATGGAATGTTAAAAGCTATTGGCTACCAATAAAGTTCTTTTACCATCAATTTTGTGATAACCTAACATAGTACTATCGTAATTTTTACATGATTAATATTATACTATTTTTCCACCCAGAAACCCCTTTTATCCCCATAGGGGTTGAATTTCGAAAAGACCTTAGTAGTTGCCTATGTTATAAGGAACATGTGTGCAAAAGTTCAAGTATCTCTGTACTCTGCGGTTTGAGCTGTGCGTGCATCTGTCATGCGACTGCATGCTACATGCAACTGACTAGTTTCTTATACATTTGATTTTTTATAAAGATTAGAACTAATAATAACAAAAAGCTTTAAGATCTGCAGTTTAAATTTTGATAGAATAAGCTTTAGCGTTTTGAGGAATTATATCCGCAGATCTACTTTCTATCAAAGGTATTACTAGAGTATATATATATCTGTGTTGGAATATATTGCCGAAGACTAATCACAGTGACAAAAAGAGATACACATAGGGGTTGCGTGTTTGTTTAGGGTAAATAAAAGACAAAAGTAAATAAATCAGCGTAACTTTTATTACAGTATTATCAACATTATAGTTTAGTGTAGGTAATTTTACGGCATGATAGCAATGCCAACTCCCAAATTCTCTGTGGTCCTTTCCCCATCATATTAGCAGCATGATGATGACAGATGCCAAAGTAATTATAATATAAATATCCTTTTGGTAATCCCATGTACAATTATCTTTATCTTCGGGTAATTTATAACCTGAAAGTAATATTATTTGTTGATTATATTATTGTTTGACATCATGCTTAGTAGGTATCATCTACCTAACCTACCACCTATCTAACAAGGGAATGTTAATAATGGTCTTAGTTATGCACTTTACATGCATTGCATGTTTCATATAAAAAAATCCTAGTTTCTGTTGAACATATTATTTGGGGCTTATAATTCAATAATTAAGGTATAAATAGAAATAATAGTATATTCTTTTGTTGAGATTAGGTTGGGAATATGCTACATTATGCTGTTATTGATGATATTTACGAACTCACTCTCATAAAACTAGAAACTTCAACATGGAACTCTGGTGAAATGTCCTCATAATGATTTATCATGTATAGAGGATATTTATGCAATTACTCCTTTATCTTCGCAAATACTCGGCTTTTTTTAGTTAAAAAGTCTTCATAACGAATGAACGAAATGTTTCTTCTTGTTATTTGTACTACACAGAAATTTTCTTCCCTGCACATTTCACGTGATTGTTTATTCATAATAATCCATTATTTAGACTAAATAATGACGGAATTTATCTTATTTAAAGAACTTTTGATAAAATTCAAAAGATATTAGTATTATTTACTACCTATACATAGGTAAAATATATAACTTAGTGACATCGACCGACCATAGACTAGCAAACTTATTATTACCAGTCGAAGCTGAAAATATTTTCTTAATCATTTATAAATTCCCATTTTAGATATGTAATTGCAGTTTTATAAACGTTTTATAGTTACAAATGTTTAAGATCATAATTTTAATACGTGAATTCTCTATTAGTTCTTTCTTACGACTTAAAAATGATAATAGAAAAACTTACCGGTAAATTACGGTTTTTTATTTTTGGTGTTGTAACATTAATATCAAATTAGAATCAGCTAATGAATTGAATTGCATGAAATTAGTGACCATTTTACCAAAATTTATAGGAATTGAGTCAGATCTGCTGGGAATTCGGGAAATGAATTCCTTTCAGCAATATTGCGTAACTCTACGTTTTTAGGGCAGCAGCTCTTTTCAGTAAGCAATCCACAGATTAATATTGTAGGTACTATATGAAACGTAAGCAACCTTCTAAAGCGACATCTCGGATTTTCACTGCGAAATATTGATAAAGTTTTAAAATCCTAAAAGTTGTATTTACCCAAAATGACGTGGTTGACAATTTCTGTGACCCCATTATGAAGTCCTACCAAATAAGATAAAGACAACTTTATAATGGTATCATATTTCAGTGAACATAATGCTAAGAGAAACTTCACACTTTATGTGCGTTCGTGAGTCGCAGAGTTACTTACATGACGTCATTATTTAGTTTCATATATTTTAGGAAATAAACGACAAAAATCGCTCATGTAGAAAATAATGCAAGTACGGTTTATTGTATAAGAATGTCCGGTAGATAAGGATTCATTCAAGGCTTCATCTTTAGTTTTACTTACAAAGTAGACACAGGAAAATAAAATGAATTCATTCATATTCACAGATGCTCACCGGAAATTATGACTTATATCAAAAGTGCAATACAAACTAAGATGCCAGAATGCAATGTAGCAGTAAAAACTGGCACGGGATGGAGCGGACGCGCGGACACTTCTTGTCTTGTTACATTTCAGTTGTTAATGCGATCGTTCATAATCAACCAATACTACATGTTGCTATGCTTCTCTGCAATCATTATTTGACGAGATACGAAGTTACACATGTTATCATTGTCCAGATTATGTGAGTTACATAATATGACAATTATTGAACTTTGTAAAGTCAGGAAAGGATATCAATATATCATTGAATATTCATATAATAGTAGATTCTACTAAAAAGTGAGCAGAAACAAAAAAACTGGGTGAGATTCAAGCTGAATCATTACCGTCTTTGTTCATTACAGTATTTTGAGATAAGTGAATCAAGTCAACTCTATTATTGGTAGATGTGACGATTACTGTCAATAATTCAACATTCAGCTCGTAAGGACATAGTTGCACTTTTCTTGCGCCTGCGCGCCGGCCGGCAGGCGTCCGCACGCGTCCGTCCGGTCGGGCGGGTCGGCCGCAGGTGGATGGTATACCATCACATTCACCAGTAAACAGCTTTTTGTCTTACATTCTTAATACTGATGATATTTAATGATCGTATTTTCCGATTAAATAACCTTTTGTTTTTTTATGTTTTCGAAATTGTCATGGACATTCCTATTTTTGTACTTACTTAAATATGGTACAAGATTGAATTTTGAAACTACCTATAAAACGCGTAATGACAGAAACCCATTCTTATGCTTGTGTGACACGAACTCACCTGGGTTTTTAAATACCGCGGTGGCTGTTTAGCGATTAAAGTTTCTTAACACTTTATATCTAGTTAAATAATGCCCATTTTCCAACCAATTAAGAGGCGCTTAGGAGGCTCCTAACCAAACTCAAAACGACAGCTTTTCATGAATAAAAATGTTTCAATTTGTTAGGAGTTTTGCTGTTTTCTAAGTTAGGCATTGGTTAGTGAAAATGGGCATACGAATAACATTTGCACATTATTTTGGTTTAACCACCTACACGCATTCGTTTTTTAAGTAATGTTACTTAATAAGACTTATTCGGCGGTTATCTTAAGTACCTATAAGATGTCCTTGTTTAACACATCAAAATGATAGCCCAATTTTTATTACTTAAGTAAATGCGACCGTTAAACTTATGTCATAAAAAGACCCTTTTAACATTTTGGATTGTTAGAACAAGAAGGTAATGATTATGGTATCATAATAGGTATGTTTAAAAGTGGAGGGAGATTTGCAGTCTATATAAAGTTTTCCAATACACCCATCCAATTGTTCAGCGTAGCTAATTATTTCAAGAAACTAGTATGTCTCTAGAAACGTGGCTTATAATTGAATTGCAGTATTGTAATAGCATTTTGTATACTTTCTTTCGCGGGGAAACTCCCACGTTTTCCTTTATCGGATGCTTTCTCTGCGAGATAAGAACGAATTGATAATAATAGCGCATAATCAAAGAAAGTTTATACCGACAATATTATTTTAGTACTTATTAAAGTACAATGTGAAACAAATTGTAGGTTAAGTATATAAGGTCTAAAGCAGCATAATATATCAAGAAACCCGCATGCCTAATCAAGGCAACTTCCCCTCGGTCGCTTATCCGAAATATTTATGTGACCACCATAGTAATTACGAGGCTTGTATACCTACAAGTAAATAGCAATATAACTCACTAAGATTACAGGCGGTTTACGTGAGGTATGGGCTACGGCGAACTAATAATACACCTGGATATTGAAAAATGGTAAAACATTACCAAGGTACGAATTGGGTATGAATAAAGCTTTTTTTATGCTTTTGGCAATCGCAGTTACAAAAATATTTTGCGTGTATTTCACATGTAGTACAAATTATTTATTACCGCTCATTAATATATTTTGTATAGCACCTACCAACCGTAAGGGAATCGACCATTCATAGACTGATAGATAGAGATTTCCTTAAGGTGTCTCTACGTTAACGTTCTAGCTCTCGTATACAGCTACGAAAGGTTTATTCGTCGCACTGATTGATCGATGTCGATATGTACAGTTGTACATTCGTATTCCAAGGCATGTAATGCCTTAGAATACGAATCTCCCATTGCTTTAAAAATTTTTTAAACTCCCCATAGGTACTTTGTTACAAAGAAAATTTAGCTTCTATATTGAAGCATATACCATTCACCTATACAGACTGTGATAGCGCAGGTTACAATTTTATATTTTTTTTACTGTGCATAGGCCTGTGTTTGACCACAATCTCGCCATGGTAAGTGATAATGCGGTCGAAGGTGGTAAGCACACAAAGCCTAGAAGGAACTGGCTCTCAAGTGCAGCTATCGGAACACACCGAAAGGTGCTTGGCGACAGATTTTCAACTTGAGGGTGGTAGCCAGCCAGGCGGGTACTACAAAGTACCCTACCACCGTGCTATGGTTTCCTCACGATGTTTTCCTTCACCGAAAGCTCAAGCTCATTGTAGGATTCGAACGCGGGACCTTCGTCTCGGTATCCGACGCCACTACCACTGAGCTATCATCGCCTTTATATAACATCATGGGACACTCTTCACACCACAGACATAATATAATAAGCTTCACACACGGCTATCGGCGGGGCTATTATGTAACTTTGTTGCATAGAGTTTCAATAATTTAATTCGAATTGAAACCGGCTCGTATTATAGCGGTTTTCTGATAACTTTTTTACGTTCTGGTAATTGCAAATACCACTTACGATTCTGTATTATTTCTATCGATTAAGATATATACTACATATACTTTTTGTGTGTAAATACATACTTAATATACATAATAACACCCAGACTCAGGACATGCAGACATGCATGCACACAAATTAATGTCCTGTGTGGGAATCGAACCCACGACCTGCCGTGCAATAGGTGGAATCTTAACCAACTGCGCCAACTGGCTTATCAAATACTGATTGGCTATATTTATTGATATACCTATAAAATTTTAGTTATTATAATTTCATGTAAATTTAGGATTTTGAAATCGAATGAATAACATGTCACAATGCAGGGTGCATTGTTATTCATGCGTATATAGAAATAGATTTGTGTATTTACCAAAAATGTCTGAAAGTGTGTTTGCTGTCATTGATTTTATACGACTCAAAATAATCAATCATATTTCATAATATTAGGGCCGGGCAATTCCGGCGAGTCAACGACCGGCACGAACACGCCGTTTTCTCATTTTCCCTAATATGCCGTCGCGAGGAAACATAAACTGTAATAAAGCAGCCTGTTCTGAACATGCCATGTTCTTCAAACGTTAGTAGCGTTCCAATATCAATAGCATTGTAATAGTACATCAAAGACAGCGCTTTTGTTAAAATTTCCTATATTTTATAAACACAAATAGAATTACAATAATAATATAATTGAAAAAAAAAAAACTATTTTAGTGTGGGGGCTTTTTAAGGGCCTTCATGGCCAACGCAACTTCAACGCAAGCATAGCCTAAAAGCTTGTACTTTCATCCAACGTAATGTTTGACTGCGAAAAAAGAGAGACAGTATCAGAGCCGTCGGTTATCGGTCAGTAAATTCCGCTGATCACTCGCGGCCGCTTCGCTAGGTCGTCAATGTCGTCATTCATGATTTCGCATATCATAAAACTTGTTCCAGGAGTATACTTCTGGTGAAAAAATCTTACATGTTTGTGAAAGAAAAAGATTAGAATCTCCAATACATTTGCAAGCCCGGTATCTAGAGGTTTTCTTTATTTTTTCAATTTATAGGTACATACATTAGATATGGCCAAAGTTCAGGTAAATTTGTGCTAAACGCTGTTTTTCGGAGGCTTTTACTGAATTTGTTTCACACTTTTTTTATTTTTGCCTAGATACACGGCTAGATATAGTACACAAGATACCAATTTGTTTAAAACATCTAACGAAAAATGTTTAACAACGCCATCATCAGTACAGAGCTTTTGTATGAAAAGTATGGCGGATTGACTACTCTTAATACATATTTTAGTCAGACTATCATCCTTGTAATCAAATTCAGTTCAAAAGCAGGCACTCATGAAAAGTCTGACTCTTATACCGGTTCAGAAGGTTGCATTTGCTGAGAAGAGCCGGCAATAAACCCAGCAATAACAAATAAATGAGATTCAAGTAGACCTTCGCAGGCACTCGTGAAAAGTCTGACTCTTTTACCGGTTCAGAAGGTTGCATTTGCTGAGAAGAGCCGGCAATAAACTCAGCAATAACAAATAAATGAGACACAGCTGATATTACAACTTATTTTATTTTTATTTATCTTGTAGTTTCCGGACCGCGGTATGAGCCGCGTTCCCGGTTCTATACGTATATCCATCCTTACAAACTTTCTCGTTTATATATATGTTACCGGCCAAACCCGATTTTAGGCTAAACTAGTTCAGCCTAGGACAAACTAGTTCTTCCTATATACGATAGGATAAACCGGTATAGACTAGGCCAAACTGGTACATCCTAAGCCCGGTAGGAGAATCTAGTTTAGCCTAGGCTGAACTAGTTTATCCTACCACATTTCAGGATAAATTGGTACCTATCACCTATTCAATACGTGTAGGGAAAATAGGTAAAGAAAACTTGTAAGTCAAATAATTAAAATTTCTAGTATTAAAAGAAACGAATAATCATGATTCATTTATTCATTGAATTTGCCAGAGACAATTATACTTATTTTTGCAAGGTGTACTCTGATGGCACTCAGAGCACCATTTTTTCTTGCTAGTTAACAAGCTACTTGCTGTTTGTTGCACAAAAAGATCGACAAATACCTAACATAAATATCTAAATAAACACTAGCAAAAATAATCAATAGAATAAAAAAAAAGCAGGTGGGTAAGAGAAAGAATACCTGCAATATAATTTCTGCAAAACGCCATATTTGGTGCCAACTATGTAAAAGCCCTTATTATTTCTCTGAAGAATAACTCTGATTATGTTTCTGAGATGAGGTGATCTTCCTTTGTCTACTTCTGGAATCGGTATTCTCGCTCAATCATTGTCGACTACGAATTCAGACTAGGCCATGCCAATTTATCCTGAAGTGTGGTAGGATAAACTAGTTCCGCCTAGGCTAAACTAGATTCTCCTACCGGGCTAAGGATGTACCAGTTTGGCCTAGTCTATACCGGTTTATCCTTTCGCGTATAGGAAGAACTAGTTGAGCCTAGGCCAAACTAGTTTAGCCTAAAATCGGGTTTGGCCGGTAACATATACAGGGTGTTGTTTTGGTCGGCGACAAGCGACCCAGGAGCGGTAGTACAAAATATATATTCCCCAAAAATGGACTTAATTCCATTAAATACTGTAAATATGTTGAGAAATACCTTATTCAATTTGAAATAAAATTACTGCAAAGTATGGTTACTAGACACGTGCACAGACTAGAGCTAGGCGCAAGCCGCCATCGCCCCACCCCTTCACTCCCTCGTACTCCCGTTGAGTATTATGTTTACACTTTAGCTTATTACATGATTTTCAAAAAAAAATATTTTTATTTTTATTATTTAAAAAAAATTAAGTATTTTTTTAATATTTTTTTTAGCACCAGTATCATTTGTATTATCGACCCTGAGTCGCTCGTCGCTGACCAAAACAACGACCTGTATATATAATTTGTAATATTAACCCCCTTATTAATAATCGCTTTTTATATAAATCAGTGTAATAGTGTGCCCGTCTCACACTAGGTCACCAAATATCATCTGTCAGCTAAAGACTTCGGAATTTTAGCTAGTCAACGCAACGTTTGATAACTTTATTATGAAAAGGGGGTTCGTTTTTATCTCTCTGCTTTGTGATTTTTCTCGTGTCCTCTACGAGTGATATACGTATCTTGGAAAACAAAGTAACTGTATCGATCGGGGGCCTGTACATAAGTGGTTAATATGGGATCAGTTTCCCCTAGTTTCGTGCAAGTATGACTGTATCGGATTGCAATAAATTGGTACGGTTTGGGAGGGGGAATGTCGCGACGTCTTCCGCTTTTGACGGGTTTCGCTGAGCTTTAAAGCTACGTCTGTATCTATGAGCTATTGATTTGGGTTGTGTAATGTTATGTTAGGCATTTATTTTTTAAGTATCTTGTAAAGTTTTATAGCTTCGGTTCAGTTCTGAGATTCAGAATTTAATGTGAGAAACTTTTAAGAAAATATGGAATAATTTAACTATGATTATATCTATATTGAGTGCATTTAAGCAACACAGACCTTAATTTTATAGTTTTCAAGTAAAATGTTCGTGAAATACAGACGGACATGTGGAATTCATGGGTTCTTAGTTTGACTATGGAACCTACTTAATCTCTCTTAAAAGAAAAAGCATGTATAAGCTATTTGGATAATGGAACATTTATATTTATGAGCATCTGTGTTAGTGTCGCGTTTTGGCAATAATACAATGCAGAGAGGACTTTTTTTTATATCAAACGACGAACACAAGTCGCGAAGAGGCGACAAACACAAAAGATCTATATTTGTACAGTCGAGACTATATCACTGGTGACTAAAGCGGCGCCAACCAGTCTGAGTTATTCTCATTTTCATTACAAAGATCTATTTATCGTTTCAATTTTATTAATAACCCAAATCCGACTTCTGACCGCTCTATGAATATTTTTACCATTTCTCCTCCTCTCATGTATTAAACATGCCTTTGCAATAACAAGACTGCAATATAAGGAGGAAAACTGGACTAATGCCCCCTGATCCCTGATGGTCCGTGGGGCCCTGGGTTCCGTACAAACTCAATGGTCCATACGGAAATGTACGTTTGGAAATCGCAAAAAAAATGAAAATTTACGTTTTTTTTCATGTGCTGTGTGTGAGGCCTAGTATCCAAAGGTTTTGATTAGTATGTTAGTAAGTATTAAGATATGTGACATACATTTCCGTAGGTATACAGGGTGTTGTTTTAGTCGGCGACAAGCGACCCAGGAGCGGTAGTACAAAATACATATTCCCCAAAAATGGACTTATTCCATTAAATACTGTAAATATGATGAGAAATACCTTATTCAATTTGAAATAAAATTACCGCAAAGTATGGTTACTAGGCACGTGCACAGACTAGAGCTAGGCACAAGCAGCCATCGCCCCACCCCTTTACTCCCTCGTAATCCCGTTGAGTATTATGTCTTCACTTTAGCTTATTACATGATTTTCAAAATTTTAATTTTTTAATTTTTATTATTTCAAAAAAATAAAGTATTTTTTTATATTTTTTTTAGCACCAGTATCATTTGTATTATCGACCCTGAGTCGCTCGTCGCTGACCTGTATTTAGATGGTGTTGACTTAAATACATGAATATGTTACACCCCAGAAAAACGAACAATGTAATGGCACGAGGTCTAAGTAACAAAAGAAGACATGACGGGCAACATTAAAGCGTAAATATATTTTATTCTAGCCGCTATCTAGGACAGAGGCTTGAATGAAATGATCTATAGTCCCCAGACGTGTCTGGCTTATTGGCGCCGAAAACCATTTGCCCCAAAAAATATTAGCTTTACACGCAATAAACGCTTTTGTTTTGTTCTAATGAAAACTGATAAAAGTAGCTGATAACGTAACAATTGCTTACAATTATATGTAATCAATCACTTAAATGTTAGTGGTTATTTATGGATATCGTGAAATGTCCCTGAAAAGGAAAGGATGCCAATTATAGAGGTCTCTATAGAGGTCTATTCAGAAGACCATTTACGATTTGAATGCGACACGACCAATTAAACTCAATTACACCAAATACTTTTGTATGTATGCTGTGTGCCCATTGTGCTAAAAAAATTGGGGTGATTTTTACCTTAGTAGTTAAATATAGCGTATAGTTATCAAAGCAATGAGAGGCAATTATTCGGGAGAGAATCGGAACAACAAATCATTCGTCATTTGAATACCGTAAGCAAATTGAATGAACACACTTTTATAATCAATTTAGAAAATACGCTTTTGATTTGTATTTATCACCATTTACGACCGTAAAAATATTTTTGGATAAAATATAGAATTCATAAATTATCTTCAAACTAGACGTTGAATCGGCAGAATACCTAAGTCAAATATGTGTACCGATTTCTTCACATCACTGAATCAGGGAAACTAAAACAGAATGGGAATTGTTTTCACAAGAGTTTTGTGCATTGGATGTTCAGTTGTTGATGATTTTCTCTAGGAAGTTAGTTCACAATTATTATACTTTTGTATTTTTACACGATTGTTATTCAGATGGTGTTTACTGTACTGACTTGTTTACTTTTGTTTTGTTACTTATGCTGTATGCCTACTACATTTCCCTTGAGACAAAAGCGCAAGTGTTCAATTTGCGAAATTGCTTTCATGAATAAAAGTATCTCTTCGATCCTAAACAAACAGGTAAAGGTATGTCATCATTTACGCCAATTCCCCCTTTCGTGTAGTTCCCATTCGGTATTTATGACCCTCGCCGCGTCATGGGGTTTCACGGAAAGTATTAGGTTGCTTTGAGAGTTAAGTGAATTTTACGATAGTTTTCATGGCGGCTATGTGGGGTTGAGGTTATGGGCGGAAGTAACTAATTTATCGCTCTGCATGTACCTACAGTACCTACAGCATAAACGTATTTTGCCTTTACTTCATTGGTTTTCGGTTTATAGAAAACCTAAAAAAACTAACCCCCTTATTCATAATCGCTTCTTAACTAAATCAGTGTAATAGTGTGCCCCGTCTCACTCTTTTGATCACCAAATGTCACCTGTCAGATAAAGACTTCGGAATTTTAGCTAATCAACGTTTGATAACTTTATTATGAATGAAAAAATGGGGTAAATGTTTAGGTAGGTTTGTAATTGAATTTTTGGCCTGTCAATATGAATAGAATATGTATTTATTTAACTCTTCAAATCCTTTCAAACTGGTGGGCAGGTACACCCCATGTTAAGAGAATTTGCACATTGAGCTAAAATAGCTATTGTGTAGTAAAATAGACCACTGAATATCCATGACGAAGACACATGTTAAATGTGTGCGCGCGCGCACGGCAGCGGACACCTTTCGGTAAATTAGCAGTGTAGTAGCACATGTCTTAGAAAAAATGCATTAACACCCGGCTAATGTGCCAGATTGATCCGTAGACCCCTTGGCTGGGTGCCGCATGCCGGCGCCGGCGCAGCATTCAAGTATCATGCGATATAACCCGGAGATAAGCAAATAATTTTATGTAATTAACTTTACTATAATTGGACATAAATTTTACTCAACTAACAATAATTAGGTATCTAAAAAAAACTTCAGATTAATTGTAATATGTAAGCAATGAGTTGAGATTTATTTTCAATCTATTTCTTTAGTTTGTTTACATCGCCGTTTTTATATATAAAATCTAGTACCTAATCGACTACTTCATTAGGATTTTGTGAACAAAAAGCATTCAATCAACTCAGGTGATTTCTTATAAAACTTCTGATGCTTTAACTACAGCCAATTATCTACGAAGTAATAAAATAAGGGTGCCAAGAATATTGTTTTCAAAGACTCTACCAAAGAATTTAAAACGTCCAGAAGGATAGTCGCCTCTATGGGAACACGAAATAAACAAGCCATAATTGACAGTATTTAAAAGTAATAAGTTTAGGTAATTAAAAGTGACGAAATCGCAATACTTACACATGGAAGGTTAGTTTTTTAGTTTTTCCTTGGTTTTTATAAGTGTTGTGACTTGTATTTTAATACGCAAGTTGACATTTTTTATTTAATAAGTACAGCGAGTATGACGCGATGACAGCCGTGCGCAATACGAACTGAGAGCGATTTGCTCAGGAGCCCCCCCTCAAGCGGAGTGATATTAAATGTCATGCTTTAGTAAGGCGGACTATCCATCTGGGTAGAGGCACGATGCCGTATGAAAAACTTTGGACTCTACATACTCTCTTACCTCAGCGTTTTTTGTATCAAATTTTAAATATGCTTCCCTTACAAAGATCCATAATCCGGCAGCTTGTTGGTACTTGGGCACACGTGTGGTAAATAATTGTTTAGTTAGTGTGGGAGACACCTTGCCCACCAGATGTTATCGAACTGGGCCAAATTGTGATAGATCGCCTTTGTTATTTCAATGTTGCAAAAGACATGCATGTATTAGTGCCATGTCACCGTGTCTGCATGTCGAGACTTGTTCTTAGGGACGAGTTTGACATGGTCCTACCGCTTGTTATACAATTATAATTAATTCAAAACAGGCTTTACGATAATTTAAGCTTACGTACTGCAGATTAAGATTTTAAGAGATGTAGAAAAGAGGTTCGTTAAAAAGTTTACATTTGTATAAAATTTAAAATTCTTCTCAGTAATGCCCATACATTGGATAGGACGTTTTTATTGTGCCAACATATTAAAATTCGCAAAGATAACATCGCGATCGGACAGAATGGGTAACTAATATGCCGATACCATGAGAATGGACATAAGAATGAAATGTTTAAAATTTGTGCTACATTACGCACGGTCCCTAATAATTTGCTTGATAAAGAGTTTGTCAGCGAGCAGTGTAGCGCCAAACTGGTTCTTGTCAGTTTATGTCAGCTTTAAGTTTGGGTTACGTAAGCTCGTTGACGAAGATACAAACAGATAACGTAAGTAGTCGAACTTGTATCGTATTACCTAATCTGTAATTCCCAGTGCTACTGTGAACGAGATAAGTTCACAGATAAGGTGGTTTCGCCAGGCGCTAGATTGTGTCCATACAATAGGATTACAAGGGGAACACAATGGATCATGGACGCAAAAGCGCGCTAAGAGCTTAATCTCGTTTTACAACAGCAACTAACAAATGTTGTAACAAGATTACAAGGCGCCTATTTGTTGCTAATGTTTAGCTATTTACTGTGAATTGAAACATGAGATGAGTATCTTTATTTTGTTATAGATTGTAGCATATTTAAGGCAAATCTATTCCCACTTTCAAACAAAACTAAATAAACGTGAATATGAAAACATCTAGATAACATGTTTTATTAATTTCGCAACATCGCAGTACATAAAAATTTACAGTTAGAATAAAATGTAGAGCTAAAAAGTAAAGTCTAATAAAAACTCAAGTTACAATTATGATAGTAATCAATTAATTATAAACATTTGTAAAGAATTATGACATGTGCTTAGATAAAAATAATATAAATAAACAGCACACATTCAAGCGGTGCAGTTTGTTATGAGGCGCCTTTGCAAAGCGTGTCGAAGTTTCAACGCAATCGCAGGATGCCAGATGTTCCAGACTTTTCTTGTATTTTCAATTGCGAAAGTCCGCTTTTATTACAAATATCTACTTGACACAGAATTGTAATGTATTTAATAAGTCAGCTTGCGTTTTCATCTGAATCGGTGCCTGAATTTTTATTTTGATGTGATAAAATCGAAGTTTATTGCATTTTTTGTTCTGAAATGTGGAGGTAAGAACTTGAATAAAATAATGCTTTCGACAAACAAAAGTAGGCACTCAATAGGGCCCACAATAGTGTTGTGCCGGAAGCAGGTTGGCGGAAGGAGGAATTTAGGCGCGTGGCTTTTTGTAGCTCCACTACACTGGAGGGTTTCGCTGACAGATGGAGTCGACATTGCCAGCTCCCTTGTGAGTAATCGAGTTACCGTGACTTTTTACAACGTGGGCTTTTTATACACAGGGTTAACGACGTTGAAGTAATTCAGCACCAACCATTAAAAGATCTTGTCAAAGCAATCCAATGTAGTGAAATGATTGCATGTGATTGTTTTGTTTTTTATTAACACATTAAAGCCCATGTTGTCTAGCCTTTTTATTTAAATAGCAGGGATACAAATATTATTGCAAATTAAAACGGACACAAACAGCACAACTCAACATAAAGGAAACCACTAAAAGTCCTGCCTCTGTTAGTAATGCTTCCTGCGAATGTCAGAACTTCATAAACTGTGAAACTTTATTAAACTTCGCTTAAGATAACAAGAAATTAATAACGACAAAGTCGATAGAAGGCAACTTTATATGAACGAATTGTCAACACTGCTACAAAAAGTGAAAAAGTTTACGTCTATCTCGAACGTTCATATAGGTACATGATTTCTATTTTGGAACTAGCAGAAAAAATCCACACATCTGTAGGAACGACTTCCGTTGAAGCTGAAAACAATCAAAAAGAAATTACAAACATGAAGTTTGTGTTTGATTAAAATTATTTTTTGAAGAGGGGACTCCTAGACAACCCCTCGTGAGTTCATAAGCATATGTTAAAAAAGTTTAATGTTTTTCATTTGGCACGCCCTCGCTGCAGTCTGCCGTCTTGGGAGATCAGTTTTTTTCTAATCCAGGTGATAAATCGGCGGAAGCTCGGTCTCCCCCACAGCCTATTTAAAAATAAGGATAATGCCCCTTAATGTCATAACTTTATCATCTAAAAATACTCTCTGTCTCTAGTAATAGAGTAGGTACCTACTTGATGCAAAAGAAGACTCATCTTTGTCAAATGTCTTACGCACCTAGTTTTACTTCTATGTGGAGTAATTCTAGACAGGTTTATACTGTGTGGCGTCTGAACATCAAATAAAGCGGAAATGACCTATTAGATAGCAGCTGGTGCGACGGCGGCGCACGCGCAGCTGCCACCCGAATTTCGCCGAGAGATCGCGAAACGCGCGCCTTCCGTTTCCGGCCGATTGTACTTGCGTGTTCTTTTACATAAAGGGCACTTAAGGGTGGACATGAATTGACATTACCGAATGCCGCGGACAGGAGACTTAATCCAATGTTTTTCATTTATATTCACGTGTCAAGCGGTCTGTGACATTTAAGCAGATGGACGTATACGAAGCAAAAGTATACTACTCTAACAACGATTATTCAATCTTCGGTACTACGAAATGTTCATGTTGATTTGCAACGACCAGCAATTTTTAATCCCGAGTTGCGATCGGTCACGTATTGAGCACATTAATAACGTCATCATTACTTAACAGAGAGCCCACTCTGTCTGTTATGTTCTTGTTATAGGGTACAGTAATTAAAGAAATGGTATGAGGCTAAACAGGTTTACATGGTGGTGTCAAGTAACACGGTGACATTGTGACAACAAGCTACTTGACTCGACAGCCACGGTGACTTGCCGCATTGTCGACGTCGACTGCTATTGTCTAGTAGCGAACTAGTTACTCTACCACCGTGACTTCAGTTCAACAATGACAGGCACCGGCACAGGCTTCATTTGAATGTGTATATGCCTATCATCCCGGTAATGGCCGGACAGAATGCCATCTCTATTATATGTTTAACATTGTTATCGAAGCGTTAAATAATATTTTGAGGCAGGTGCTAAAAATACACGTAGTGTGACCGCAGTAATGATTTAGTTTTAGAATGTTACGATTGCTTTGTAGACTTGAAAATTGGACGCTTCCGATACAAATCAATGGAAACTGCATTCTTTCACCTGGAGCTAATATGGTACTTTAACTCGATACATTAACATACCCTTTTGGAGGCACAACTTTACTAAAGTAGTAAGGTTTTACAAGATTGAAGCTTTTTAAACGACTTCAATAAAAATGGTGGTGAGAACCACTTGGTCTGTTTAAGTCGCCGTAAGTTACTAATAGCCGTGATATAATCATATCGCTAGGGATATAATTATGTACTGCGACATATATATTTTGTATGTGTTCACCGATTACTCGGAAACGGCTTATCCGTTTTGGATGGTTTAAACTGTATTATCAAATCAAATCAAATCAAAAAGTATTTATTCAATCTAGGCGCTGATAAGGCTTAGTCTCGTATACATTTTATCAGGAAAAGTTCACAAACATCGCAATTGCAGCTTATTGTTCAATATTGTCGCCAATTTATCAGTGACAAATCTTGAGAGATATTGAATACGCAAATTAAACTCAATAGAGAAAAAGAAAACCCTTCAAAGTACACATAAAGTCAGAATCCGCATTGCAATACATGCTTCACTTTATCAAATTTAATTATATTTGAGGGATTATTTTTTATGCCGACACTCTTTTTATAGATATTGGGTGTAATCCACGGGAGATGCCTTCAAAGCTGGAACGCACGTGCGTGAACGCACCTGCCGTCGCCTCTCCCCACGAAACGTCGGGGAAAGCGCGTGATACGTGGCCTCTGATAGATCTCGTGTTCATTAACATGTGTGTTAGTTTTATGATTATTAATATTTATAAGATAGAGGTTTTCAACTTCAAACAAAGAGGTACGTCAAAAATCGATCTTTCATGAATAACTTGGTTCAAAAGATCTCAAATCAAAGGTAAATAAATGCTTGAACTGTACCAGCGATTCCAAGGTATTATACAAAATAATAGGAAGTACATAAGATACATACATACTTCTCTAGCTCTTGCATTTGACGAGACATCGACTAAACCTAAAAAAATAAGCATTGCACACACAGACATAAAACTAAATAGATAACGCAAGTCTCTCCATTCGTATGAAGCGTGTCACTTTTTTATACCTACCATATTGTCACGAGATTGATTTAATCAGGCTGGTATTAGAGCCTTAAGAGCACTCAATTCGCCATACTTTTCATACAAAACCTCTGTACTTATTATGGCGTTGTTAAACATTTTTCGTTAGATGTTTTGAACAAATTAGTATCTTGTGCACTATATCTAGCCGTGTATCTAGGCGAAATAAAAAAAAGTGTGAAACAAATTCAGTAAAAGCCTCCGAAAAACAGCGTTTTTGCTCAAATTTTACCTGAACTTTGGCCATATCTAATGTACCTATAAATTTTAAAAGTAAAGAAAACATTTATATACAAAGCTTGCAAATGTATTGGAGATTCTAAATAACTAACTTTTTTTTCACAAACTTGTAAGATTTTTTCACAAGAAGTGTATACGCCTGGTTCAAGTTTTATGATATGCGAAATCATGAATGACGACCTAGCGAAGCGGCCGCGAGTGATCAGCGGAATTTACCGACTGAAAACCGACGGCTCTGATGCTGTCTCTCTTTTTTCGCAGTCAAACATTACGTTGTATGAAACAACAAGCTTTTAGACTATGCTTGCGTTGAAGTTGCGCCGGCCACAGAGGGCCGCCTTAACGTGAAAATGAAGCGATTCTATTTATCAGCTAAACACATCCCTCGCTACCTCTGGTGGACATGCAGCCTTATGTGAGTTCTTTTGTCCGCGCGAAACTGTATCAAAAGAAAAGCTTTGGTCTTTTATATAATAGTCATAGTTAGTTATAGTTTATGATATAAGAGTGTGTATTTTGTGTGTATATTTTTATTTTTATTTTCTTGTTTTTAATTATGTTATTTAATGACTGCGTCGAATGGCGCGCAAAAATAAAATGCTTTTCTTTCTTTTCTTTTTTTTTTTCAGCTTTTGACACGCGATTTACATTCACACATGTCATCTATTTTGTGCCTGTCCAGAAGGGGCGATTTCGCCTCGATTCTCTTGCGCGAATGCATTACGCGCGTACGGCGAGATGTCGATGTGGATTTCGCGCCTTTTGAACAGGCAATTAGATTGATATCTGTGATCGACAACGCGCTCGCTAGTGATATTCCTGGGCCAATAGACAATCGTCATCGTTAGTAAACGATCAACCTTTGTATGGGATAGACATAAGAGATAATACAAAGGTTGATCGTTTACTAACGATTACGATTGTCGACATCCATCTTGTCTAGGGGGCTGGTCATGCAAGCGTCTATTAGGCTACGGTAACCGCTGAACCTTGAGTTAGGCCCTATAATTGTTTGCTACACAGCCCTGCCGAAAAACTAACCAACGAGTAAAAAATAGCCAGTATCACTCGAGATGATACGGATTCTAGCGATAACCCATATATCTAAATCAGTTCAGTCATTTAAAAATAATAATTAAAAGTCATTTAATAATTATGGTGGAATAAAGAACCTCACATACATACATTACAATATTTTTTAAGCAGACGTGTAAATTCTTCATTCTATTGGTAATTCATGTAGGTTTATTTTTATTTACAGTTACAATGTTGTGCAGTAAAAAAGATTGAAACCTTGAAGATTATTTAAAATCGGCCACGTTTAATGTAATTGGGACAGTAAGCATTTTGTTTAATCACTTGTGCCGGTGATTACCTACTTAGTTTTGACGGCTGTATAAACGGATCAATTAGCTTTTATCGGACTTCCCTTTTCATGTTGTATCATCAAATCGTTAGCTCAAATAAATATTTTACTGAATTTAATTTAATAAAAAGGCCTTACTTACGTACTTAGCAGGACTTAGCTACCGCATTGAAAATCATCAAATTGATAAGTTGACTCGAGTTATCTCTGTAGCAGCTGATTTCGTCAATGAAAATATACACTGACTTTGTAGAGTCATTTCTTTGTGTACAATTAGATTTGATAAATAATATTGTATTTTTGTCGCCAATGATATTTACGTATATTTTCATAAACGTTCTTTTGTATATTTTTATTGGTCAGGTACACCCAACTAATATGGCTTACCGATATACCTGCGCAGAAGATACATTTTCAAACGCGGTAAACCGCTATTGGTCGGCAGCTGCCGCCATGTTAGCGCGCGTCATGCGGAGGGGCGTGACTTGCGAGTGAGACGGAACTAACAGCTGCAGTGTATTTTGAACTTTATAGTAGTGATCTAAGGTTGATTGTAAGTTTTAAGCATTCTTTCGTTAATCTTCGGGGCCATACTTTCTTTTCTGTGCGAACGAAGATTCACGACGCGCCATATTAGTTGGGTAATACTGTAATGAGGATATGCTGATGCACGAGAAACACAAAAAGCTTATCGTGCGTAGCGTGTAGAGCTGATGGGGAGGCACTCAATATAAAGGATTTTTCTGTCATACGAACGAGCCTTACCTAATTATTTCAAGTGCATTTTACTCATTTGTATGCTCGGAAGCGCATACGCACGCATATAGTACGGGATACACTTGGAGGGTTCATTGCGGAGGTTAATATAGTTAATAATCAGGGGGGAGGACAATAGAGGGACGGAAGTAAGCGTGTGTCCGCCGGATGTCAGACCACCATCGATCATAACGTTAAGTACCATACAGGGCAGGTACTTCCATCACATTACATCGTCAATATATGATCGTTATGTAAATGGTGATAAAATATTAACACACAGAAAAAACTACTAGATATGGAACCATAATAGTTAGGGTATTTTGGGTGAAACTGCGCTACAGGGTGGAAAGCAAGTTTTTAATATACCTACGTATCTAGTAAAATTAGACAAATCAATATCCTAATCCTTACTTAATATTATAAATGCGAAAGTGAGTTTGTTTGTTACGCCTTCACGCCTCAACTACTCAAAGGATCATCATGAAATACAGATAGCCTATGGTATGGAGAAGGACATAGGCTATTTTCTATCCCAGGAATGCGGGTGAAACCGCGGGATAAAGCTAGTTTACCATATTTTTAGAAATTATTTTGGTGCAGTGTCATGTGTGGAATCGATCCTCATGACTTTTATACAAGCTGTTTTTTATCAAAAAGGGAACTTTAAGACAACCATATCTTCTTTATTATAAAGTATTAATATATTCACATTAAACTCTTGTTGGGGTGTTATACTAAAAATAACAACTCTCTACTAATAATACTCTGTTATACTAAAAATAACGTTGTATTTTGTTACAAACTACAAAAATATAACTTCATGACAATAAATTATTACGGAATTCAAACAGGAGAGTACAAGCATTGGAAACAATAACTATACAATTCAGCATTGCTAATTGTAGATAAACAGGAAACGTTTTTGTGTGGTATGCAAAAAAAACTATTTTCCCACGGGTTGTAGTCAATAGTAAACAATTGCATTTCCGCGCCTAAAAATAATTACGTGATTGTATGCGGGTGCGGCAGCTTAGGTGTATCATAGACCGACCGATAGATATTGTTTATGACACCTTTTGTGTTAGGCCGCCTACACAATAAAGTTTAAAAAAAATCGTATCCTACAGTTTCATTGTAGGAGCACGTAGGGAACACCATCGGGATAGTATTAGTTAAAAACAACATTCTCACGTTCCGTTTCTTTTGTAAATACTTAAACGCCAGGAGACGCCCGTTACGTTTCGTCAATCGCGACCATTGTTCTATTATTCGGCTTGTGAAATGTAAACACTGCATGAAAAGCTTAATGAAACATTTCTATATAAATTGAAGGTAAGAAAAAGTTAACTGATGTCATTGTACGAAAGGCTATTGAATGAATTCGTTCTGTAGCTGCTATCCGCATAAAGTGTATTGCAGGCACGTACGCCTGGCGCGGTAGCCTTTTTAATTCAATAAAAATGTTTGAGATATCACAGATTAATCAAAAGCTTATATGTCACCGCCACTGTCCACTACATAACAATATTAATTATATTTGTACAATCAACTTCCAATTTTGCTTCCATACGTTTTCGACAATCTCTGAACATTGCTTATATAAATCTTATTAAAAATATATGGAGTTGTCAGTGTTTTAAATTCAAGTCTTCAATGGAAATATCACAATAATTTATTCATCCCAATTAGAGACCAAGAAACATTCAAAAATGTTATTCTCCACATACAGAAGGATATAGTCCCTCTTCTCTACACAAATAAAGTGTTTAATCTTTGACACAGGTGCATTGCGGCACTGTCTGCCTGCACCTACCTGATTTAAGTAATGGATATCTTTGATTCATTCGAACGCAATTCATTGGGTGAAGTTTGGATTTCGAACTAATTAGGATTAAAAAAACGTCTATTTTTCGATAAATCGATATACAGAAGGGGACCCATCGAACTTTTCCTCAATGAGGAGAACTTACTGACTGACTTTAAAAGTTTGCACACTGGTTTCTTACATAGCATCCACTAAGAATAATCTGTGCCTAAGGGGACAAAATCGCTGGTAAAACGGCGCGGCGGTGGCGGGGAGGAAAGCTAGTTTACTTTAGATCGCCGAAAATCGCTTCAAAATAAGACGAATTCCTTTCCAAAATATTTCTATTCATACTCTAGTGTGTACATATAGCAATCGATTGTATTAGAAATGTATAGGTTTACAATGTGCAAAGGCAACGTCCGCCCTCGTCCGTCCTCTAGCGGCCTTCCGGTTGCGGTCGGCGCGTTTCCACCGTGACTCAGATATCATCAATGAGCACCGAATGTTACCGGAACATGCCGGAACCGACCTACGGCGTTGACAACTCTGATTCATAAATAGTTTGGTATGTCCAGTTCCGCTAACCAAAATACTTTGCCTTTTACTACATTCAAAGCAGTGCCGTAAAGTGTTGCCATATTTACATTATTTTGTAAATTGGCTGGCGGTTTATTGTAATCAATTTAGATACCTACGACATAAGTGAGTTTAGGCCCATCAATTTTGATATATTTATACCTTCTTTATTTTTAGGGTTCTCTTTACCCAGGTTACCACCGGGACCCTATTACTAAGCCTCCACTGTCCGTCCATCCGTCTGTCTGTCAGTGGGCTGTATCTCATGAACGGTAATAGGTAGACAGCTGAAATTTTCAGAGAATATGTATTTCTATTGCCGATATAACAACAAATAATAAAAAAGAAATACAAGAAACGTCTTTACGGAACTGTTTGCGTGCGAGTCCGACTCACAGGGTCAGGGTAGATAATACAAATGATACTGGTGCTAAAAAAATATAAAAAAAATACTTTTTTTTTTAATAATAAAAATAAAAAAATAAATTTTTTAAAAATCATGTAATGAGCTAAATGTATATTTAATGGAATTAAGTCCATTTTTGGGGAATATATATTTTGTACTACCACTCCTGGGTCGCTTGTCGCCGACCAAAACAACACCCTGTATATCCATAGATACTGTGAAAAATCAGCCCTAAGTACATCCATAAATTAGGTTTAAATCACTGTCTATTTATCATAGCATTTATCAGTATGACGGCATAATGTTATCGGGAGTAAAAACAATTTGTTACACTTGCGTACGCAGCGCACGCGCCGGTGTCGGCATTGTTATTGTTTTGGTGCGTCGCTCCCTTTGTCGTTGATCCATTCACAGGTTTTTCAAGTGCACCCATTGATGGTTACCCGCGCATACTTATGTACAAATACTGCGGAAGTCGTTAGAGCAAATCCTATTGTAACGTTTCTAACTGCCGCATAATTCATAGGTATGATTTGAATAAACGACTGGAATATGTGCTACAATTAGAATACAAAACTATCTGCTACCAATATTTAATCATGCTTTGAATATTAGTTTGTTGACTACATTAGAAAAATAACCGCCCATTGAATATTTTAAGACATATTTTAATAATAAACATTTTTCTAATCAGAAATGGTAAAGCCCATCACAGACGTTGCTATAATATATATTAATATGCCCAGCTATAATACAAATTACAGTACAGGTTGGCGAAGAAACAGAAATATATATTATAGCTGCGTGTGCGGTCACTCGAAGATTAGTATTGAAAATATATCGTAATATGCCTTGCTATGATTTATATTAATATATATTGGCTTTCTTTATTATTCAGTCAACTGATTTACAAAAAATGATAATGTATTATTTAGTTACACAATAAGTTTGGGAACAACCTTCCAATGTTTACAGTTCTCATATTAGTGCTCCACATTTCGCACTTCACTGGTGTTGTACAAACAATAGTAGCCTTGCATCAATTTGTGCTCAAAAATGTTACATCAAACTTAACAATGCACTTAGCACGATTTCCTACCAGCGCACTGGTTTCAACATGCAAGCACGCAATACTATAATCGTAATTGGGTTCAATACTAACCGGTGTAAGCCGATTACGAATAATTAGAATAAAATTAAAATACCTTCCCTTAAATAGTTCCTATATAAACCATACAATGTTGTCGTTGCCGCAAAAATATAAACTTGATATAAATTAGTTATACAATTATATCACCATCACTAGTTGGCAATCAACCCATTCCTTCTGGGTAAATGGTTTCGTAAATGGCTACAAAAACGGAACCAGTATAATTTATGACACTACTTGATAATCACTAACAAACCACAGTTTAAAACTTTGTTGTTAGACGTTTGCGGGTAACTAATTAATTTTAAAGAGATTTAAAAAATCCCACGTGACCGCGAATTGAAATACTAGCGCAAAAAAATATAAAAAACAAAGTTAATACCTAACGTCAATTGCATTTCCATTGAATTTAAGCTTGAAAAGCTGTGAAAGTTTAGTTAGGAGAGCACATCTCTATTAGTCGCCTCATCAGAACGATATTTGGAAAACTTTGTCGTTCCAAACTATTCCTTAGTTTACTGAACTAAAGTAAGGCCAAAGAAGTCATGTATGACAAGAGGTGTCCCTCCTTGCCGCACTATGTTTGTGTTTTTTGGCACATTGATGTATGTAGACTGTCAAAAGTGACCTATTTAAATGACTCTACATATCTGATCTAACTGTCCGTTGATATGTTATATGGACTTATTCTGAGCTATCTGGCATAATTAACATGAGTAGGTGTTTAGGTCACCCTCTGACAGATTATGCTTATTGCCATTTTATCTTTACTTCATATTAGACTATTCATCATCATGTAATGTAGTGTCGTGACCAAGGAATGTCGGAACCCAGTAGGACGCGATGTTATTTGCAATTCACACCACGTGCCCTCAGCGCGGCGCCTAACTACTTCACACCTGCATTTCATTTCTAATGAACTATAACGAAGCCAGCAAAAATACTTCTTTGAAAAGGGTAATGAAATGGAAAACGTTCTATAGGTAAAAGAGTTGAAGAAATTGCTACTTACACCCTTATGCTGCACCTAAAAATCTTTAAATAAATCAAAGTCTAATACGACATTGTCTTTCGATTATTAGGCACTATAATAGAATGTTTATTATGAAAGTGGTATCGTCGTTGCATATCTCATTTGCAGTTTTTCGGCTCCCCTTTGTTCTCTCTTTAGCAATCACTATTACATCACATCTTAATTATCTTTTGTTTGAAGATTGTATTGTCGATTTGTTCATTGACCAACTTCTTGCATTATGCATGTTTCAAGAAAAAACAAAGTATCTGCACAAACAAATTGCAGTTTATCCATTCTCTACATTGTAAGCAAAATAATTGACGTTTGTTACAACAAAAGTCATCAGTAGCGTTCCGTGTAAGGAACTCAAGAGTGTTCAAACAGAGCGATGCTTGTTACGGGAGGGTGTGATCTGTAACCGAGCCATCTCCATTACTGGCGCGGACGCGGACGGGTCAGTCTTCGTGGGTGCCGTGGGAATCAACGCACCACTAAATTATTAACAAAAATATTGACCCGCTGCCTACTTAAGGGGATTTGACCACTACATACATAGTTGTTTGCGCTCGCAGTTTGCCGCTCTCCCAACAAATACGGGCGAGGGCGACGTGTCGACGACTATTTTTCGAAGTTTATGGGAAAACTTTGAACGAGAACAGTGAACTCGGGGTCGGTCAACATTTGGTGTTTGATTTGTATGAGAATCGAACTTTGTTTGGCGATTGGTGTCGGATTTTTTGGGGGACGTTCGTTGATATAAAGGTTTATAATCACTGTGTCGTTTTAACAGCTAATGGAGGTGTACTTTGAACTCTATTTTTTATTACATCTAGAGTTTATTACTCAGTATGAGTGGATTGGAGGAATTCAATTAAAATTAATAAAAATAATTTATTGACATTAAATCTCTATATTTAATCCATTGGCTGTCGAACTGATGCAACACTGTGTTTCAGGAACCAGATAGTTATCGTGCCCCTACTCTCTCGTTGAATCATTAATTCACATTGGTCGCTTGTTGGAAATTTCTCCATATAAAAGCTCTATGTGACCCTTTACCATGTTCTGAATACGAGGTCCAAATGTTGTCCGGATTAAAGATACGACGAAGCACGGAATGTTTTTACTGTTGCTAATACAATAAAAGCTGGTCTCGGTACGCTGAACCGAGTTGTTTATGCTGAATTGGATCAAATCATTTAACGGTACTGATGATTATCATAGTTTTGCATATCGGAATTTCCCATCAGATTCTTAGTATTATCAGAATTAACCTTTTTTATCGGAAAAACTTCTATCTGCTATAGGGAAAACGTAAAAAAGTTAATTTCCAATCAAGCTTGAAGGCGTAAGTATTTGTTAGCGCGACAGGGCCATAATTGATAATAATCAAATAAAAAACTAATTATGCCTCAGTTTTGCGCAGTCCCATTTTGTTCTGAAAAAAAGGTGGACATACGTTTCCGAAAGACAAAACAGTGGTTGGTAAGCAATTCGTAGTTATATCTGCCATTACTAATCAGGAATTGCACAATCTGTACAAAGCTGCAAAGTCATGAATAATAAGGGAAAATAAGCGATGAAAAGCTCGCAAACAATAACCTCCTTATTACAAAAGAAGGTTTAAGTCAAGTCTTGTAAAACCCAGGTTTTAAGATAGCCCCAGCCCTTTTTGTTATATGACATTAGAAAGTGAGTAAGTAGTAAAACCCAGGTTTTAAATATATCCCATTTAAAACCTGGGTTTTACTAAACTTGACTGAAATCTTCTTCTGTAATAAGGAGTTAAAATTAACATAAATAAAGTAACATTTGACATTTTAGAGACCTCACTCACTAGCGCCTCTCGCGGCGAATTCAAGCGCAATCAAACTCATTGACACCAATCAACTTCACTGTCCCTCATATTTTTTCTTATTTAAACTAAGGTTTTACTTAAAGTACACCGAACGAAACCCGTAGGTTTTTGTGAATAACATAATTTGATATCATTAGGTACACATAATGGTAAAAAAGATTGTTTAATGCCGTCTATTTTGCTAATATCAGTCCCGACGTAGGGATGGGCAGGGAAAGAAAAAAATATGGGAAGAAAAGAAAAATACGGGAAAGAATGGAAAAAAATGGGTAAATTCCCGAACGGCGGGAAAATACTCAAGTGGCTTTTTGTACCTAAAAAAATATTTTTAGATGCTTTTGATTGTTATTTTAATCATACTCGCTGTTGTATGTACCTATTGACACCAATCAACTTCACTGTCCCTCATATTTTTTCTTATTTAAACTAAGGTTTTACTTAAAGTACACCGAACGAAACCCGTAGGTTTTTGTGAATAACATAATTTGATATCATTAGGTACACATAATGGTAAAAAAGATTGTTTAATGCCGTCTATTTTGCTAATATCAGTCCCGACGTAGGGATGGGCAGGGAAAGAAAAAAATATGGGAAGAAAAGAAAAATACGGGAAAGAATGGAAAAAAATGGGTAAATTCCCGAACGGCGGGAAAATACTCAAATGGCTTTTTGTACCTAAAAAAATATTTTTAGATGCTTTTGATTGTTATTTTAATCATACTCGCTGTTGTATGTACCTACATAACCTACGCGCGGACCCACGCGGACCTTGCGCGAACTGGACCGAGTATCACACTTCCCGACTTCGAGTCGGACGAGTATGTACTACCACGGCGTGGTAATTGTGTGGGACCGCCGCCTGTCCACCACAACCCCAAAACGTCACTTTTTTAAAAACAATGCACTCCTTCACCACAAAAAAAAAACATTTTTTATTGTATGATATATGTGTATGACCGTGGTATGACCCTAATAGAAATCTTGTTAAATGTTATTCAAACGATTTTGTTAAGGTGTCTCTCGCTATATACGCAAAATCTAGTAACTGTGACCATTTGAGTATTTTCCCAGCCAATGGGAAAATTCCCGGGTTTTTTCCCACCAAATTGGAAATTTACTCGAAGTTGGGTTTATTCCCGGGAACAAACCCAACCGTAGTCCCGAGTACTAAAATAATACAGCGAAAAATAAATAACTTTATAATAATCTAGGTTTATTATTTCTGGGAAGCAAACTCAAAACTCATTCAATATAGGCTTCTGCAGGGTTATTTTAAAACGTCGGAATCGATATCGGAAACGGATTCAAAAAAATCCGAGGCGAATTTCAGCAATTGCTATTTTAATTTCCGAAAACTTTTCGATGAATCGAATTGATATTTCCGTAAAGAAACATCAAAAATATTCGAATTCGGAATTTAAAAAATCGTTTGCGGAATATCTTCTCGGTAGTTTTAGAATCCGTTTCCGATATCGAATCCGAGCGTTTTAAAATAGCCCTTCAGATCTGAAGGCTGAAGGCAATAACGAACGTTAGAATTGACTCTACCACAGATTTAAAAATATGTGATAAAAATTTAACCTATTTTGTTAGTATTAGGCCAAAAGATAAGTCTTTGTTTAGAATCTCACAAGTGATGATGTGGCCGAAGGTGGTAAGATACACATAATATTGACACACTGAACTAGCTCTCAAGTTTTTTGACAAGATCACGAGCATTTATATCCTAAGGCTTTTATTAGTTCCTGTTGGAACTTGGCTGAATCCGCGAAGCGATAGTCATACCAAATTATTAATGTTTCTAAAGCAGTAATCGAGAAAAATACAGGAAGATACGTTACATTTCCTCCAATTACATAAAGTATGTAAGCGATAAACGCGCGCCAACACCTATCTATTACCTATTATTTATAGACATTCTAATGCGTAATCATAAAATGCAATTTATGTTATAGCTCTCTCGTATTAATTGGCAACATGCAGGTATGCTTTATTACTTTTTACTAGCTAGTTCACGCGATCTTACCTACAATTATAATTCGATCCTAAATTATTTTCAATTAGCACATAATATGCTATTAATAACCTTGGAGATTATGCCTCATTTTTAGCCTTATACCTAAACAAGAGTTTAAGGTGAAAATGAGGTTTAGTAAATTTGAGAAGGAAGGACCCAAAATAAGATTGAATAAAACCTACGGGCTTCGATTCTACCAAATATCTTTTTGGAACATGGCAAGAGCCCCGGCCACCTTAAGGAATTTTTTATATAAAAAATTCGCCTCCAATTCAAAAAAAGTTATTGTGTTGATTAGTTACATTAGGTAATAAAGTAGGTCATTTATTTAGCTTTCAGAGTTTTTAGAAGTGTGTATTGAGGGACAGATACTTTATTTATTATTCATTTTTAAAGATGAAAAGTATAAAATCACTATTGATCCACTTGTGGCCACCTATTTCCACCTAAGTTTCCATATATTTCCACAATGAAAAAATATTTTAAACAATTTTTGTAAACAATCAAAATCGAAGGAAATGTTTCCATTGTGCTCTCGTAATTATAAATCAAGCTTGGACTTTAATGTCCCGTTACAGTAACAGTTACCAAAATTAATTACTTTTATAAGCAGTGCAGTCTAGACAAAATTTTATAATAGCTAAGACACCTGTAGCGTTTTCGCACTAATAGGCACGACGCACGACGTCTGCACTGCCACGCCACGCCATGCCATGCCACTCGACGCCAACCTAAGCTAAGCCACGCTGATCCATTAATTAACATCACTAAACATTAATTGGGCTGGTTCACGTGGACCCAGGCACCGTGGCGACGACGACGGTTCACGCCCGCAACCTAGCTGTTTTTTATTCCATGATAAAAATGCGGAAAAGCGGTCCGCACTTTGTTACCGCCGCCGCGCCGGTAATCAGATGAGAATCGTATTTGTTAGACTTTCTTTATTGTCTCTGCGGTATTTCTAAAGTGCAAAAATATAGTTGAGTGAGCATTTGTAGTGTAGGCTTGGTGTATCACTGAGAACGTAATCTTTGGATTTAGTGGTTTTCGTCTAACAAAAAAAGAAAATAAGCTTTTTATTTTCCGCTTGTTATAAATTGTGTACCTAATTTATTTTCATATTTGAAAGATATCGCAAATTACTTGATTACTTTAGGTATATATTAGTAGGTTCTAAGGTCGACTGGAACCCATACTTATGGTAGCAACTCGATTATGACTCGTTTATTTGTATGCGAAAGATTTAATCGTTAAACTCATTAGTTTAATTTACCTAATAAAATTTTATGCAAACATGAAACATAACTTGACGTAAGTCTTACAAAAAAATATGTTTATCTTCGTTCAATTCAAATTCAAAAATGTTACTTACGTAGTAACTATTTACCTACTCAATCTAAAGCAAATGGAAAAGATAGTCGGAGAAAAATAGAGAACCTTCATAATATTATGTTTTTGATAGACTATAGTAATAGTACTTATATATTTTTTGATGTTGCTATAAGTACATAATATTTTAGTAGTACTTATAGTCCTTGGGCGTCGAGTTGTAGAGTGAGATAACAAATGAGATTCAGACGGATGGTAAGTGTGTTTGTCAGACGTCCGTGAGTTGGCGAGCGTGTGGCGCTGCGTAGCTATGGCGACTACCAGCAATCATTCAATTGATCGCGACCAACGCCGCGGGATTGCCTCATTATCCAATAAACACACGGCGCCCGTACACCGATTACAATAACATGAGTTAGAAGGTCACAGAATTATATTTCTTCTATAATTTTCTTTATTATATACCTACCTACAATTCAGTACAAGTACGTTTCATTAAACTACTGAATTTGCGTATTTATCAAAAGTTTACTTAATTTTAAAAGGTCCTTATTATATTTGTATTTATAATAAGTGTATTTTTCAATTTATTTTATTTAAGAGACCTAGATAGTTTGGGAAATCTACGGAGTTAGAGAGAAGATACCATATCATTTTAGTAAGTTGTAAAGTTTGTTACCTATATCTTTTATTATCATTTGTTACAGTTTTTATTTTTAGACATGGAAGACAGTCAATCTTTTTTTGACTATTATTTTGTTTTGTTTTGTTGCAGCGAGAACTGAAAACCTACGTCGTGACAAGCTTATGCCATCTACAGTCATCAGTCATCACTTTTCAAAACGAAAGATGCTTCGAAATTCAAAATAAAAATCCTATCAAACGTAAGCACTATATTTGTGTTCAAGTTTGTAGCCTCTCGTAGCGTATTTCGTAGCACTTAAAATAGGGCAAATACAATCGTAGCTAGTTCAAAAATATGGGAGGTTTACTTTAGGCATTTCCGGGAGTTTCGAAATAATTTTTCAATAAACTATTTTATGTTGTTGAATGGACAGTTCTACGTGTTGTAATGTGAATGAACCGTGGCGCCGCGACGTCGTCGACGCCGGAAGAACACCACAATTGCTCGTTATTTAAGGCCCAGAATACTCTCGAGCAGATTTCAGTTTTCACCCTTGCGCCACATTTTCACATAATATTAGCGGAAATTACCGGAACTAAGCAAACAAAAAATACTAGCTCCCTCTATTTAGAAGTGCGTCATTGCAAACAAACAATTAAACATGATACACCGCCATCTAAATATTTCCGCGAGAACGACGCTGTTTGAATTGGACACAGTAAAAATGCAAACAGTAGACAAACTGCAGACAAACATTACAAATATAATTTTTCAAATACTTTAAAAAACTTTTGACGGGCCAGTTGGAGTAGATTCCCACCAGGGATATGCATCTGTGTGCATGAACGTGTTTGCATGTCCCGAGTCTGGGTGTAAATATGTATAGTAAGTACTAGCAACCCGCCCCGGCTTCGCACGGGTACAATGTCATAATGTGGTGTCAGTGGAGCGATTTGCGCGACCGCCCACGCCACCCGGTCACGGTATCGCGATTGTTTCTTGCTAATTTTAAATCTGTGATATCATTTAAAATATTAATGATAATTATTTGCTGTAAAGCATTGAGCTATTATTACCACGTATAGAGATGCTATCATAAGCAAAGCTTATGTCCCATTTCTTTAGAGTCGACTAAAGGTTTCTTTAGCACTGAAACAATAATTAGTCGTCTAAGCAGACAGTAGAAACACGTAGCGCTATTAGAAAGCTTTTAGGAGTATTTTTCTCACAAACACCGTTATTTTCACGGCGCTTACGCGTTTCGTTCATCATTTTACAACAACAAGTGTGGCCGGATGGCCTCACTTGAACGGAACATAGTTGTGATGTGTGGCATCTTCTCTTTACGTAGTACTAATGAGGATCTATCTGATGGTTAAAAGTGCAAAACCCGTTGCGTGGTTTAGAGTTGATAAACAGAGAGACAAACAGACGCGGAAAACGACTTCTTTTTATACTATTTAGAGATGTATTTACAAGTTCTGCTTAGTTTGGGATCAGGTAGCCGTGTGTGAAAAATGTCTCAAGATATTTATTTTTAAAAGTTGATACTTACGATAATATTTCTCAGGTTAGATAATTGTCTCCCAAAACCAGAATTCTTTTACATACGCTACTTAGGTAATTGTCTTCGGGTCACGAAACTAAGCGTTTTATCTAAATACAATTTGTGTTTTATAAATTCGGAGAAAACAGGCTGTGACAAATGGACAGACAGGAGAGTATCCTACTCGTATACAGCTGTGAACTTTCATAATGTGCACAAATTAAAAGGAGGGAAACTATGTTGAATCTTATCGACCGTTTTTTAAATTACTTTATATGTATTTTTTAAATTCTTGTTCACTACAGTGATCACCACGTTAACAAAACTATGTAACTTTAATTACTTATTAAACTTAGCGATATATCACAATGCAACAAACTTAATATAATTAAGAAAAAACAAGGCGTCCTCATAAAATGAAAATTGAGGCAAAAATACAGCCCTCAATCGAGATATTATATGTTATTTGACAAATAAACAGGTTTTCTTCCATCACGTTTTACAATAATTGTAGAATTTCCCAATAAAATGCCCTCTTTACCTACCATTTTTATTCATCATCATATCAGCCTAATGATATCCACTGCTGAACATAGGCCTCCCCCATTAACTTCCACTTCGAGCGGTTTTGGGCCGCTTGAATCCAGCAGCGCCCAGTGACTCTGACCAGGTCGCCGGTCCACCTGGTGGGAGGTCGTCCTGCATGGTGTCCCCTTCCAGTTAGTGGTCGCCACCCGAGAAACTTCCATCCCCATCGGTTATCGGTTCTTCAAGCGATGTGGCCTGCCCATTGCCACATCAACTTAATAACTCTACGAGCTATATACATAATTTTTGTTCTCCTACGAATGTCCTCGTTTCGGATCCTGTTTCGTAGAGAAATTCCGAGCTCGAAATAGCTCATTCCATAGGTTGCTGAGTGACTCTGAGCTTATTTATGCGACCAGCAGTGAAAGACCACGTCTATGTTCCGTATGTCATCACTGGTAACACGCATTGATTGAAATCCTTTCGTCTTAAGACTCTGACTCTGAGGTATTCTGGACTTGAAGATATGCCGTAGCTTCCCGAACGCTGTCTAGCCGAGTTGGATTCTTCCGTTGACCTCTTTGACCTACCTTGTTGGACAATTTGTCCTAGGTAAACATACTCGTCTACAACTTCGAGAGCAGTGTTCCCAATACTCACGGATATTGGTGGAATATGAATATTAGACATAATTTTTGTCTGGTATATTTTCATCTTGACCTGTTAGGAAACTCTCTTGAGATCATTGAGCATGATGTTCAAAGCTTCCAGCGAATCCCGTCATTATGACTATTTCGTCGGCAAGTCGAAGGTGAGAGATGTGTTCACCGTTGATGTTGATGCCATAACCCTTCCAGTTCAAGATCTTGAACACATCCTCCATTGCAGTGGTAAAGGTTCCGGGGAAATTACGTCACCCTGTCTTTCACCCTTCTGCAACTGGTTTGGTCTCGTACTCTCGTCCTGTACTCGGATTGACATAGTGGCTTTACTGTACAATCACCTTCAACAATTCGATATAGCGATAGTCGATTTAGCACCGCTGTAGACTCTGTAATACCGCCTATGTCTCAACTGAATTGAAGGCTTTTTCACAGTCATCATACACAAGGCATAACGGTTGAATATACTCCTCAGTCTTCTGTATAATTTGGCGAACTATATGTATGTGATCTATGGTACTAAAGCCTTTACGGAAACCAGCTTTTTCGGGAGGCTGGAAGTCTTCAAACCTACGTGCAAGACAATTCGTAATGACCCCCGAAAACAACATATAAACGTGGTTTAGGAAGGATATGGGGCGGTAGGTCTTCAATAGGGCCTTATCGCCTTTTTTGAAGAAGAGCACCACCATTTATTTCCTCTCCTTACTTCTGGTATTGTACCTAGGGCATAAATCTCAGAATATCGCAATATCGGAATCTCGGCACCGTGCATAAGGACTTCTTTTTATAAAGCTGGCAGGTGAGGTGATACTTCTTAGCTATCGCTGTCAAATTTATTGAGCGGTATCACCGAGGTATGTAAATGTAACATAATTGCATTTTTGAGCAATGAGAATCATTTACGTTCAAAAGTATCCTTTGTCCTTCTCCACTAATTGAACTATCTCCCTGCCAAATTGTATTTAAATCTGTTCAGTGGTTAAGCCGTGAAAAGGTTACAAACAGACAAATATCCAGAGTTGCGTGGTGGCCGAATTATGATGTCAACGTTAATGTACAAGCGGGAGCGAGCGTATTAATTAAGCCGTTTTTAAAACATTAATAACTTCGTCATTTATTGATGGATATTAATAATTTAAAAAACATTATGCTAAAAAAGGTTATGTGCAACCTCTGTAGTAATAAAAAAGTTATCATTTTGTTATGTGAATGATCCTTATTGCAGGCATCTAACTCAAAAAGCTATTTTGACCCATATAATATAAAATTTCCCGCCTCATGCTAAGCATCCACCTTAAGGAAGTATTATATAATGTTTTGGAAAAAAAGTTATTCCAATTTTATTACTTTTATTGATATAAAACTGTGCCTGGCTCACTGATTGGCTGAAAAAACTAAGCTACCGGTGGTTAGGGTTGCAGAAACAGGAACCTCCTCACAATGCGAGCTGTATCGAGGAACACTGCCGAGAGCCGAGAGGCTTTCAGCCATCAGGCCATTGGCCGTTACGACAATCGGCACAATGATAGCCGAGCTCACTACTAGTAATTGTAAATATACGATGGATTCACATTCCAACTAATCAGTCCGGTAAATACTAGAAACTTAGTCAACGTAAGATGTGTAATATTTTCCTTACTGTTCTAATTTTACTGTGCCATTGACATTTGACGACTACGCGAGTGGACCACAATAATACAATGAATATAAAAGTTTGCCGGCTCGACTCGATAACTACAGATGACTCGATGACCGCAGTAGAGGCAGGCATGCCCGCCCCGACTTCGGGGCACCTACTGTTACCAGTATCAGTCAACCTACCTTTCATACCTTTTCTTTGATCTCAAAATAAACAATATTGCATGAGGTATTATTTAATCAGGTAACTAACTAAATAGGTAACTGCTCATTAAAAATAATATATATTGCTGATTTTTCATTTCGCATGATTTGATAAAAAAAAATAAAAAAAAAAAAAACCGGGATATGAATCATCACCTCCTTCAGTCGGGAGTACATAAATACCCCGCGCCTTAGCCCCCTAGGCTACCCTATCCATGCCTTTCATAGACGAAAATAAGAATTAGTCTCTGTCAGTACCACGACATGCCTCGGTGACAATGATCAAAAGCATCAATCATAACAGATTTTATTTTATTAATTTTTATTTATAACAAGCAAATAATAGGCTCAATTGCCTTAATTTGACTAGCATGCATTTTTCAGTGCCTTCTAAAGATAATTTGATATGATTTTTTACTAATTTGAGAGGGTTTTATGTATGTGAAAATTCTGAAAAAAAATGACACAGGTCCGTCTAGCAACGCGGATCGCCGCGGAATGCGAGTGAGCGCGAAGCAAAATACGCGAGTTGCAGGACAATAGAGTGCGGTATGATGTTCATGGTGCTCAGATTAGTTTGACGTAAGCGACTTTTTTTTAAATCATTATTATGAAAAACTGAATCGCAAATTCAAAAAACTAAATCGGGCGTTTATTTGCTTATGATATGTACTATATTGATGAAAAAAATCGTATCAAAATACCTTCAGGCGTTGGATATATTTGGGAATTTCTTGATTTTCAGAGGTATGTTTAACATTTTTTTTTATCGAGGCTTTTAATTGAATTCGTGTTTTCGGCTCGGGCGATGTGTTTGTTATATCCTTAAGTATCATATATTAAAATTTCAATGCTGTAGAGTTAGCAGGTTTCATATAATTTGGGCAGCAATGTAGAGACTTTTGCCCATTTCTGCCTCTTAATCATACATGCGAGCTATAGATTTCGCACCTGATGTACTTGCAGTCGTCTTAATATACTTACTTATATGTAGAATTTTATTTTATTCTCAGTCGAAATATTATGGAAAGTGGTTAGATTCTAATCTAGATATTATTATAGATTTTCTTTAGTATTATATTACTTACTTAACAGGAGAAGTACCTGGGCGACTGAGCTTTGCTTGAAAACGTAGATGAAACCAAGCTAAATCGATTTTTCGTCCCCAAAAACCCATATACCAACAACGAAATCGTACTATAGGATAAAACTCAAAAATATTTTTCTACATACAAATTTACATGGATTTAAAAATTATTCTGATCACCAACTTCCCCAGCTTTAATTATTCAGATCCAGGCTTCAAATAGCACACATAAAACAAGTGAATGCCCGGTCGGCGGTCAGTACGCAGCGCATTTATGTAACATGGTGGCATGTCATCCGCTTGGACATCCGAAGCATTTCCTCATTGAGGCACGCGCCGGCACTCGTATGCCGTTCTCTTCTTTTTGTCTTAGCTATATGCGCATTTGTCATGTTTTGTCACATTTCTGCTTTGTAGTCTAGTAGCACAGTGTATAGCGTTTTGCTAATCTCTTCTTAAATAGATGTTTTTGTTTACATCTAACTGTGTTTTAAGAACAGATGGAGACCATTATGATGATTATTTATAGAATACAGTTTTTTTAATCGTGTTGGAATTTGCAAGAACTTTAATATGAACTCTAAGAAACTTAAAAGGAAACAAGATCCTTTCAAGATTTGTTTTTTTCATTTACTACAAATGGTTGTCAAAACATCAGTCGAGAATTGTAAATCTGCAGTCAAAACTATCTTGTATATTCAGTTATATATCTATAGATAATAATTTATTATTATTTCCGTTCTTTTAAGATAACATCAACAGACATAATATTATTTAAATACTATGCCTTAGTTAAGGTATGAATGAACTATGAATTTAAAAAACGTGATACGAATGCGTTATTATTTTATATGGACTTATCTAGGTATTGCTGGCCTTGCTCAATTGATCCGATGGATCAACTATGCAAATGTCAATCGAAAATAAACTTGATATATATTTTATTTTATTTTGGATGGGCTTGCGTTTGACCTTCGACTGACCCCATGAGGAGTTATGACGAGGCCGAGGATGTAGCACGCTTACCCAGAAAAAGCCTGTTCACTCTGGCCTTGAATACATCTAGGTTATAGGTGTCGGGAAACACAGACCCCGGAAGATAGTTCCACTCCTTTACTGTTCGTATAAGAAATGATGAAGCGAAACGTTGTGTCCGGGTACGCGGGATGTCGACAACGTATGGGTGGAAATTCTCCCGGCGTCTTGTGTTTCGATGGAGAAATGGGGATGGAGGAATTAGATTGAATAATACTGTAGCACACTCTCCAAAATATATCATATAGAAGACCGACAAACACGAAACCTTACGCCGATGTTCAAGGCTCGTTAATCATTGGTGCAGGTTCTAAATTCAATCGTTTTAATCTTGACTCAAAACTTAACCTCAGGAAGCAACAACATTATAAAATAGAGTGATGCTTTGGAATAACTATATATGAGCACATAAATTGTGCAAATTATGCAAAAGATTTGGAAGGAAAACTTAAAGGAGGATAGCTTCAGACAGTGCTTTGTCAACACCGGAAGATGCTAGTAGAATAGCAACGATTTCTTTATTGAAGCAATTTTATATACGTGTAGTACGTTAGTAGCGTGCGTCACGTCATCTCAGTAGTTAGTTCATCCAACTGGCTCTTATTACCTGCATCCTGTCCTGTCTCCACTTCCCCGCTACCTACACTCGGAGACGATTTAACACTGACCCACATTCCAGGAACTTCCAGATAATCAGGTCGATAGTCAATCAAAAGGTATCAGCGAGATCTACCATTGTTGCTACACCCATACAAATTATTCATTGAATTCAATTGCAAAAGCAAACTATGCACTTTCAAAACCAATAATCCTCATTTTTTTCCAAACGATATAACCTTATTTGTCGAGTCGAATCGGCATCGCTAAATACAGGGGACACAATGTAAAGCTTTTTGTGCCGTCCCATTGAATCAATTTTTAGTTTTTTGCGCTCGCAGATTCGGAAGCCGCAGGTAGGAAGCCCTAGATCCGGGTCCTTTGTGTTGCACTATTCTTGTGCTTTACTAATGTTTACAAATTCGCAATTTGGGAAGCTATGACTGTCGGAATACATCAGCTGCGATGTGCGCCCAATTGGGTTGCACACACACCGCACTCCACTTTACCATTATTGACGTTATTTACACTCCTAACAGCTTGTGCAAATAATTGTCAGCCATGTAAATAAATAATACAAACTTATTATTTACATTATTGATGTTCTATGCAGTTGTAAGCTTTATATAACATACTACAGTCATGCAGTAGTATTTCAGAACATTCGAATAAATCAAAGGTATTGTTATGGACTATTGTATACGATTTGTTGCATACTGGATACGGTAAAGGGTTGCTTATTTGACCATAAAATATTGTTCATAAAGATTTCTTCTACCATATCTTAATTCTTTCTTCTTTTAACTCTTACGAATAAGCAATTTTATTATAATTTGCAAAATTGGTCCTTCGAGCCGAATTAGAGACTGGTTTGAGGGTAATTCGATGTGAAATTGAATATAATAGGACGTCAAGCGCAAATACAACTATGAATAATAAAAAAGGGAAACAAACAGTAGTAGTTAAGTGTCGTCAACCATGACTGTTGCATGAATCGGAGCGGCGAGTGGTCGCCGACATCGGATCGGCATGTGGCGGAACTAACAAGTCGTATTAACATTTACCGTATTTTACCGTAAAGCACTAAAACACGCTAGTGGAACACAATCGTTTTATACATAATTTTATTAGAATACAATATTGTACACTTCACTTAGATGTTTATGTCTAATTATTTCAATCTTGTTTTTGTTACTCGTAGACGCTACTAAGTATGCTGCAGTATTTAATCGCTTTGATACAAATTGCAATTTATGTTCTTACTACAGCTTAGCGGACTTGAGAGTTGATGCGGTGGTTGCCTAACTTAGAGCAAAAGTATTTTGTTTTGAAAATTATTTAAATTATAATTTCAAAGAAATAACTATATTTATAAAAAACCTAAATATCGTAAGTAATAATATGTTTTTATAGGCTCTTTGTTTTGATTATATGAGAAGAGAAATCATAATTGTAGTTCCCACTTAATTAGAGGTGGCAATATAGTAGTGTCAATAACCCGACTTTAATAACTGTAGAGTACATCTTTTAGCTCGCATTAGAACAATTGTTATTGTGTGAAAGTAATTAAATGAGTGCAAATTAACTTTATTAATTAATATTATGATTATTTGTGTGTTTATTTGGATAATGTTATTACATTTAGTTTTAATGGGCTTTGTTTGACTTTAATGACTGGGCAGCAACATGAATAAAATAAATATAACATTATTCGGTTTTCTGAAACTGTAAATGATTTGTATGATTAAAATAATTGCTTTTTACGCAATGATGTATAGCAAAAATCAGAATCTTCAGTTTCAGATAAATAAGTGGGCTACATTCATCAATCACTAAAACTGTATCGTATAACATTGCATACGAGAATAATCTCGTTCACTGATTCGCAGGTCGTGGGTTCGATTCCCACACAGGACATGCATTTGTGTGCATGAACATGTCTGTATGTCCTGAGTCTGGTTCCATAGTACAAGCTCTGCTTAGTTTGGGATCAGATGACCGTGTGTGAGGAATGTCCCAAGATATTTATTTTATTTATTTATTTACTGATATTGGTGCCGATTCTGTTGTAAATCGCACTAAACTAATTTTAGTCACATCTCATCTCTTTCTTACGAACATTATTGAAAAAGGATAGAACATATTTTAAGTTGTCAAGTTGTCAAGTTGGATGGCGACTAAATTTATATTGAAAACAAGCATTGGACTAATTTGACAGGATTAAATTTCTTACATCCTTTTCTTATGTTCTTTGTTAGAAAGGGACATAGTGACATTAAAATTAGTTTAGTTGTGAACAACAGAATCAGGGCCAGTATACGATTAAAAATAGAGGTCTAGTGTTCCATTATCGATACAAATTATGAATAAAGATGAAAGCTACTGTCAAATGATCTTACTCGTTACAGTATAATATACTCGTTTTATAAAAGTGGGTTATTTCCATTTGTGCACGAGCGGTAAGCAAAAAGTTGATGATGTTCAATTATCGCGAGGCGGTTGTCGTTTGTTGATAGGCCGCCGCCGCCGCCCGCCACCCGCGCCTCCACAGCACCACCAAAGCAGTGGTAATGTTTACTTTGTGTCCTGCGGCACGCTCCCTATAATCCGAAATAACAAATTATGAAACGGATGAAAAACTCAGGTTAAGCTGTCGGCGATCCCTAAACATAATGTTTGATTGTACTCTAATGACAAGGCGCGGACTCTGAGCCACCTTTTGTATAAAGCCGACGCAAATAACTTATGTAACGTAACAAAAAAGCGTTTATCTCTACAGTCATAAAGTCGAAAATGTTGTCAGTTCATAATCAATGCTAGTGTTTCTACTAAGGAGGTCCTGGTAATTGAGCAATCATCTACTCTAGTCCGTTGCGGTAAGCGACGCATCGAAAATAAATGAAATTTACTATTTGTTTTATTTATTCAGGTTTTGTGTTTTGTTTGTGTTCGAGTGAAGAAATTAGTTTACTATAACTACATACATACATCGATGTATAGATGGGTGATGATGATGTTTGGTCGCTACGATAATAAGTGGGTGTGTTATTTATATGTGCCATAGATTGATGTGTCCATGTGCCTAACATACTTGCGTTGAATTCTTTTCTTATAAACGACAAATAAATACATTATAAAAAGGAATATGTGCAATAAATATACAAAAGTCTCAACCTTTATGACGAGAACTATGTCTATTTACTTTTCAACTAATTCTAATTCATTGACTTTCATGTATTCACATATTTAAACATAATTCTATTTTTTGCTTTTGTTATGGATATTAAATTTTATTATAAAAAGGTAATTATTTGTAGGACTTATTTATCTCATTCATACTCAGAAATGAACATCCAATCCAGAATGTCCTTTGAACCCTGCATAAACCAAACGTTCCAATAAAAATAGTGACATGCGAGTTATTATTAATAATTGATTCCGCTAGTTAGCCGACCCCCAACAAAGACGTTCAGCACACAATAGTGGAAGCACGTGGGATGACGTGAATGGGCACTCATTGATTACTGGCGCCCGACGAGACACCGCACCGACCGACCGACCATGCCCGCGCGCACCGGCTTGGTAGCTAGTTCACTAAATACCTACTCACATAACTAGTATTTACTATACTTATCATACTTTAGAATTACAAACCATTACAGCTTTTTAGATAAGTAATTGTTTTGCAATTTATCATAACTGTCAAAACGAATATGATTTGAACATTATAATAATAGGCAAAGCAATGATACAAGACAGGATGTAGGCTTGTGAGGGGGACAATAACACGACCTTGCGAATGTCGCCGGATTAGACGTGCATATAATTTGAGTCACGCAATGATTCATGGCTCGATAAACATATAAGGAACACCTCACCAACTATCTCTATGACGAAACAGTCTCGGTGATAAGGCTCACCTTTATTTCACAGAAACAAATCGATAGCTCTGCTGTCTTAAAAATATCCGTTTCACAAGATACCCAATCAAACATCAAAGAAAGAGTCAAACCGCTCGTAACTAATTTAAACACCCGATCCGTAGGATTAACGCCAGGAAATCTGACAACAGGATACGTCAATTTAAACTAGTCGAAACTGAGAACGAATATGCCAAAGCGCACCTTCCTTCTATTGTTTTTGTCGTCGAATATTTTAATTCGTGCGCTGTCCGTTACTTTTTTAACTCGCAGCATTATTTATAGTGTCCAATAGAAGCAGTATCGGATGTTGTACATCTTTAGGTGTAGACATTAGTACGTGGTGCATTGAAGTGGCAGGACGTGAGCGAGTAACAAAGGAGCTCGTCTAAACAGGCCATTAATAAGGAGGCGGCTTGCGGGATCCGCCCGGGACTTCCGCCGCATTCCAAGAACCGCTATCCCGGGACAAGACAGGAATAGCAGCGCTGGTTCTGGTACTCCGCTCAACATTTAAATGGCAATCAACGGGGAGCAACTTACGCTAGCTGCTAATGAAGACATGCTAGTTGATACGCCGCGCGCCGGGTGACTGGGATACATTTTTCATTGCTGATAAAAAGTTTATCATAGATTGCTCCTGACATTGAAATTACTGTAATTTCCACTTGTTAGGTACAGCTGTAAACATGAATATATTCTTTAAAAGATTAAAGGTTAAGACGTAGCCGGTAAGAAAAAAAAATATTTATGACGGCTCAGTCAAGACACCTCCATCACAGAAATAGGCTAAAGGTGGCAATCTCAGAGATCTCACTGTATGTTTACACTGTATCATCACGTTTTACAAAAGGAGACAATTTATTCGAAACGTGAGAATGAAAGAGATGGACGCCGTCGCCACGGACCACCTTGTTAGTAGTAATCGGTTTAGGGGCCTTGTCAAAAAATTAACTTAATATAAATTATAAATGGGACTTAGCCGATATGGAGGTGACTCTGCATCACTATATCGATAACTTCTGTTTGAGAAATTAAATGACGTCTCAATTGTTATGATTATTTTTTAAATTATGTGTCTTTATGTATCACTGTATCAGGTACCCAGGTAACAGGTAACCTACAAGGTAAGTTGTTGTACGGTTTCAACACCGTACATTTTTCTGTGTACGCGGCAACCTACTTTTGTCGCCCGCTAATAATAGCATAAACACACGGATTCTTAACATTTTCCGAGAGTGCATTATAACGTTTTACATCAACAACATCAAGAAGAACGAATCACCAAACATTTACTGTGAATATAGTCAATATACCTTTGATACTTCACAAGTGGTTTCCCTACGGACTCCAACTTCAACTACAATTCAAATGTACTGGGCTAACTACTACTAGCTTCGTACAGTTGAATTACAAAAACTTACCTATAGAACAACTAGAAGATTTTGCTTCAAATTATTTTCAATAAATGTCATTTTATGCTTTGACTACTATTACCCATTTAACTATCAGTATTTGCAAAATGTGAAGTTAATCAATTATGATGTGGAATTAAATCTCTCGTAAATTTATCGATACGTAGCTATACGTCCGTGCACCTCACTAGAGTGCTAACCGCTACCTGCCTCTGATTTTGTGATTTATCAGCAGGACGAGAGCTTTCGCATTGCATGCTGATGCGCCGTGAATAAGTTGTTTAACTTCTTTTTATCTTTATGCTAGCATGATCGCCAGGAAATATTTATATTTATCTATAAATTCGAATAGATTTCACCGAATTACAAGAGGTGTAATAAAATCGATTAGAGCTTTCCGCACGACTTTTACAGTTGAGTTTTTTTTTGTAAGAGACGTGACCGAACCATGGATAGCGTTCGTAATATCAGTATCGGATTATTTGAAAATAATCGATCGAATTGTTGATCGCTACCGATCCGGAGCGTATCGTTACAATCCCGCACCTGCTGTCACGAGTCACGACGGCGACGGTAGATCACAGCAGCGGTTGACCGGTGACATTGTTCCATGCCGGTGACCAATCGATTTCTCAACGTTGACGACTTTATCGGTAATGCGCCGTGTTGTCGACACACCAATTTTGATTACCCACGACCTTTGCAACTAGAGTTTTACATTAGAAAAATATTTTGATTTATTAGTATCCTTGTATTCCTCCCCAAATGAGCCAAATTAGAATAACAGCAAAATCTCTTAGTCAAATCTGTAATTTAAAGAATAAGTAAAATATTGTTAACATTATTTTTAAACATAAAACGGCCATACCTACACGACCTTACGGTGTGGGTATGGACCACCAGATATGAAAACATTTTATTGAGACATTTTACCGCAGATCGCAGTGTACGCAAACCAATAAAATCCTCAATACCAAATCTCAACCTGTTTATGCATTTTTGGACTATACTACCATTAAAATAAGGATAACTATACAATGTTTGATATAAACAAGTGGTAATACTAAATACTGGCGTCCGTAAAAGTGACAAAACAAACACATTTCTTGCTCATGCGTTCTAAATCAGCGTAAGAGACATAAGAAGGTTTTGTTAGTGTATTTTATTCCAAAGGTATAGGTTTTGAACTTGGGATTTCGTATGAACATAATAAAATGTAGTTTAGAGCAATTTTTCACGTATGTTGGAGTTGTGAGCCGCGGGGGGCGCCGACAAAGCTCCCGAGGCCCCGTGGGGCGGCCACCGGCCACAGCTTCCAACTGCGTGAGTGCATACCACACAGCGATTTTGTAATAACATGACACTTTCAGAATTACCTTTGGAACCACTTTATAGAGGGCGACATATATTAATAAATCCTTTTATCAGAATGTATATTATTAATTTCCGACATAAATAAAATGAGCTCAAACCAACGTTTAGTAGTATAGAAATGTTTATGTCGGTCGCTACTTCTATATCTGATGTTAATTAATCAATAAAGTATAAGTAAAGCTTATGACGGGTCGGGTCGGCGGGCGGGCGTAGGCTCGCGTTTTGGCCGCGCCCGCCTACGCTACATAACCTATTGTCTGCCCACATGCGAGACGCGAGACGAAGCACAGACGTGATGTCACGTTATCAAATCTACACGTGTAATTAAGGTTAGTCCACTGCGGTAAATTTACCTCATTCACCTTCAATAAAACCGTAGAGAATTTTGTAAAAATTCGTTTCGAACTACAAGGGCATTAAATTTAATCCTCACTAATATTTTCTTTAAAAAAACGCAACTTCCTTCGCCTTTCAAGTATTAACGGATTATAAAGCAGTGGCCCACACAGGCGTATTTAGCACCGAATCCTTACACTTGCCTTTACAAAATACATCATAATCTTTTAGCGAGTACGCGACAAAGAGCTTCAATTTTGTAGCGCTACTAAATGTAGAGTAAACAACACATTAGACGACACAAACAATTGATTATAATGTCCGGACCGGCCACCTATGTGTGGCTTATTTCAGACATTTTCTTGGTAACTGATGGGGATTAAGAGAAAGAAACAACTTGTGTGGCGGGCGCGTAGGCACAGTAATGTGCGCATAAAATTTTGTTCCGCTGCATCGGAACGGTTATTTGATGATTTTATTCATTTGTATCCTCGAAGAGTAAATGTGACAAAAACACACTTGATCCTTTTTGGAACGAATATTTTTATTGAGTTAAGACCCAATCCGATTTGAAACTGCACAACATGAAAGGAGGGTAGAAGAAATTTAAATACCTATTTACATGTAGTGAACCATTGTTCTAAAAGGATTTGCTAGAGAAGTGGCCAATGATATTATGGCCATTAGCCATTATCCTAACATAAGCCATCAGCCATCTAAACTTTAAACTTATGATTCAATTGTATAAAAGTTATATTATATTCATCATATAAAATAATAGAACAAAGGTAGTGAGCAATAAAGAAGAAAGGTAAGCGCACTGCGGCCGCGGCCGTGGGCGTGGGCGTGAGAAAGCCGCGAGGGCGGGGGCTGCGCGGGCGCTGCTAATGTACAAGTCAAACATGCACGTCTGCACTACTGGGCGCTTTTATAACACATTCACTGTGCGACTCTTTGTTGACCTCTCTAGTTGAATATACGCAACGTCGTTAGTGCTTTTTTATTACTGTTAGAAATATATGTCAATTTTTAAGGGCTAGAGAAGTTTGACTTATGACTATTAGTTTTTCTTAGATAATATTACTTTTTCTTGCAAAAAAATATAAAAATGATATGAGTAGGAGTGGATGACGATATACCAAATGGCCGAATGAAGCTTACATACGCGCCGCCCCCAAATAATTTGGAACAGGGCAGGCAGATAATGATGATTGCAACAACTTACTGCTAGATAGGTAGGTAGGTTGATTTATAACATACACCATTTTCAAAATATAAAATCGTTAATAACTAAATAAACTAAATGAAAAAATCCTTGTCAACATCAGCTAATGATCTTTTTTACTTTTTTACACCGAAGTAGGGAAACAATCGATACGGCCCATATGGACGCGTTACCGACCCTTCCGCTATTTGGGCCGCTTTGGGCCAAAGCTCATTGGGGAGGGCGGAAGGGTTTGGCAAAGCCTTTGGCAAACTTACACAGGAACACAACATAAAATTATTTGACTGCGGTGGAGGTACTCCCCACATCCCCAGTCGAGCTGCTCGTTGGTTAAAATAACGCTATGCTTTAACTTACTTTCAGCTTTATTCATTTCAGCTATCAGAAAATCCAATCTATACCTATGTAAGTACTATAAGCTTGAGCATGAGAACATTGTACTACGGTTCCAGCAGGAGCATGCAGTGTGACCGACTCCCAGCACTTAGAATGTGGCAGCGCTCACTCACTTAGATCCTTATCACCACTCTCTACTCTCACGTCTGCATCACTTTGACTTAATTGCCTTTGAGCATCCACCATGAAATTACACCATTTAAATACGTATATTACAAAACAATAACTTAAAATGATGATTAATTTTCAAAAGATATCCCACTCTCTTTTGTAATTTTTGAATTGAATTTCAAGCCACATTGTTAATTTAAATGTTTAATGTAGTCGTTAATCAAAAAAAGTACTTAAGAGTACCTCAGTTTTGGTAGAAGTAACCTAGTAAATAATGTTACTGTAATTTTCAAAATAAATTATTTGTAGGGTCCCGGGTGCAACAAGCGCGTGATCCGGTATTTGTTTGACCAAGATTTCATTGGACTGATTCTTATAGATTGAGGTTCGGTTCCAGTGCTTCATTTAATTGAAAACACTCTGAGAACGGCAGTTTAATTGTTAGTAAAGACACAACCTATTATTATCTGGACGTCAAACACATAGTAAGCGCCGGCATTAGGGGCGTTTACCCTATATTTCTATGTGCATACCTATTAATGATAATTCGCAATGGTGAGCTTTCCCATTTCATAATCAATGTGTACCTTCACCTACGCATTCTTATTTAATGATGCCATCAATGTCTATTTTTCTTTGCTTCGGATCGCTACTTTCCAGCTTTGTTTATTCTTTGTTTGTAATATGGATAAGTAGTACCTCCCGTACCTCGTACTTGTTTGATCGGTTATTGGTTTAGAGAGCGAACAATATTTAGGATTCTGATTGTCCGTGGCGCGGGAGTGCACGGCGGCGGCGGCGGCGGCGACGACGATGATCCGCGGCGTCGAGCGAGGAGCAATCGCCCGCGGCTTCATGACGAATCCAATTAACAACACTAACGAATGCTGTCGGACGTACACTATTTATGTTTCCTCACAGTCGCACTGTAAATATTTAGTCCGTGAGGCGTCTGGCATCGCCCTTCTCTTATCTCTTCATCGGGCGCGTGAACGGTTTCATGAGCAATAGAGAGTGCGCCCACCGCCCGACAACGTACAGGATACAGGTTTGTAAATACTGATTAGAAAGTGGCACCTCGTCGAGCGCCTCTTGAAAACTTCCTTACGCAGATACATTGTAAGTTTATTTACGTCGATTCGGTTGGCGGACACGTGGTTTCAGTATCATAGAGACTAGTGGAGATAGGGGCGCGCCGGGCGCGGCGTAAATCAACAAGCGCGGTACTTACACGAGACACGGTCGCGTGCGCGTGGGCATCGACAGGTGATGTCGGTCGATTATCTGCTAATTTATAAGCGCCGCTCAACTTCTGTTCTCTCATATTATATTATTCATTTCGACACAACGCAAACGAGCTCGCTAAATATAGAGAGCGGCATTCCATGGATAACGCGCCTTGTTCTCGGTTAACTGTCGAATTGTTTTATTATCTTTTTTCGATTACATTTTCTTATTTAAAATGCCACTTGTTTACGGACGACGCGGGATGGCGGACTCCTATTTGGAGCAGTATTTATTGTTGTTACCGGGGTGATGTCACCGGGGCCGGAGCCATGCCATCATCATGAGGGGGCCCCTTTTGGAATCTTTACGATCGACACCTCCACATATTCGCAACAGTTCATTCACCGCAAATGTGAATGTCATTGTCAACTCGGATTTATCTATTTGTGATCTGATGAACATATCCGTGACTTAATGACTTCGGTTTGTTTTGACCACGTTGGTACTCGTACGTACATAATGTGTAAGTATATTGCATATAAGTATTACGCGTGTAACAGATTTGGCACTGGGTTTTCCTATGATTGCTTTATACAGTTACTAACCGAACTTTATATTCAAAATAACTCACTAATTTACATTATAGGATAGTGATATCATCAGGAACTAATAAAATTTGAATAGAATCACTTGTAACATTACAGATTGCCTCATAAAAAATATTGTGTTAATTCTTCAAAGGACCATCAGAAACTCAAAATTTCTATTGTCCATAACTTTGCCTAACACTGTTCTCAGCTTTCGTGATAAGGAGGCATTAAATAAAAACATTTCAGTTAGCCCTTTGATTAGATATCTACGTAAACAAACCTATTGTAAGGGCACAGGTGCGTGTGAACTCTCCGCGCGTGAAATTACTGGAAATTTGCTCCGGTGTGGTCTTAGAGAAAAAAAACTGTAACGATTACACGAGCCATCAACCCCCGCCAACGATTCGCCACGGAGACCTCCGACATCATCATCATTTGTCCCTCCTGGTACATTACACCTCGGAGGGATGCCGCCCTTTTTTGTTAACCCAAAATTTCCATGATGACTTTACTGTATCTACTGTTTTCCTTATCGAAAGCAACCAACACAATTAAATTCATAAGTATAGTTTAATTATGTAAAGATTTTAATATTTCGGTTGCGCCAAAAAAAAAAACAATGTAATCCTTCAAACAATTGAGCCTTTGTCAATATTTAGGAAATTCTTACCTCATCCAAGATATGGTTACCAATGATGTCATGTGAGATTATTCTAGTCTGTCCACAAGCTCCATTAGTTAAAACATAATTATAGGTATAACTAATCTATGTGTGGGCTAAAATTGTTACCATATTATATTGTTCTTTTAGGCACTTCACAGTCTGGCCGAAATAGCGGAGGCGGCTATGGAGGTATTCACTACACTCTGATATCTGTTTGCCTTGAATTACCAGAGTTTTCAATATTGTGAAGGAAGAGGCAAGGCAGAAGGAGAAAGAATACTCTCATAGTGTGAAGCGTACACATTTTACTATCAATACTTATTTAACTGTGTAAATGATAAGGTTTGAAATCCTACGGATCTCAAGTCTATTAGACTATCATTGTTAAATATTGGTTTTTATGCGTTTTTATGCTTGCGTAATATATTATTTCGTAAAATAAAAAAAATGTATATATGTTCTGAAAAAAAAAAAATAGCCAATACAGACAGATTGTCCAAAAAAATATAGAAAATTTAATCTAGCTGAGTTTCTTGCCTGTTCTTCTCAGTTGAAGGCCGACTTACGAACTGCCGGGCTATTGCGTATCTTTGGTGGTAATCGTAACGAACACCATTAATTATTTCATCCAATGACGCGCACGCGATATGACGCGACGATGACCATTCGCGGGCCCTGATTGGATGAAATTTATTAATGGTGTTCGTTACGATTACCACCAAAGTTACGCGGTAGAGCCCCTGATTGTAACTTCAGTAGCTTTGACCTTCATAAGAGCCCAAATTGAATAAATGGCATTGAAATAAGTAAGTACTTCTTAATCATATATAACCTACACACTGATTGAATCTAATTTAATCGCTATTGATTGGGTTGCCAAATTCCCTGAACGTGCGCAAGAAAATCACCGCCTTTATTAAGATTTATAAACAAAGTGTAAACGGCATTTAAGTCGCATACTTCTAAGCTGAGTAGATATCCTCTTTGTATGATAATGTTGATTGTGAATTTTCGAGATCACAATCGTGCCGATGGAAAAAAGTTGTAAAAATCACCAAATATCTGGCGTGGACCTCTGGAATACCTTGCATTGTGCACCGAGAAACAATAGGTGATATAGAAATTAATGCTCCGATCAATGTCAACAAATAGCCGTCGAAATACTTTTTCCGTGATTATCTTACTTAATTGCCACTTGTATTGACCAAAAATATGTTAGCACCAAATTAACGATATATTCAGTTCATATAATGGCGTGTTTTATAATGTAATATCCAGCAGGAGTATGTGCCAATGAAAGAAATTCAGTAAATATCGCCCGCTGCTAGACCTTCAAAACTTGACTCCTGCATATAGCATATACGCAACAAAGGATACAAAATTCAAGCTTGTTTTTAGTTTCCAAATAATTTATTTTTAAATGTTTGCGTTCTAAAAGGGATTAAATTATGCCTTAATTTTGAACAGTATTATATAAGTCTTTGAAATTGAAACGATATTAGGTAGGATATGTCATTGCAGCAGTTACAATTTTGTACATCAAAAACTTCAATACCACTTAAAATAACTGGATTTATCGGTGATATTTTAAGACCCAGATATATTCTTCTTTGTTTTATCCAGTGTAAATAAAATGTGAGTATTTCATCAAGGGTGTGATCAAAGCGAGCGGCCGCGGCCGGGGCTGCGCGGGCGCGCGGCGAGCCCAGACCGGACCGGGCGCCAAGATCGCAACGATATCGTCGCTAGAACAGTAATCGTCAATAAAATCTCAATTTAGATGGCACCGATACCGTGTGAGTTACGGACGGACAGTCCGACCGAACACGAAAACTTACTCGACGATGGAATGTGCCTCGCGACAGGACCCGCTAACGAATTAGGCACTTATTCCTTTTTTTTACCTATAGGCACAGTAGGTACTTTATTTATTTTTATACACAGAGGTAAATAAGAGGAATATTGAAGACAAAAATAAGGTTTTTCCAATATGAATGGAATTGGCGGAAAAGTGTGCAATGTCGCCTGCAAGTACTGCACCAGCAGTTTTCGTTCGAGAGTTGTCTGTCGACTCGACGGCCGATGCCTTCGCCGCCTCCTCGGATTAATGACGGCTTGACGCCTCACCGACAGCGGCACGCCTACGCCTATTTATTAAGAGACCTTTCCTCTTTTTTCTCCCTCCCCACTGGCCAGTCACAGATAAGAAGGACATCAAAGTGGGCATTTAAAAATAAATTTGTCGAAAGTGATAAATGATGGATATAACTTTTATTATTTCAAATTAAATTAACGATCCAAACGGAACGTCTACCTTTTCTCACATTAGAGGGATCTTATCTGGAATGATTGCTTCCATTACCTTGGAGAACGGACACGTTGTTTTGTAGGTGAGGGAAGATAAAGAGATTAATGCGTAAAGCAATTAATTTTGATTGAGGTGTGTTTTATTAAGTAATTGTTTTTGTTCCCTTGTGGATTTGTTACGCATCATGGAGTTCTGATTTGTCGATTGTTTGTATTAAATTGTTTTTCAGCGAACATTCATTTTAATTGCGTTTAATTTGTAGGAAAAATATGAAATGTATTATCATGTTGATTTAAATAATAAAGATAGAAGGGTTACCTAATGTAGGTGTTAAATTTTGTGGGAATAATATATTACGGGTATTCTAAAACTATGTTTGGCGTGTGGCTCGTTCCCACAGTGAGCTTTAATACATTTTCCGTGTTCCAGTTAGCGCCCCATAAATTGATTAAGGTCCGCGGCGTCGGTCAAAAGTTTTTTGTGATGCAAGACAGGTAATAATTATCTAACTGCTGCCATTTTAGGGTTAGCGGGAAGTTGGTCTCGCTACAAAAATACTTACTGTATATTAAAACAGTACATATATTAAAGGAAATATTTGCCAGTTAATCTGATTCAGTTGGATGATGAAATCTATCGTTGTTAAAGCCGCATAAATGGAGTGAACTAATTTCCTGTTAGGAAATTGCTTTGCTGAGCGAGTAGGTATACGATTTCCCTAAAAGCTTCTGTTCCAGTCACGGGCGAAACATCAATCATTTACGTTCGTTCGACCAATGTACTCAACATATTTTCATAACAAAAGATTGCTAGTTTTTACAGAGAAACTCTATATTATGCTATTAAATGACTCTACATTTTGGCCTTTTGTAGATAAATGAATGAAAGTTATGTATTCAGGTTATCTTTATTTATGAATACACTATTACAAAGCTCTTGTCTAATTTCTAATTTTATTTTGGTTTGTTTGGCTCTAAAATTTATTTGGTACGGCACTCGACGATTCTGACGATATCGTCCTTATTATGGGTTATGGAAAAAATTATAATGGCATTTCGGTGTTAAGTTTCCTTAATATATCTTTGACCGAGGCAATGAAGTCAGCCAGTAATTTAACCCAGGAGTGGTATGGTAGGTAAAAAAAACACGAGGTGACAATATAAATAACAATTTGGCCCACCCCGTTCGTATGTGGTTCGCCCGGATTAGCATAAGAATGCCGCATCATGAACGCCCACGACCCTGTACTGTCCCTCGTTGTCTCTTTATACGTCGAATTTAATTTTGATTTACGACTATCCGAACAATTGTACGCAAAACATGCGAACGCCGGAGTCGGATTGAATACAACTGTGAGGTGACAACACCTATTCATTGTGATTCTTTAAAGCTTTGGCATGTAGAAGCCGCTGTTAAAGAGCAAAGATTAGACACTTCATCTTATTGAATAGTTAATAGCAGTCACAAAACAGTCAAAAAAAATTGCAGAATCCCCTTGAGACAATTAAGTTACTTTAATTAATTAAATTAGATTAGATGCGCTCGTGGTGTAGCATGATTAGCCGTTCTTAATCGATCGGCAAAGTTAAGCTACACCTTTCGTGGTCGGTACCTGGATGGGTGACCGCCTAGTGGTATTTCAAATCGAGCGTTTCCGTGCTTCGGAAGGCTTGTAAAGCCATTGGTCCCGGTTATCACTTAATTGTGATAGTCGTTAAGCTAGTTGGATGCCTCCTAGGCGGCTTGAAAAATTCCAACAGTAGGTTGACCACTAGCCTACCTCCACCGAACCGCAGTGGGCACGCGTGGTGGAGTATTGCCCATTCCCTTCATTTGTGAAAGGAGGCCTGTGCTCAGCAGTGGGACATTATAGGCTGATGATGATGAATTCATTAAATTAACTCACATTTTCCGAAAATTTACACAATATTTTATTAACATAAAATGTTGCTTGTAACCATTGAGCTATTATTACTACGTATAGAGAAACTATCATAAGCAAAGGTTATGTCCCATTTTTTAGAGTCAACTAAAGTTCTCGTAAGCGCTGAAATAAAATTTTGTCGTCTAAGCAGACAGTAGAAACACGTAGCGCTATCTGAATGCTTTTAGGAGAATTTTTCTCGCAAACACCATGATTTTCACGGCGCTTACGCGTTTCGTTTATCGTTCTACAACAACAAGTGTGGCCGGATGGCCTCACTTGAACGGAACATACTTGTGATGTATGGCTTCTTCTCTATACGTAATAATAATAGCTCAATTCTTATAACTTAATTAATTAATACAGAAGACGAAGTATAATACAAGACCGACATTATATTGACCTAAACTGCTACTTAAGATTCTTATATGCAAATATTGTTAAAAATATCGCCTACCTCTGTCGAATAAATTAATTGTGGGTTCACATGAGTTTGGCACATCTGTGCATTAATGTGATGTATGAGGGTAAATGAGGCTCTTCTAATTACTTTAAACAGCTCGTAAATATTATTTCAACACAAGTTTATTTATTTTATTGGTAAACGAATTAATGAAAATCCACACTCGGTTCGATATATTATTTTTCAACACAATTGCTCGTAAAGTGACATTTATTGCAAAATACAAGTCTGTTTTTTTCCTCGCAAGTGTGTTGAAAAACGTCGTATGACACGCGTGTGCATTGATTATTACACTCTCGGCTCCCTTATCGCGTTCGCCTGCGGGTCACACACTTAATACCGCCTGGAGTGTTAATAACCAACTTTGCACACATGTATCATAATGTACTAATAATTCTTGGGTAGGGGAGCGAGGGGCTTGTTGTAACAGTTTTTGTGAAAAATAATATATCTTGAGATCCATTGCTTAAATTGCTACTAAATAAAGATGGATGGATGCTGTAACTCTTCCTCTACAAAATCATGTAAAAATAATACCATAACTATTGGTCATTATTTTACAATCAATTATTTTCTAGAAGAAGTGCGGTGTTACAACTTACCTCGTGCTTGAGGCAAGTAGTAACGACAAAAAAAAACAACAATAATACCTAATCATTTATTCTTTGTTTATTTTTAACAACATTTACATCCTTCTAAAGTAGGTATTATGTAAGTCTTATCAAAAATCAACTTAAATACACTTCTTAAGTAATCAACACCTAAAAATTAAGTAATTAACAGTTTTATTTAGTTGAACACTACTTTTAATCATCATGGCACTTTTAAATCATAGTAAGTAATTTAATTATTTATATCTAAGGTATGCTTCGTAATTATCTCTTTTTAATCTCTATCTAATAAAGTATTGCACTTATATAAAAATCAACATTTGGTGGGATTCATTATAATTAAATTCAGTCTTCATCTGAGCTACAATTAATACAAATAAAAGATATAGTGTCTTCTGTAACACATCCTACATGTGCCCACATCTTACAAATAATACACTCGACCCAATCTTCTTTATTTGAATCTATGTAAGCATCACCACATACCAGACAATACAGATTCTGAATATGAACATAAAATCTCTTTTTTAGCTCTGTCCACTCCGGTTTTATTTTTTGTTGATTTACCTTTGCTTTTCCCCTTCCCTTTTCTTTGCCTTCCCCTTTAATTAAGAAAGAAAAAAAAATAAGTAGGTATCTACATCATAACTTGGGGCATGTTGTAACACGTTACAACAAGCCCCGGGATTTTGTTACAACTAACCCCATGGTATGATTTTTGACATTTATCAAGATAACTATTTAAACAATTTAGCAATCTTAAAAAGTGTTCCACATTATCAGAGATAGATAAATTAGAATGTAAATAAGATAGAGAAAGTTTGAAATTAGTCGATAATAATAACGCAAACCAAAATTTTACAACAGTACAATTTTATATTACCTGGCAAAAATGAAGCGCGTGCACACTTCCGCTCACTGCGCCGGCCGGTGGGACACCGGCTATGGCAACATGATGCGGCGCGGTTTATAGGTCAAATCGAGTCAAAGAAATACGCTAATAAAGTTTAAGATCCTAGTGAAAAGAGCCTGTTACTACTTACCCCTGTTACAACAAGCCCCTCGCTCCCCTACTTCCCAAAAGCTGAGATTTTGTGACTACAGTTTACAGGTAAGTATAATTATTTTGGATACAACGAGCGAAAGAATCGCCTTATTACACATAGTTACAGTTCTACTTTCTTATTTTTCATAAATTTTTATACAGGGTAAACATCTAAGTACTTACTAAAATACCCATAGACCAAACCTTTAATGTGCCACTGTGCGTGCGTGTTTGTTATTAATTCAAGTACATTTATCAAGCTCTAACTCAATCCAAATAAATAATAAAAGGCGCTGCCCAGTGTTAATACGCATTTAAGATAATATATTTAACCATACAAAAATAAATGTCCACCTAATAAATCGTGCCGGACCTTATCGACTTTCGAGACGCGACAGTAAGGACCCGATAAGGGTATGGGTCCTTTTTGAATGACCGTTTCTCTCGCTTAACTTTTAAGTTAACGTTCAATTTCCCATATCAAGCAGGGATAAGACACATTTCGTGTCAAATTTGGGTTTCGGACTTGCGGTGGTTTGAACGCGCGCGAGCCAAGCGTAATCGGCGTTGCATCTTAATTTAGTTGTCTTGTATTGTGGGAGGCGGGCGGGCGGGCGGCCGCGCGGCGCTGTGGGACATAACCTAACCCACTGCGACGGTAAAGGATGCCGTGCCGTGCCCGACTGACGCATATATCGCCGTATTTATTACACGACAGACTAAAAAAAGAATTTATGGGCTTAATTGGGTAGGCATGACTGATAAATAACAAATACCTAAATATACTAAACTGAGTTGACTTCATGGAGACTCTTGTATTCTGGAGGATTATTAAAATCACTTACCAAATTGACGAATTCCTGGAATGTTATTGCGTCACTGGTTGCACTTTGAGCTTTATCCAAGAGTATCTGAAAATGATAATTCACACATAAGTATATGCTCATAATCCATAAACTAATTATTAATTATTTAGAGCTCCTTCAAATATTTCATATTCTAAAAGGGGTCCATCGGCAAAAATGTTTGAGAACTGCTGGTGTAGACCATAGTTAAATAGGTATTTTAAAATATAGAGGGCACCCTTTACTAGTCTACGAGAAATACGCTTAGTATCTTTTACAATTAGAGAAAGAAGAAACGTAGATCATAGTAGGAGAGGTAGAGCATACGTTTATTCGCTCAAAGAGCATCTCGACTGGGAAAGTACCTTCACCTTACAGAAACCGCATGCCAAATAACTTTGTTGTGTTCCTGCACGTGAGTAAGGTAGCCAGAGCTCATTGGCCCTCCCCAATGAGCGGAAGGGTCGGTCACGCGTGAGTGATGTTACAAGCGTCCATACGGCTACGGTAACCGCTTACCATCTGGCGGCCGTATGCTTGTTTACCGACTTTGCCGTATGCAAAATATAGAATTTTCTGTAGTAATATGTTCTTAGGTCTACCACTATACCACATCATATTGACTACGGAACTCTACAAAACGCGAGTGTGTTGCCACACTTCCAAGATGCACTTGAATCAATCTCAAACGCCTTGGTATCCGTATGAGTGATAATTTTGAATTCTACATTTGAATTACCTCTCGTTTGTGAGTTGGCACCTGCGCTATAAAATCTGGATGTTGAAGAGTCTGTAGGAAATCTGGCCACGGGATCTCTCCGAACCCCTCCGGGTCGAACTGCAACAATAATCAGCCGTATTACAACCATCCATCCATCCCCGATACGGTCACGTAACAAAACGCTTAATTACGATTCCATCGCAGTATCCCGAATGTCATAATCACGCACTTCACACGTCATGTGTGTCGTTCACTTACAATATTTTCATTCGTTTCCAAAAACAGTGGCACAAAAAATATGAAGCGCCCCTATCTTCAGCGAGTAAGTATTATCTCAATGTTCCGTACGTGACGACATATCGTTTGATCTGAGGCGCTACCGCTTCCCTTTATCTACTTATAAAACATTTTATGCCCTTGCTTCTGTACATTTTAATCAGTCAAAAACGAGGAATATTCTGTGAAATTTGTTTCCGCATCGTAAACGATAGTTTTTTTTATGAAATATGCGTGTTAAACGCAAACCTTTTTGTGGAATGGTCGTCAGGTTTACGAGCGTTTTGATGTAGTGTTTGTTATTTTAGTCATTTGTAGCGGAGGCACAAGGTATCTTTATTGCTAGCTACTTTAATTATTATGAATGGCCAGAAGGAAGGAAACAAGCTATGAAAAACTAAAACATGAAAAAGTTGATCTAAAATCTTGCTATCAGTAGTCACAGGCACACTAAATATAGCTAATTCTCCTTGTTTTGCTAAAAATCTTGACGTTGGTAGAACAAAAAAGGCTCCTTTAAAGTGAATGCTATTTTGGGCGACAATAACAGGTAGCGAAAAATAAATAAGGCATCTCACGAGACATCAGTGAGATGCACTATCAACAAGATCTGTGTGAACCACGCAAAAACGCGCGACACTATTTTCTGCATATTTATGTTTGTTTACTCACCCGATCAAAGAGGAGGCGCCATTTCTGTAAATACAAAAAAGTTTTGTCAATAGGTTATTAACATATATGATAATACATATTTTATATTGATGAACCGAAATGAAAGTGAGGAAATTTTCAAGAAAGTAAGAATTATCGGTACTGACTGTGACTGCAAGAAGTCCAAATATTAGGTTATTGAAATGTGGGGAAATACCTATAGGTTTATTTATCTTCTACAGGGATAATACCTGAATAAAGATAATACTTCAAGAGAGGTAGAGCATAGCGTTTATTCGCCCAAAGAGCAGCTCGACTGGGGAGTACCTCCACCTTACAGAACACCGCAGCCAAATAACAAATATCTTTGTTGCGTTCCTGCGTGTGAGTAAGGTTACCAGGGCTCATTGGGGAGGGGGAAGGGTCGGTAACGCGTGAGTATGATGCCTCGTGTTTTGCAAGCGTCCATATGGCTACGGGAACCGCTTACCATCAGGCGGCCCGTATGCTTGTTTACCGACTATGTGGTATAAAAAAAGTAACTCAAAGCTTAATTTTATTCTTCTATTAAAACTCACATCATGCATCAACTCCCTTCGGATCTCCGCCTCGTCCAATTCTGAGCCGAGATCGGTATGGTCTGTGTCGTACAACGGCTCTGCGGCCCGGGACAGTGAACCCAAGGAATCCCGTGCTGAGGCAAGAGATCCCGTGACTGTTGGCAGCACTCCAGCCTCGATCCCGGACTCCATGGAGGTGTTGGTAGACAGGAGAGTGGCGGCAGCGGTCGGCGCGCGCATTTCGCCACCGCCTGCGCAGCCACTCCCCACCCACACAGACATTTTGCTGGCAACACCATCCACTTGGCTGCGCTGTTCTCTATTCTTCTGTTTTTAATAGCTGTAAATTTTTCCTTGGTCTTCGAGCAGTATCTCTTAGCAGAAGCTCTTTTTAAGGATGTCGTATGTGCCAGTTTCAATGAGCTTAATATCAATGATGTTCAGTCTTTGGCAGATAAAGTTTCGATTACTTGCAAAATACGATGGACAAATCTTATATCGCACGATATAATGTTTTTAGGCTGATAAATGAACACTTTTATTGCTGTTATTTCTACTTTTGGTCGATAGTCACTCACACTCACAATCTATAGAAAAATTGGACAGAATTTACTGGACCAAGATATTTTGGACGCTTATTGGAATTAAGGTGGACAGTGGTGGACAGAAATGTATTGTCTCTAAAAACGACTATATTTTATTTAACTCTAGAGGAATGGAGGAAGAATATTTAAGGCACGTTTTTCTTCTTTCGTTAACCGGTGCACCTGAAACAAAATCATTGCTTTATAAAACGGTTGATCCAATACGAATTCCATTCCATACAGTAAATTATAAAATTAGTTTATTTAAACACTGTTTTTTCATACAAAATTGGGGGAATTCATACAAAAGGATTTTTTTGTGATTTGTTTTAATCAAACCTTTTATTTCCTTACATACTGACCTGATTTATTAACAATAGTTTTTTTTATTTTGACCTTGAATTCAGAGCTTTTTATTTTCGAGAGCTCACAACGCAACCCTTTTCATAACTCTCCATAAGTTTCCAAGTACTACATACCCGCAAATTTTGTAAGGTGACCCCTTTATATTACGTATGAATTAGTTGCTCAGTCAACATTTTGTTTCCTTGGCATCGAGATAGGCAATCAGCTGAGGGAGGGAAGTAAGTGAGCGCTACGGACTAGAGGGCTTCAACCCTCTTAACGTTGCCATGGCAACGGACCGCAATTTCATACCCCACTTAACACTAGGCATACCTACCTTGTGTACGTGAAGGCGATTCGATTTTTAGGTAAAAAATACAATTTAATATAATTAATTTGCTCTGTACATGGTGAGAGTACAGCGTCTAAATCTAGATGGACCATCCAAGTAAAAATAAAGTGATGATCTGCCATTGATACCCAATGATCAAATAAATAATGTTCAATATAGAAATGTTATAGGTACTTAAACTTATTTATTTGTAAAAAATCTTTATTTATTGAGTAATATTTAGTTGCTATAAAACACGTCATACCTATTTAATTTGTTTTGTTTATTGTATTAAATTGTGAATAAAATTTAATGTTTACATTACAAAGTAGCCGACGACAACAAACCGTGCTAACATAACCAATAAACGAGCAATAAACACTTACCTTTATAATTTCTCTAATCGTTCACTTTACTATCATAAGGGGGACTTCACACCGGACTCCATTTCCAAAATGATTATAAATGTTTCGTGTCAAGAACACATTAGGCCTGAAAACACGGTGGACATTTAGTTATACGTCAAAACACATTGTGTGGCAGTGGAAGTGCGAATGGCGTCCAGATTTCAGCGCATGCGTGAATGTATTCAGAATCCACAAGGGTGCAAGCTATGAAATATGTAATGAGACCCTTTTGTAGGCGACCGCTCTGGCCGCAATCATGTTTGTAGAGTTCATGTCTTGTTTTGTTTTTAAGTACTTAGGTACTTTGGTAGTGCAACAGTATTCCTTACCCTTTCCAATAATTACCGCTCATGAGTAACGGTTCTCACAAATCGACGTCCATTCATCTCTCAATCCAAAATAACGAATAGTTAACTAACAAACTAACAAAAACCTAGAAAAGATTAAAAGATGCTATATCTATTTTTATAATGTAGCATAATATAGTTCAGCCTTTCATAGTCCATAGGCAGTTAGGAGCTTCCACTTCTATAGTTGAGTTCCCAATGAGCGTTCTAGTTCCTTCTGTTGCTTGATATCTGCATTCAGACAAGTCCGTTTTGATAAAGCGCCTGCCGTATATTGAATAGCAGATAGTTTCCAATCTACACATTGTACTAGGCAGTCATAGAATTAAAATGTACTAGAGTGGCAGTAACCAAGTGAGAACAGTAGACATGGGTTTGAACAAGGCAACGATCCCACCGCAAGCGCTAGTAGTCGTTGTCGAGTACTAGCTGTGCGCGTCAGGTGCGAATTGCTCGGATGTTTTTTTTTGTTTTTACCGATAAAAATAGTTAAATGTGCAGTTCGATTGTGCAGTAATGATAGTAGGACACACTCAAAGTATAAATCTAATGTCACTTTTCATCGGTAAGTCGAAATATTGATGCATTTCTAACAATTAAATTACGCGTCTCGGGGGTGAAAGAGACGCGAGGGGCGGGCACGATTTGGCCTCCCGCGCTGCCCCGCACTGCCGCGCCGCGACTAGTGATGTAGCGCGACGGATACTGCAGTCGATAAATATTCTTATAGTTCATAAAAAAGTTGTAGGCCTTTTGAGAACTAAATGTTTTATTTTTATAATGGAATGTTAATAGTATACCTAAATATTAAAGTAATTATTCGGTTTTAATAATTAATTGAATTGTTCAGTCGGAATTTGTGTTTTACGACTTTTTTGAGACTGAACAAAAAATTCCAATGGCAAAATAAAAATTACTTTCTCGGTAATATTATACTGAAGTGTCAGTTGTTTAACAAGCTTTTATTAGCTTCACGTGTAGGTAACTAAGTATGTAAACACATCTATGATTTCGATTTTATTTAACCTACTTCTAGTCACCATATCGTACAACAAAATTATGTTGGTAAAACTGTGATAAAATGGTGTGGGGCGCTTTTTAACACGCTTTTATAAGCTTCACCTGTATGTATATATGTACGTATATATGTATGCATATAATGTAATCTTCAAACGTAATTTTCATCGCCTTCTAAACGTCAGATTAAACTGAAATTTTGCACGCTTATCAAGTACTGATGACAATACATTAATTTGGTACCATCGAGCTTATCTGATGATGGATCCGGAAAGTAGGCACTGGTACTCCATAACGGAATAACGTATGTTAGCCGTGTTTGGACTTGTTGGAATCGTCTTCAGATGCATTTTGACCAGATATCTTATTCTGTTTCATTATTCTATCTACATTTAGTAATTTACGAGATTAGAGGCCTATCAATTAGCATATCTAGAACTTATGTGCCAGAAATATCATCCATCATCTCATCATCATCATCATCTGTCAGTTTAGTTCTGAAAAGCTAACATGCGAGCCGCGAGATAATTTTGTCATCGAATCATCTCATGTACCTACAGTGAAAATCACATGAATAAATGCCGCGCTTTTTCAAACTGAACTTCACCGCGCACGACATAATATGGTAAGAAAATTATCTCAAGGCGCGCATCACGCGCATGTAACCCTGCTGGATACGTTATCAGGAAGCAGTGGAACTGGTACTAAGTTACCTCAAAATGAGCAAAAATTCGTATTTTTATGTTTGCATCCAGGGTCATTCGAAATGCGTAGGCACCTAATAAATTTACCAATTGTATATTTTACGTTATAATTTTAATATTAATTGTATGTAGTGTTGCCAGGTGTCCCGATTTGCGCGGGACGTCCCGATTTTCAGGGGTCTAGTGACACGTCCCGATTAACCCTTGATCGGGACGCCAAATGTCCCGATTTTTCAGTAACCTCGTGAGTCTTTACTATATTTGATAATTTTGACAGGAAAAGTGAATATAACTAAGCTGCTACTACATAAAAATATTTTTGCTTTCATTTTTTCTCACCAAATTCAGACTTTCACTACTGTCCCGATTTGAAACCCAAAATCCCGATTATTTTATCCTTACGTTCCGAAATTTGACACACGGGACCTGGCAACACTAATTGTATGGTTACATGCGGTTGGTATATTTGCCAGAACTTACTAAATAGGTAAGCAACATACATACCTATACATACTACAATGAATTAGACCGGCCGCATACTATAAGAAATTTTCTGTCAGAAATTCGCTTGCTCATACATTTTTACGTCAGAATTTTCGGATAGTATGCGGGGTCTAGAACAAAATGTATGGGGAAAGTGCCTTCCGGCGGGCGTCCGAAAATTTCTGACAGAAAATTTCTTATAGTATGCGGCCGACCTTATGCGGCTATCGATAATTCGGAGCACAGCGCAGTTACGTCCCTATTGTCACATAGGGTAGTGGCACCAAAAGATGACCGACCCCCAATAGATGAACGATCGACCGAAAATTAAAGAAATATAATATAATCCCTAAATTTACATGTTTGCAATATTTTTTTTTCCCATAAGGCAATATTTTTTCTTCCATATTCCTTAACAACATTGCTAATGACAGCCCAGACGCGCTTGCGGTGAATTTTTTATGTGTGCGGTACCCGCCAAAAATCGGTTTTATATGGAAACCTTCTAACGGTAAGTCCCTCCAAATTTAAGAACATTGTCAGAGTATAGAAAGAATTAATGTCATATTAGAGCAGTTTTGGTTGGAATAAAATCTTGATATATTCTGCTTTCAATAACTTAATATATATTATTACATTATTTACCGTTTTTTAGAGAAATTAACTGTTCAAGTAATGGATTAAATTTTGTTCACTTGATCCAATAGATGAACGGCGTTCAACTAATGGAAAAAGGTCTAATTTTTATACCCATTAAAATCTTTAAGTTAACGATTAAACACAAAAACAAAAACACTCAAATGAATTTTATTAAATTTATGAACTTAGTTACCAAAAGTTGAACAAATTATTTTAGAGTTTTTGATTATGTTAAACCTAACTTTCCTATAGAATCACCATTAAGATCGGTGGTCGAAATTTGAACGGTTCACATTTTATTCGTTCAACCTTTGGGTATATTTGCCTCAAGTTGAACGAATAATATTCACTTAGAATATTATTCGTTCATTTTATGGTTCATTAATCCATTAAATGAACGAACTAATATGGAATCTACTCCTATTCAAATCTTAGTTCAACTTTTGGGTACAAAAGGTTCATAATTAGGGCTCAGTGTTCAACTATAGGGGTAAAACCTAAATTTTCCTAAATTTACAATTTTTAAAAAAATATTTGAAGATGTAGGATATAATTACTTTAATCCTTCAATTAATAAGGATATAAGGTATTATTTAAAAAAACAACAAGCGCCTATGTCATGAAATGACTGAGTTATAGCTATTTAAAGATGGACAAAACCCTTAAACGTTCATTTATTGGTGCCTCTACCCTATTCATCAATATAAATATCTATAGCTCATCTGCCTACGCTGGTACTGGGTGAAACTGTGCGATACTCGCGTTCTATACTTAGTTATTTTATTTCTATGTAGGCAGTAGTTACGTAGTAACTATTTAGTAATCTGTGGCAGTAGTAGCTAATCATGACGAAGGCGCTTTTTTCCATAATAATTTATTGTTAGGTATTGAAATATCATTGGACCGAGAACCTCGACGTAACTTTTTATGTAGGTACTTAATGTAATCCCTTACCACGGGTTCGGGTTGAAATATGCGTGAACCCCGTACCTATCTATACAAGTAGTTACAAAGTCTCGAAGTCACCGTTGTCGGCAGAGAAAGCCTCTCAAGCTCTACCTACAAAATATTCATGTATGTTTAAGTATAATGTCCTTTTGATTCTAAATACTGGGAAATCCTGATTTTTTTTTTTTTTTGGGATTTTATGGCCTGGTTACTAAGACCTTTAAGCCACGACTTTATTATTCCGGAACCACTTTTCAGATTTTGTATTTTCAGTTTTATAATTTTACCACCGTATTTTTAATGTATTTAAATATTGGTTTATAAGTTTTAATGTCTTTTAATAGTTCTTTAAGCGGCGGCGGGCGGGAAGAAAAATCACTATAATTATTTTGCCACACTTCACTTAGTTCACTCGCGAGTACCAATCTGTCAATAAGGAACTTTTGACAGCTGAATATAATGTGGTCCACTGTTCCTTCTTCAACTCCGCAAAATGTACAGACATTGCTTTGAATTATATTTAACTTTGCTAGGTGTGATGGTGCTTTATTATGTCCATAACGTAGTCGGTTTATGGTGGTAATAAAATCACGACTGGCTCTTTGCAGGCTATCATACCATGGCTTTACTGGTAAGTTTTCTTGAATGCTACCGTACCACCGTCCTTTCGTTTCTTGGTCTTTCTTCCACATTTGCTCCCATAACATACTTATAGCTAGCCTTACATTACTCAAATAATCAGTCATAGGTACATACATAGTATCGGAGACATCGAGTGCATTTACTCCTCCGTAAGCGGCTTTGTCGGCCATTTCATTTCCAGTGATTCCTCTATGAGAGGGCACCCACATAAATGAAATTAGTTTCCCTGTATGATAATATTTGTATAACAATTCTTTAATTATGTACAAAATGAAATTAGTTTCAAAGTGAATCTTTAAATAGCTCAATCCTCTTATAAAACTTAAAGAATCTGTTACAATTAGAAAATATTTACAATTATCTACATTTCCAATTTGCAGAAGAGCCTGATATACTGCATAGGCTTCTGCGGTGAATATTGTACAGACATTCTGCAAAAGAAAACTCTGAGAAGAATTTTTTTGAGGATCATACACAGCACAGCGCACATAATCCTTACCCTTACTACCATCTGTATATAAAGTGTAGTAATTATTTTCTGATAAAAATTGCAACATCTCTGAATTATTTGTAATTGAATCTATTACTGTAATTGGGTGCATTATGCTTTTGAACTGGGAAGAATAGCAGGGCCAAGGGCACTGTTTTTTGAGTTTATAGCTGTTGTTTTCAATTTCCAGAAAAATGTGATACAACATTGGGGAGTTACCAATAAGGAGGCTCTCACCAGTTGCTAAAGGACCTGACACATTGATTCTACAAGGTATAATCTTGTTAATAATTTGCATGTTATCAGAGTACAGTAGTTTAAGGCAATACCGTTCGGCAAGTAGGAGACGTCTCAAGATCAGTGGCATAATTTTAGTCTCTACTTCCATGGCCCTTATGGGAGTTGAGCACATTGCACCCGATATTATTCTCAGAGATTTATTCTGCAGGATATCTAATTTTTTGGCATGGTAGCTATTCATATATGCCAAAGAACTATAGTCAAAATGACTTCTCACAATAGCTTTATATAGAATAGACAATATTTTGGGGTCAGCACCCCATGACACTCCAGCCAGACATCTTATTATGTTAATAGCTCTTAAAGCATTTTTAGAAATATACCGAACATGTTCTTCGAAAGTCAGTTTTTGGTCTATGATGATTCCTAAGAATTTCTTTGAATGTACTCTGTTTATAGATTCTCCACAATACGATATAACACTAGATGGATCATCATCACCAAAAATCATTAAACTGCTTTTTGTAGCATTGATCTTTAAACGTAATCTATCATTATAGTATAGACTCAACTGATTTAATGCTCTATTCATATTATCTATAGCAACTTGCAAGTTCTGACTGCTACTATACAAAACAATGTCATCTGCGAATTGCAAAATATTTACTTCACTAGTATTTACAAATTTACATATTTCACATGTGTACAAATTATATAGTAATGGTGAAAGAGTGGCGCCTTGCATTGTGCCTTTCGATGCACTTCTTGGACCATGTAAGATGTTATTATACTTAACATATAAGGTTCTATCATTTAAATAATTATAGATCCACTGACATAGTAGACCAGGTATACCCACATCAGACATAATGTTGACCAAGATACCTGGGTCGACATTATCAAAAGCTCCTTGGACATCTAAAAATACACAAACAGTGTGTGATTTTAAATTATTTGCACGTTTCAGGTCTGAGATGAGTGACATGAAGCTGTCAGCGCAACTACGCCCACGACGGAAACCATACTGCACATGTGGGATGATACCATTAGCCTCTACAAACCAGTCCAGACGGACTTTAATCATATTTTCGAATAGTTTACCGAGACATGAGGACAAAGATATAGGACGATACGAACTGGACTGTTCTGGAGATTTATCAGGCTTCAGTATTGGGATAACACACTGTGTTTTCCATGATTCAGGGATAATTTGTTTGAGCCATAAAGCATTAAGAATGTCAAGAAAGAGGTGCTGAACAGATGTATGGAGTTCTTTAATTACAATATATGGAAAGTTATCTAGACCTGGACTTGAGTTACGCCTAGATTGTAGACTTGATGTGAATTCATTCCATGTAAATGGTTCCAATAAAAATTTTGAATTGCTATTATTATTGTTACTGTTAAAATAGTTGATTAAGTTACTAGTCTCTTTTAAACCACTATTATCAGACAGTTTATCTAAAAAGGTAGGTATGAACTCATCTTTATGGGATCTAATGCTAGACTTAACACCCTTAAAAATCTTAATCATGTTCCATATTTTGCTTATAGGGGTAGTTCTATTAAAAGTATTGCACAAATCATTCCATCTAGTTGACTTCTGCTCAGAAATGGTTCTCTTTTTTAATGCATCAAGTCTCTTATAATTTATATAGTTATCTATTGTAGAATCACTTCTGTACAGTTTCAAAGCATTATAGGATGCTATTACACTTTGTTCGCAAACCTCATTCCACCAAGGTGCTGGAGGTCTGCTAGCAAAGTGGGCAGACTTAGTGAACTTTGGAACAACTATTTGCATAAGGGACTCAAGACGTATACAAAAATCGGTATAGGAAGAGAGTGGGTCTACTTGATTAATTGTAAAATCGCCAAACGCATTTTTTGAAAGTTCATTATATTGGCGCCAATCAGCTCTTTTGTACAAAAATTTATCAATGGGAGGGTTAATTTGGTATTTTTGTATGGATAGGGATATTTCGGTTATAGTTGGATAATGGTAACTTCCCATACAATCATCATGCACAGACCACTCGCATAACGGTGCTAAGCATGCGCTAGCAAAGGTGACGTCAATGGCTGAAGCGTTGGTTCTAGGACGGTTCACTGTAGTGAAACTGCCATCATTTAAGATGCACAAATCACACTCATCTATAACATCATATAAATCTTGTCCGCGGCCCTTAGTAGATAGGCAACCAAATGCAATATGGTGAGCATTAAAATCACCACTTATAAAAATAGGTTTAGGTAGGTCTCGAATTATATTGCGCAGTCTATGCAATCTTATGTGCCCACTGGAAGGAGGACAATATACGCAGAGTATAGTCACACTGCCACGCTCGGTAGATATTGACATAGCTATAGTTTGAATGTCCTCATAGAATGTTGTGTTTAAAATATTATATTTAGTCTCTGGTTTAATTAATATTGCTACACCATTGTGAGGATTCTTAGATGTTCTGGAATGGAGATTATAACCGGGGATTCTAAAATTGTGATGGTCTTTAAACCAAGTTTCATTAAGCAAGCATACATCAATATTTTGTTCTAGCATAAACTTAGTTAATAAGGGCTTTTTACTATTGGCACTTTGGATGTTAAACTGCGCAATCCGTAATTGGGACGTTTTAGGGGGACTTAAATCCATTATGGGGATAAATTTTTAACTAATATTTCTTCAATGAATAATGAAGTAATTGGGGTGGGATCAGACTTATTACCAATCTCTACCAATGTTTTTACTAGGGCCGCTCGTACTTCTTTATTAGCTATAACCTGGGCAATGAAGTCCATAGGGTGATCTTGTGGGTTCAGCGCCTGTGCAGCAGGCTTGTTATTAACATTTTTTTTAACATTTTTCTTTTCAGTATTTACTGGAATATTTACATTATTTACAGGGGGATTTACAAGTTGACTCTTAGACAATGGCAATGCAGGGTATTCGATCGACTTTGTTTGTGCGATACTCGCGTATGTTATTTTACTTTTCTTTTCTTCTATTTTTCTTAATTTAATGGGACATTCTCTTGCTATTGCTAGGTGTGGGCCTTGGCAATTAGCGCAACATATCTCTTTAGGTTTATCACAATCTTTGTAAAAGTGTTCACCAGAGCAGATCGAACACTTCTGTTTGCCATTACATATTTTAGCCGAGTGATTAAATTTCATACATTTGTAACATTGTTGCAGCGGTGGGATATATTCAAATACCCTGTATGAGAATAGATCATATTGTACATTGTCAGGTAAGATATTGGATAAGAAAGTGATACTGACTGTTTGCAGAGGAACTCTGTCCCGTCCTACTTTTTTTGTGAATCGTCGTATACAGATAATTTCGTAAATGGAACTCAACTTAGTGTATAAGTCCTTATTTGAGATATTTGCTGGGACAAATCTTATGATGCCAGTTTTTTCTATTTGTGTAGCCGGTATGTAAGCCTTTACGTTGTACTTTTCTAAGAATGCAGTGTTATTTAGAAAGTTGTTTGCTGTATTATATTGTTTGAACATTACTGCTATTTTATTTGCATTCAATCGCTGTATTGCCATCACACCTTTAACATCCGTCGTGAAAATATGATTGAGATATATAGGACTTTTGTTGCCCAATCTATCTTTGTGGTTGATATGCTCAACAAAAACTTTAAACTCTGTTTTATTTGAGTTTTATGGATACTGTCTTTTATAATTAGGTTTAAAATAAGGCACATAAAGTACATCAGAACGCTCACCGCCACCGCTATCATCATTCACTTCATCAGTCCGAAGCCGCTTGGAGGAGTTGGGCGGGTTGTCCCCGCCCCCCTCATTCCCATCCATTTTATTTTTTTGGTATTAATTAAAAGTGAATTTATTCTTTTACACAATAAAAAAAAAATTACAAAATGTAATTTCAAATTTTCCGCGTGCGCTTTTTTCAATTTCCCGCCAAGGAATCTGGGAAATCCTGAAACCTGAAAATAAAGTTACCATAATCAATGTTTATTTCTACTACCTCTTTTATTGTTTTGTTTTTGCTAGCAACATTCAATTTGTACTGTCAAAATATATTTCGTCGTGCGTCAAGTGAAAGTCGCAATGTGAAAAATTATGTAATTTTGCAAGAAAAATAGTGTGAAATTCCTGTTGTGGAGTTATCTTTTTTCACAAACACACCTTATTATGCCTACTGGTCGAGCTGTGCAGTTGTTGAGGCGTTTGTCGACGGGGGATAATAGGTTCAAAAGCCTCAATTTAAATCAAAATACTTCCAAGGAATCGCTGGTTGCTAACCCGGTTTCCAGTCACAGGGATTTGGGATTACCGAAAAGGTATTTTTAGTTTAATTATAATTATCGTCCCAACATAATTGACATTTGAACAGGATGATTTGAATTTTGTTTGTTGCGTTGTTTGTGTTTTGATGACATGACCTTGTTTTTGTTTACACGTCGTGTTTACGGCCATTGAAAGAGCTATGAGGTCTATGAACCTATGCTACATACAGTATGTAATTAATTAGTTTAATTACGTTGGTAGCTTCTAGTACTATGTAGTTTCGGTAACTAGCTTCAGTCGTTTTTACCATTTTATACATAATGACACCTGCGTGATGCATGCCATGGGTGGGAATGAAACCCACGGCCTGCTGCATGTTAGGTAAGGGTCTTGCCAAGCATGCCAACTGGCCCTGCAGTTTGGGATACTAAAAATAATAGATAGAAGGTAAATGGATAAAACAATGATAAAATCTGGAGACAAATTGATAATGAAAGGTTACATGGTGTAGTTTTTTCTGTTTCTATATTTTACTAGTGATGTACCAATAAGGGGCGTCCATATATTACGTGAGGCGTTTAGGGTGGGGGGGGGGGTTATCCTATGTGTTATATTTAACTTTATATATTTCATAGGTTCTCAACGTTTGGACAAAATAACATAACACACCCTCCACTTACCAGAAGCTTCAGTGATAATAAAATTATAATGACATCACCAACAGTTGAATCACCTGCTAATCAACCAAAACACACAAACCTTTGGTTACTGAGAAATCTCCATATTTACTTCAGCATGCTCATAACCCTGTACAGTGGTACCCATGGGGTCAGGAAGCCATAGAAAAGGCTAAAAAAGAAAACAAACTCATCTTTCTGTCTGTGGGCTACTCCACGTGTCATTGGTGTCATGTAATGGAGAAAGAGTCATTTGAAAATGAGGATGTTGCTAAAGTAATGAATGAACATTTTGTCAACATTAAAGTGGATCGTGAAGAACGCCCGGACATTGATCGTGTATACATGCTGTTTGTAATGGCAACTACTGGGGGTGGTGGCTGGCCCATGTCGGTCTTCCTAACACCAGAATTACGCCCAGTAACTGGAGGCACCTACTTCCCACCCCAAGATCGCTGGGGACGACCTGGCTTCAAGTCTATTTTACTTTCACTGGCTAAAAGGTGGAGAGATAATCAACATGAGTTTCTGGAAGCCAGCACTAATATCATGGAGGCACTTCAAAAGATAGCTATAGTGGACCCTGATAGCTCTACATCTGTTCCTGGGGGGGAAGCTACCTGGGATAAATGTGTCCGTAGATACATGACTTCTTATGAACCACATTTTGGAGGTTTTGGGACTGCTCCAAAATTCCCTCAAGCTTCCATTTTTAACTTCCTATTTCATTATTATGCTCGGGATAAAAGGCATCCTGAAGGTAAGAAATGCTTGGATATGTGTCTTCACACTTTTGACTAAAATTGCAAAGGGAGGTATCCATGATCATGTTTCTAGTGGTTTTGCCCGCTACTCAGTTGACAATGACTGGCACGTGCCACATTTCGAGAAAATGCTATATGACCAGGCCCAATTGACAGTGGCTTACACTGAAGCATTTCTTGCAACAAAAGATGAGTTTTTCGCCGATGTGGTCCGTGATATCATAAAGTATGTAAACAGAGATCTTAGACATGAATCTGGTGGGTACTTTAGTGCTGAAGATGCAGATTCTTACCCAGTACATGGTGCTCAACATAAGAAAGAAGGAGCTTTTTGTGTGTGGGAGTATGATGAGAATTAAATCACTTTTGGATGACAAGAAAGTTAATTCTATCCCTTATATGGATGTATTCTGTGACTACTTTGGTGTAGAAGAAGATGGTAATATATCACCAGAAAGTGACCCACAGGCGGAACTCACAAATAAAAATGTCCTTATAATTTATGGCAGCAAAGAAGAAACAGCTAAAAAATTTGGACTGACCCTTGAACAATTTAATCAAATTATCACTGAGTGCATTGAAAATTTTGTATAAAGAACGTCAGACAAGACCACGCCCTCACTTGGACAGTAAAATGTTGTGCTCTTGAATGGTTTGATGATAGCTGGTTTGGCTCAAGCTGGTCAAGGTTTAGGGGATAAGGATATCATAGAGGATGCTGTCAAAACTGCTCACTTTATAAAGAAAAACTTATATGATCCATCAACGAAAAATCTACTACACTCTTGTTATAGAGGTGATGATGGTGCAGTTGCTCAGACGTAAGTATTCAAATATTAATCAAGCACTTTCTTTCGCACACAGCTTCATACATAATATTTATTGTATTGCTGGAATCTAAAGATCATTAAGTTCACCTTTCTAATAATAATAATAATTTAGTGAACCACCAATCAAAGGATTTCTGGACGACTACGCATTCTAAATAAAGGTCTTCTTGACCTGTATGAGGCGTCCTTGGATTCACAATGGTTGAAATGGGCACGGGAACTTCAACAGACACAGGATGAATCCTTCTGGGATTCAATCAATGGGGGATATTATACATGCTCTGCTGAAGATAGTACTGTTGTTTTGAGATTGAAGGAAGGTGAGCCAAACTAAATTTGATGTTTTGCAATATGTTATGTATTTTGTAGATATTTTGAGGAGTGAGATGTGATTTTGGATAGGGCTTTATTGGGTTAAATCAATACAGACTATGTTTGCAGTATAAAGTAGAACAAATATAGATAAGCTTTAATGTCTTCAAGTTTCATTAGAAACCTAGATTGAAATGATATGACTAGTAACAACACGGTTTTCTAATATAGGTTACATGTGGTCACATTGGTGCGAAAGCTATAATAATAATCAAACGAAACAATCATTGGAAAATACAATGCTAAATGTTTTTCTATGTAGACCAGATGGGGCTGAACCATCAGGAAACAGTGTCTCCTGTC
>OX596252.1:10742857-11052713 GCA_951394255.1 Polyploca ridens | reverse complement strand
GAAAATCTTGAAAATCTGAGCATGAGCTGACAGTGTCCATCGGCATAAATCTAAATCGATTTATTTTCCATCAATACACTAAAGGGCCCAGTATTGGCTACCTGTCCACTAATGCAAAGCGGCGCGGATCTCTAAAATAACCTTAACTACATTGTGACAAATCTAAGAAATACCATTTGACAAACAAGCAAAATGAACCTTATTGCGTCACCAAAAGGTCTATCATATATATGGATATAATAATAATATAGATGAACCTTATAGTAAAGAAATATGCTCTACTTTTCTTTATATTTATAAACTTCAAAAGATATTTCTTAATTTGTCGCAATGTAACATAGTCACTAGATACAATTGCTCAAAATCGACGTTTCGGAATGTATGTAAAGCGATGCCAGATGTAAAAGAAACCGAGACCAAGCACCACGGATAACTGAAAAAATGTCGCGTCTATTTTGTGTAATTTTACCGGTTATTTTTTTATCTTCGCACCGCTCCACTTAAGTTAACAGGTTGCCTTAGAAATTATATCTGTTAATTCAGAAGCATGTTTCATTCAGCAATAAGGAATTTTAACAAGGGACACTCGAGTGTTAATAACTAATACTGAGTTTATACTCGTCAATTTATAAATGCCTCAAACAAATTGTTGTTAGCTCATTAAATTATACTCCATCTTATGGCGTCATATAATGACTTTATTGTTTAGTTTAAGTTTATATGTATATTGTTTGTTTATTTATTGAAAATCTGAATGTGTATATGTGTAACTTCATGTCGTTTGAAGCAAATTGTATTTCGACTAGTTTGTGATAATTTATAATATATTGGTTATGTTAAAGAATCAGTCGTTTTATTAAAACCTATGTAACTCGTGATCAAGCTGATATAAAGAAAAACAATATTTGCATAATTATATTTTTTATTTTCACAATGATAGATCATATTGTGATGTCTGTATGACATCAAACAGTAGACATTATTGGTAAGTATGTTGAATATTATTTGAACAATATAACATCAATTGAGGGATTTATGGTTTGGGCACACTGAATATTTGAACATCAATTATGGTGATTACAAGCCGATATGCCAAGGGTACAGCAACAGTAAGCGATGACGACCTTACACTATTTATTCTGTTTTGGATTTCACAGTTATGATTTTTTATTACATGTAAATGTTCGTTGGCTTTGCTGTATCGTTCCATATTTTATCATATTTAATTTACATCAAAACAGACTCGATGTGGAACTGATTATACCACCTATCCATTTGAAGCAACGCATACAATACGGCACACTTATATTACTCAGGATATGCCATAGGCCTGCGGGGCTACTGCTTACGTCAATCTTAATTAACCTCAATAAAATGGTCGTCCTTTTTCTACAACTCTATATATTTGAGAAACACCTGAATATCAAATGAGTTAAGAAAGTCATCCTTTGACTCGTCCGGTGACCCGCTTTAGGTCTAAATGTTATAAAGCTCCATATAATAAGATTTCAATGAATACCAGTTTTATGAAGTTCATTAAGATTGGCTTACGCGGTACACACGAGAGGATCTTTGTCCGTTAACTGGGTTATTTGACTCCATTGTGTGTTTAACATGCAGTACTGTTTTCGTAGCAGGCTTTTAGAATAGTGTTTAACAATTGCTTATCACGCACTATGGAAAGTACAATACCATATGAGCCAATTGTTTTACTGCAATTTCACTTATTGTATCAAGTGCACATTTATATTTAAAATTAATTCTTAAGTCTATTTTTTGATCGAGTAATAAGTATGTATACTGGTATTATAAACTGATCATTTGTTAGGTATTCAGTAAATAAACGTTGTAATTTTATAGTAGTAACACCACGCCAATTACATTATTATTATATGGACTAATTTCAGATACTTGTTTAGGCTCGGATCCCAATCACAAAATTATATTAAATGCAAATTATATTGTTTCTTTGATATGTACTAGCAAGTGGTAAAGAGTTTATACATTTGTAGCTAAAACACAATTATCCATCATGGTATTTTAAATTCTATCAACGAGACATGTAATGTATATTTTACAGCACTTCCTAGTACATAAATTCAAGCATTAATTGATTAAAAACAAAAATAAAACGACATTCTTCCAGAAAATGTAAAATCCATACAACTAACTACATTTTAATACAATTCATAAATATTAAATATCACATTAAGCTAATGTCAGTTCAGTCATAGGTTACAAACTACATATAAATCAATCTACGCTAGTACACGCGAGAGTAAAATAACCAAAAACTACTTCATATTTTAAAACAAAACGACTGAACATTACGTCGATTTACGGCATAAGTTGAAAAAAAAAAAGTATATTATTCCCTAAGCCAATTAGAGCTGAAGGGAGGTCCTTCGCCCAGACATTTGGACACAATACGCTATGAATATTATTGTTACCATTATAAATAACTTGATAGTTAACTGAAGTTATACTAAGTTGACCGAAGCATCGGCTTGGGCCACCTACAGCCAAACCTTCGGCTTCGGCCAAAATGGGCCGAAATTTTGACCGAGGCCGAAAGGTTTCTAGCAAGCGCCGAAATTAATCAAACTGATACGAACATTAATGAAGTTACAATGCAATTTTAATATATTTTAATCATCTCGATAAGTCGTTTATTAAATTAAAAAAAAATTTATTTTTACTTTTAGCCAATTTTAGACCTTCGGCCGAAAGCTTTGGCAATAGCCTTCGATCCGACACTATACTAAGGCAGCAAACAAGTATACACCGCTTGCAACATATATTTATATCCAACAAAATAAACGTTACCAATGAGTGATTTTACTCTTATGTGTACATAGCCTTATGTAGGTACGTAAAGGTGGGTTGACACGGAGCGTGGTTTCACAAATGCACACATTTTATAAACGAATTTACACCGTATTGATAGTCATAAAGATCTAATAATAGCAGGGCGTGGATGTCAAAACAAAAGACGCCCACGAACCTTTGATATTGATTTTAATACATTGAGCAATACGGTATAAATTTGTTTGTGAAAGAAATTATAAAGTATGAAAAGGTATTTGTGAGACCACGCACTGCGGTAATCCAATAATTCAAGCAATATTCACAAATCAGAAATTTCAAACATTTCTTTACATAGCTCGAGCGAAATGCAAAAAAAGAGAAAACAGCGAGGTAGATTGAAATGTTTGTTCCATAAACAATTATCATTACAAACAGATGACACGCACAAACATATAGGTATCTTTTTACTAGGAATGACACGCGCTTGGCGTTTATAGTATACACAATTCATAATCTTAGTTACATTAATTTCCCTTATATAATACAATTTGATTAATTTTCTTTAAATTTAAAATATTTAATCGTAAAGCAGAAAACTGATTCATAAATATAAAGGCCCAAGAAATAAAAACCATCAGCAATAGTTATGATTGCAATAGAAAATTACATTCAGTTTCCAACCTAAAATAAAGTAAGTTAAGGTATATATTTACCTTTTGTAGAAAGAAGATTATAGTGAACTTTGCTGTGTTCTAACTAATTTGTTTGAAGCTCAATAAAGCATTTTCATAAAGTGAAAAGTAAAAACTATTTGAGAAGTCTTTACGTGTATATTGTAGGTAATTAATAGTAATAGGCATATTAACTGTTTTCAACAATTCGCATTGTGAGTAAGAAGAGTGTCTACGTGTACCTATTACATTACATTAAAGCTTAAGTCTAACAAATTCGTGAATGATTCTTCGGAAAACATCAAACGATGATCGACTTTTTAAAACATCTATCTACGCACTAATATCACGAGAGGAAACATGACTTTTTATCTTACTTTAAACATTTTCCAATCAACACATTTTTCATTGTTTACCTATTTGAAATCAAACCCAAATAATTGCTATACTTCAATCAGATACATGTACGACTGAAAATATTTTTTGTGAGATAATTTATTAATTTAAGAGACGCATTCATACTCCAGAACGGTTTTGTGATAGAAGAGTAAATACCTGAAAAAAAAAAACATTGTTTAATAAAAAAAATAAAAAAAAGTTGAGCAAAACCGCCATCATTATAATACATACCCTTCACTATCTAGTACCTCACGCAAGGAGGCTCGTGTGATCATGTGGTCGTCGCACTTGAACCAACTTCCCTTCATCTGCCTCACATAAGCAGTATAATGTCCAGCATCCAGTGAACCCAGGTGATTCACTACAGCGAACAACGAGTAACGATTATCTTCAAAAATCCCTTCAGGAGCATTATTGTTATCAGCCGCCCCAACATCAACCGCACGACGATGCGAAGACATAAATGGAGTCATATCCAACTCAGCGGGGAATGACACAAAAGCTGATATCTTCCTATCAATTTGTGACGAGTGCTCGAAACGTTTGAGATGGAAACTCGCAACTATAGGCAGAGTTTCTAACGTTAGCTGTTTCGTTGACTCACGGTACGCTCGGCAGTTTGAACATTTAATCTTAGCCCCTGAGCCGAGATGTTCAGCTCGTGTGAATCGTTCTAAGCAAGCCTGGAGTGAGCCTGGGCCGGCTACATCGAGACTAATGTCCCAAAAAGGGTCTATGGTTGTTGATACTCCTGAACAGGATGTGCATACGACGTCGCTCTGTAAGCCTCCGGTGAATATCTGATCGATGATGCAGTTGCAACGACCATTCTCTTTCTTCTCTGTGTGTGTGTTCTCTTCTACTCCATTCATGCAATGTCTATAAAAAAGAAGATGATGGATGAAAATTCATTAAAGCCATTAGCAATTGTTTCAAGAGTGAAATTCATGTAACATATTTTTTTCATCAAATCCGAAAACCTAACATACTTTTTTTACTAGTAAGGTAGGAAACAAATGTACGGCCTACCTGATGGTAAGCAGGTCACATAATAGGATACTTGTTATCTGGATAATGGATAAGATACCTCGCGAACGCAGGTAAAAACACGGGGCGAAAACTAGTTCTTAATATTTACCTGTGGAGCACATCAAGGGTGGCAATGAAAAATTCATGAGCATCCTGTTGCTCATACCCGGCCAAGTGTCGAGCGTGGGTCCAGATCAGATGTAGGAGACGGTGCAGCGTCAGCGGGGTCTTCGCGCCCGAGTAGAACTCCTGGACACATTCATTTATTCATGTAGCCTATAAAGTTCTACTATGTTTACCATTATTTACGCAGCTACATTCTTGAGCCTTTTGGATGATTAAAAATCCGGCAAGAGAAATATATACTGATTTTTTCTTTTGATTTGGGTTCGATGAGCTATATTTATATAGCATAGATATATAATCTCAAAAATGAAACCTTATTTACGCCCGATTGAAGTGAGTATACAAAAAAGCGGTACATGTGATTGTTTTTATATCAACTTATAAATTACCTGGAATAGCTTAGAAACCTCACAGACGAGGCATTTGCTAGAACTCTGTGCCTTACACTTGTGTTTCTCGGCCAGGAAATAGTCTCTTAGCAAAGGGGTGTGAATTAATGCCTGAAAATGAGATACAAGTATTATAGAATTAAAGAAAACAAATAAAGATATAACACAATTAGCCGCATCTCATCTGAATATACAACAATAGACATATACACAGAGGAATAACGATATTATGCACGCAAAGTAAAATCACTATCAAAAGATGATTGATTGAAGTAGGTACAATAATAGTTGAAAATAGAATATCTAAATGAACCCAGAGCTTCTATTCCCATGCGTCCTTATGAAGAACAATCAATATCAAGTTACTAAATATAGCTTTCCTGGGTGTTTGTGCCATTGTTTTACATATTTCCTCATAACAAGATGTTTTGTTGAATATTTCATGGATTCATAATGTTCTGCTGAATATAAATCCTTAGTATATGGTAAATAAAACGCCAAGAACAGCAAATGGAAAGAAAGCCTAAGGAAAATGCAACCTTGTACCAGAAAAGGGTTGATTGAGCCCACTTCTCCTAGCTAAAGTAGCAAAGAGTAATAGAAGCCTTATGGAAATGTACATAAATTACCTATGTTCAACAGTGGCCTTTTAGCTGGTAGATAAAATATAATTTCCTTATTGTATTCAGATACAGAGTAAGATACCATCTCCAATCAGCTGACTGCTGTACACTTAGCCAATAGGAATGTTTCTATGTCAACTACCTTATCAATGTGCTAGATACACTGAGAACATCTTATCAGTACTTACTTGCACAATACAGTTCATGAAACAAGTGGAGCCCAGGTTCTGCAATCCTCGGAGTCCAATAGTGGTGAGGGGACTGATGAGGCGACGTTTACGGAGACGCCTGAGGGCCATTGCTTCATTGTTGTTAGGTAGCCATGGCATGAAAGGCGCGCTGATTCCTAGCGACCTAGGTTGTTAAAGATATGCATTAGTTCATGTTTTCATGTTTAAAAATGTTGATTAAGATGCAAAGCAGCAGTGAAGGTAATAGTGATTGGTAATATCCTGAAAGTCCATTACTAAATGGCCATAGCATTATTAAACCAATATTACAAGGTAACAAAATGTTTCATAAGTATAATAGCACATACTTAGCTTCCTTCATCCGATTCTGCATTGCAATCTCAGTTAACTCCCGATCATATATGTAATCTTGGCACTGTACACAATAGATGTTTCCATAGCTCAAGTCCACATATAGAAAGTGTTTCTTAGACTTGGAATGTTCTTGAATGTGTCCACCGTAGCAGGCAAAGTAGATGCAATGAAGACAGGAGTGCATGCGTGGCCCTGGCAGGCCACAGGTGAAACACAGGCATGATGTAGCCTGTGAAGATTGTTTTGTTTAGATGTATAAAAGGGGTGACTGATTAAGAAATACACACAGCTTAAACTGCAGTCTAGTCTCTTTATTATATGGCGTTAGAAAGTGATCAAATGACATTAAAACCTGGATTTGCTTTAAACCATGTTTTGTAATAAGGGGCAAAATGTTGCCCAAAGGTTCCTTATTGTAACATAGACATTCACTAAGGGTTTTCAATTCTAAGCCTAGAATAACATAAGAAATCCAATGAAACTGCAGGGTGGAAAGCTAGTTCACTGATATAAATTAGAAATGTAAGTAATTTTAAAGCATAAGTTGATGACACTGTGGATGCCAGCGGTCTGCTATATGTTTAGTTACAGTAAAAACTTCTAATTGTCTTCATAGAGACTACTTATCTATATGTAGCATAAAAGGTGTGATTTGAATTCTCATTTTATTAAGAGTTGTTAAAGCTAAGTAATTTACTTATCTGGTTAATTTTAAAATTGAAGTAGCAGTTTTCTTTTATTATTTTACTTCATTCTTAGTTACCTGTTCCATATTCTTAACTGAGAAAACAACAACTTCATCTAATTTCAAAAAACAATGATGATTTGATAATAATAGCTAACTTATATAAATACCATACAATAACACAAGAATGCAGCTGAATCACTGCTATAATTACAGTCTTTACATCATTTAATAATAATAATTTTAACAAACAGTAGCAACTTCTTGATAGAAAGAATCAATGTTTGTTTATTCATAAAAACACTACTTGGTAAGCTTATAAAATCTACTCAGAAACATATGACTATTGCATGGAACAATAAACACCAATCATTTGTATTCATGATTCAATCACGCGACATCACAGCCACTTCTGATAGCCTACAGTAAAACAGCTGTTATGAGGTCAAAGATCATTAATCAGCTGATTATAATTTACGCAAATTTATTAGTTCGTATGGATGACAAAGAAAAAGCTCAATTTTCACGGTATATCTCCCTGCCACTTAATCTGGTTCATTATAGGAAACACATTACTAAGAAAAATGTCCTGAACGCGTCAATCGAGAACGCATTTTATTTTATATTTAATAAATGAGTTAAAACTTGCCTTGTATCTTCTAGCTTCGAATGAGGTACACGACACAAAAAATGCATGCACGATTTTATATGGGTTTGTACCCTTTGCAGCCTTAAAATTATTCAAGTGTATGCACCCATTATCATTCATTATTTCGCTATGAAATACACCGGTTTGGAAAAGTCTTCTTTCTTGCGTCGCAGATTGATTACCAAAGCATTATAATCTGATAACACTGAATAGGTTTGTTTGAATCCCAATATAAATTAACGTTTAGCACAAAGCTCGATCACCTTAATGCCTTCGAACGTGTAGTGAGAAAGGAACTCGATGTGAAAATGAAATAGAACCGAATGATTGAATTGAAAATGATAGGGCAGACGGGGGCGTGTTCTTTTTTTCTTTACACAAAATACGAAAACCAACGCAACCAAAGCGCAGCGCAGCTGATTGTTCGTAGCAGCAGGGTTGCCACATGATCCAAGAAAACAAGGTCTGGCATTCCGGGAGAGACACTTTTTACGTCACTGTCCAGTTGCCACTTTATTGTAACGAACCACTGAGTTATGGAAATATTTTCAGTCACTATTTTGTCAAAATTAAGTATTAAGCTTTTTACCTGTCATATCGTTTAACTAATCAAACAAAATAAAAAAAAGTTAAACGTGAGTGCATATTGTTTTGAATTAAAACCTTCTGGTTTTATTATATTCCCACCGGAAATACTAGGGGTATGGGGAGTTATGATTACACACGACTGGTAACACAAAAACGCGCTGTCTCATTAACATTCTGTCATTTTGACGTGTATTGTTATCTTTGTCGAACACGCATATTTGTGATTTTCACTCTCGCTCAGTTTCAGTGTACAGAGAGTTTCTCAAACTTTTAAGGACGCGTCTTGTTTTTCTACTACCACAATTTTAAAATGGTTCGTTGTTTCTATTAGGAATTATTGTAAGAGTAAAAGTGTAAAGGGCGGTATGGTTTTTTACATGTACCGTAAAGGATGCCAATGAATGGCTTCGCCCTTGTGGACCTAAGACTAGAATATTTGTTTTAAGTTTCGTGCTTGTAGGAGTTATAAGTATCTTTAATTTCTATAGTTGTGTTGTATTTATCGCACCGCCGGCTATAATGAACACTGATCCAGATGTAGAGCGTCACGTCTTCTTATCTCCTGCATAATCAGCATCACTATATGCAGCAAATCCATTCGATTCCATTGCAAATATTTTGATAATGTATTCACAGTAAAAGCAATATCAGGGCGACTTACGATTGATAAATAAATTAAATTACCAATTGCTTCTCGATACGGAAATTGTTCATAAGTAACAAGACTGACATTGACATTCTCGTTTTCTTTTTCTTTAGAGGTCCATATTTTTTTTTCTATCGGATTTAGAACATAATTCGCATCAGTCATTTCGAACTTTTGAAATTTTCTTAATGTACTTTGCGCACCAAGATAGCATCTAACTTTCTTATTATCATTTACTTGAATAAATTAGATTGACTTTCCCCAAACTTAAATTTTGAGAACCGTCGTCGGCGGAAATGACGTACAAAGTGTCTCCCCGTGTCTCGGAATGCCATACCTTACGTTTTCAAATGAGCGATCTTAGCATCTCTACTAAGTCTGTGGAGCGATCGTATGTATCTTTGAGTATATATTCTAGTAACTACGTAGTGTACGATATGGGTAGATAAGAAGGATTTCGGTATGTAATAATTCAATGGATAGTGGCCCTGATTCTGTTGTTCACAACTAAACTAATTTTAATCTCACTATGTCTCTTTCTAACAAAGAACATAAGAAAAGGATGTAAGAAGTTTAGTCCTGTCAAATTAGTCCAATGCTTGTTTTCAATATAAATTTAGTCGCCATCTATCGCGGTTACGCCTAAATACACGCCAAATCGGGGGGCACGGTAGTGCCCCCGCCGAGTCGAGCGCGAAGCAAACACTGCCGTACCATCCTTTACTGGAACCATTTCGCCGCATTTTCAGGCCCCTATTTGAGAACCTCTGGATAAGACCCGAACGCAGAAATTTTCGTCATCCAATAAGCTATAATCACATACTTAAAATCCAAAATTTCAAGTCTGTAGGTCATTTAGTTCCGAAGTTAAGCGAAAGCAAAGTTTCACATTTATGAAACTCACTCACTCACTCACTTATAATCATCAAAATAGAACTAGTACTTCCCATAAACTCAGAGAGCTGAAATTTGGTACAGAGTTAGGGTTTAATGACCACATAAAGGGAAAACTATAAAAACTAGGATAATCGAAGATCTGGAGTACCTGGTGACCCTGATTAGAAAACACAAGAGCCCAACCAAACTATTAGAGATATCGACATACCGCCTTTACAAAAAATATTCAACTTGGTGGGCCGCTTCATTTTCTACAAAAAGAAGTGAAATCCCATCAAAAACATTCTGTAAAAAACTAGCCAAGTCTCGATGAAATGTCTTGTTTATCTCTAAAAAGTAATGAAATCTAGACAAAGTCGTGCCAAGTCTAAGGTTCCTTACTGCGATTTCTTTATTATTATAGTTAATGTTGTGTGACTTGGCCGTTGAAGGGAACACAAGGGTAAAAACCAGGTGTTCCATGACACCATTGCACCAATCTGTACTTGTACCCACTAACGTATAAAGAATGTTCAACAGGAACCTTAGACTTGGCACGACTTTGTCTAGATTTCATTACTTTTTAGAGATAAACAAGACATTTCATCGAGACTTGGCTAGTTTTTTACAGAATGTTTTTGATGGGATAATTTCTTAAATTATGTGCAGTTTTGCAACTAAACATTTATATATTGTTTACATTTAAGGTATTGAGGGGACGGAATGGGTCATATTTTTTTTTTAAATTAAAATCTTTATTTACAACAAATATGTACAAAATACAATCTATATATAGAAAATTTCCTCAAGCCTGCCGGTGCTTCCGATTAACGGCAGGGTTCCCAGAAGGCTGGCAGCGTTTCCTCTTTGGATAGGCAAGCTGACGCGTTGGCGGAAAAAGCTCCCTGCCCGCTGGTCTCCGGAGGTCTCGATCAATTTTGATGACAAGTTGCGAGCAAAACGGCGAGCTTCGGACTCCCACGGTCCCATGGTCTCGACCGCAAAAGGAACAAAAATATAATTGGGTCCAATCGATGCGTATTTTTTGAATTTTGAATTTTCCGCACTGGCCGCAGCTGCCCCTGCAGCTTTACAAGTCGCCGGTAAGTGAGATGGCGCGAGTGTATCGTCACATGTGGCATCCCACCAGCGACTTGCCGACACTCCAAGGGATCAAAGACATACCATCCGGTCTCTTGCCATCGCCCCGCGCAATACCGACTGGTTCCAGTACGGAAGGCACGTTAGCGACAACAAGAGCCCTGCGGATAATGTCATTAATAGCTGAGTGTCGTGATATTCGACCAGCAGAGAGCACGAAAGCCCATGGTGGCCGAGCTCGTTGACAAGATCTCCGCAGCGGCAGCGATGAGGTTGATTGGTCCTGCAACCAAGACGAAGACAAATACACAGACTTAATGTTATACGGTCTAACATTGTCCCAGTATTTGTAGATGGAATAGCTTGTAGCCAGTGACATAAGTCACTCTGAGAGACAGCTAACAAGCACGCGCGGTCTGTATCTATAGAAAAGTTAGAAAATAAATTTTGCCAGGTTTTTTCACAAAGAGGCTTGTCCCACGCTCTCTGAGAGTAACTCAAGGTCGGAATATTTGTGCCTGGACAAGCTGCCTGCCAGGCGTGTCTAGCATCGAACAGGTAAGAAACCTCAACAGATCCAATAGAAGGGTCCAAAACAGAACTGACGAGGTTGCCCACACTGTATACCGAGGATAGAAACGCTGGTAGGTACTGATATGCCAAATTTATTTTAGGTAAAACTTTCGGAGACGGGACGCGGGGCAGGGGGAAGAGGGGTGTTCGAGGGGGTGCGGGGGGCATGCCCTTCCCCCCGGTACCCCCCAAACTTGAAGCAAGCTCATGGTTTCCGAGATATTCATGGTTGAAGTTTGAGGTTATATATGAGGTTTTTTGACATAAATTCACTCCTGCATCAACTCAGGTGGAACGCGGGGTAAGCGGGGTGTGGAGGGGGATGCCCTTCTCCCCGGTACCCCCAAACTTGAAGGAAGCTCATGGTTTCCGTGATATTCATCGTTGAAGTTTGATTGTTTGGCATAAATTCACTTCTGCATCGGCTCTGGCGCTGCGGGAAGTGCAGCCTCTTCGCCCTTGCGTACCTAACGAAGAGCAGGCACTCTTTGTTATTTTCAACTTTCTTAATTTTTTTTTTTGGAAGAACCTTCTATATTTATGTCACCGTGTATATATGTCTGTCTAATTGTTATATCTCCTATATAAATGATATTTAGTCTGAACTTGGCAATAGTCACAGTGATAAAAATTGTGTGATTAGTAGTTTTCCTTTAGTTTAATTTTTAACACGCTTTTATTAGCTTCACCTGTATGTATGTATGTATGTAGGTATGTATGTATCTTCAAACGTAATTTTCATCAACTTCCAAACGTCAAATTAAACTGAAATTTTGCATACTTATCAAGTAACGATGACAATACAATAATTTGGTACCATCGAGCTGATCTGATGATGGATCCGGAAGGTAGGCACTGGAACTTCATAATGGAGCACGATTCCTAGCCGTGTTTAGGCTTGTTGGAACTGTCGTAAGATGAACTTTGACCATTATGTATGGTTTTCAGGGTCTGATTATGGAGTAGGAGGATAAGCACTGGAACTCCATAGTGGAGCATCGTATCCTAGCCATGTTACGGAACAGACAGAGAATATACTTAGGTTCAATTTTATAATTATTTAACACTTTTTAGTGCAGGGCTTTTTAAAGCGTGTTTTTTTTTTTTTTTTAACTGTTATTTATTTATTTCTAAGGCAGACTTAAGTAAATCATGCTTACTTTAAGGCCTTTGCGCTGCGGCGTCGTGTGACGGGTCACTCACTTTCCTCCAATATGGCCAGGAGGGCGATGGCTTCCATACGCGTCATACTTGTGTTGATTATGGAGGCTTGTCTGCTTAAGATTGCTATTTATTTACTTATTAAATATCGACTCAGTCTATTTTGTAGTTTTGCCGCCGCGCCGTGTACGCAATTGTTGTCAGTGCGATTAGAATGTAAATATTATGTAATGAATCTAAGCTTGTTTTGAAAAGAATTATTGCTGAGCTTATTGCCGGCTCTTCTCAGCAAATGTAACCTTTCGAACAGGTATTAGAGTCACACTGTTCATAAGTGCCTGCGAAGGTCTATTTGAATAAATGATTTTGAATTAAAATTTTTGAGTGAATTGATTTTCTTTTAATAAAAACTTTACTAAATTATACTTTTCTTTCATTTTTGTGAAAATAAGTGCAAAACAGAATACTAGATGTCCCTGCGGTTTGACCCGCGTTCCCGGGATAAAAAGTAGCCTATGTCCTTCTCCATACCAGGCTATCTGTATACCAAATTCCATGATGATCGATTGAGTAGTTGAGGCATTTCGCATTTATAATATTAGTATGGATTATCTCCGCCCGCCGCCGCCGCCCCTCATTCATGTACGTAAATTAAATCTTTACCGGCCTTAGTTCGGCTCTCTAAGGACTACACTTTCTTTGGCGTGTAATTGGCTTCAACATTTTTAGTGAATGCTTTGTCTGCTTATAAATATTACATGTCTGTGCCTTGTGTACCACAATTCGAGCGAAATAAAAATCATTCATTCACTAGAGTGGGAGACTGAAATTTTATGTTGGCAACACAGATTTGAGAAAAGTTGGCAATACCAAAACAAGAACAACTCATAGGTTATGTCTTTGAGAATCCAATATATAGGGAGTCGCCAAACACAGGCGACCCCCTCTGTCAAAGTACGTTGGCCATTGGCCATATGGCCATATGCATTTATAAGAACTAGTTCGAGCGACATCCACTGCCATTTGGTATCGTTTAGTGTCGCGAGATTGAGCTCAAAAAAAAATGTTAATTGTGCCGTTTTCTCATGTAAAAGGCTATCTGCCACATCAAATCTGCGGGAATATTGCGTTTCATATATGAGTATTATAACGAAACAATATGTTTGTATTTAAGTAATATCTCGAAATAAAATAATATCCGTTACGACAAGTAAACGACAGAAAATACATTGGTACGGAGGTAGCTCACAGGTAGTACAAGGAGTGATTAGCGTAGTGCGGGGACATAGCGTGAACCTTAGAATCAAGATTCTTGTGTCGACCATTTGAGTGTACGATTGAGATCATAGAGTAATTAGTACATTATACTTAAATTAAATTGATTAAATGTTTCTTCAAATTAATGTTAATAGTTCATTATGATACATGTGTGCGAAGTTGGTTATTAACACTCGAGGTGGTATTAAGCGAAAAGTGAGCCGAGAGTGTAATAAATCAATGCACACGCGTGTCATACGACGTTTTTCAACACACTTGCGAGGAAAAAACAGACTTGTATTTTTTTACCAGATTGACCCGGAAGGAGGTTTATGTTTTTCGAGTGTATGTATGTCTATTTCTTTGGCACGCTCTGCAGCCTAAACGGCTCGATGGATTTAACATATAAGAGGTGTCGTTAGATTCTTCTTAACTGTGGGAGTGTCATAGGGTATATTATTTTTATATAGCGTCTACGAATAAAAAAGAGGTGGGTATTAATAACTAACATTTCGTTATTATAACAATATGGGTATTAAATGAAAGCTTGTAAACAGCCCTTTCCATATATGTGTATATTATAATACTTTTATGCTACCATTTTGACGTAAACTGCAAAAAACCACGTTTAATGCAAGGACAGTAGGTACTGAGTGGTTATCGGTTTAGTTCCAGAGATTTCTCGAACCAAAAAACAATCCCGCCTGGCTGGCTACCACCCTCAAGTTGAAAATCTGTCGCCAAGCACCTTTCGGTGTGTTCCGATAGCTGCACTTGAGAGCCAGTTACTTCTAGGCTTTGTGTGCTTACCACCTTCGGCCGCATCATCACTTACCATGGTGAGATTGCGGTCAAACACAGGCCTATAAATAGTAAAAAAAAAAAAAAAAAAAAAAAACTATCTAGCATTGCATATTATATTAGCTATCGTCTACAGTTTTACTCGCGTTCCCGGGATAAAGTAGCCTATAACACTCGGGGATAATGTACCTATGCTACCTAGTAGTGAATTTTTTTTCGAATCCGACTTTTTGTTTCAGAGATTAGCGCTTTTAAACAAACAAAAAAAATCTTCAGCTTTCGTATATCGGTACTGATTATAAATCATTTATGTAGGTATACAAATAACATTGAATAATAGAATCATTAATTGTATCGGTTCTTAACAACCCCATCACTAGTTTTTTGAGCTACAAAGGCGTAAACACAGTGATTCTTTATTCGTGTGCTTGTTTTGTGTTTGTGTATCAGCTTTTATTTAAGTGTGCGTTTATAGAGATGCTTCAACTTTTTGCATGAGTGTTTGTGAGTAAGTAAATGTGTGCTGTGCGTGTTTATCTCGCCTCCCGGTACTAGAAGTGGTGCTTGTCAGTTCCATTCTAAATATTCAAAGTTTCCAGTACAGATAGGGTTACTAGATGAAAAAATCCTGAGATTTTTTACAGTTTGAGAATTTTTCAAAAAAATCATAAAATTCTCAAATTTTTTAATGTATTAGTATGATAAAACTGTTTAAGTACCTACTTGGATAAATAAGTACTGATTTTAATTGTGCAATTCCAAATCTTCCAAAGGAAGATTATTTTTAGTTTGTTTAACTTTTTATGAAAGAGATCTTTAAAATATAAGCTGTATTTTATTGAAAATTCAAAAAATCCTGAGATTTCGTGAGATTTGCAAAATCCAGCCGCAATCCTGAGAAAAGTCCAAAAATCCTGAAATCTCAGGACAAATCCTGAGATATGGTAACCCTAAGTACAGACATGTTTTCAGTCACAAGTCACAATAAGGCCGGCCCTTAGATTAAGGATTAGGTAGATAGGCTGTCAGCGAATGGCGAAGAAGATAGCGATAATTCGACATAGTTACATATAATACAGCTACGTACAATTAATAGTACCATACTTACACTTTCACCCCATTATGTGGGTAAACCAAGGATGTTAAAAAAAGTCGGATATATTCTCGCCAACAAAAAAACTGTGTCACTCAAGTCGGCCACCACGCTGTACGTACAAGCCGGCACGCACACATTAGTTGAGCACGGGTAATCGACTCTGTGTAAACGGCGACAGAGTCTAGTTTCCAGCGGAATGTCCAATATGTGTGCGTGAAAGGTGGCCGACTCCATAGACACAGTTTTTCGTTAGCGAGAATATGTCTTCCGTAGTCTTTAGGGTAAACTGGTATTGGGTATTTTGGTTTTACTACGAGCCGTAATTTTATCAATGGTGTGGCAGGTGATATTGTTATAACTTTATAGAAGTCATAATAAAACACGGGAATGATGAAGTATAGTTTAATTAAGACCTAATTATACAAAATAAAAAGGTACGTACAGGCTAGAAGATTTTTTTGTATGAGTTGTGACTTATCACGTTTTGACCGCAACCTCCTCTTTTATTGATTGTTTATACTGTACTGATAGGTGATGTATTCTGAAGACACATTAATACCTAATTATCCTTTGCTTCCATATAAACTCGCAAATTTTCACATTTAGAGAGTAACTCTAAATGTGAAAATTGAATGGTTGAGCCATGCGGATCTGAAGGAGAAAAAATATATTTCATGATACATGCATGACTCATGCAAAAAAAAAGTATTTGGTTAATCAACATTTTGACATGACATAATCGTCGTTATTTGTAAATTATTATTTCCGCGTCAGGCGAATTCAAAACAATTACTTTTTATGTATCAAACTTACCTATAAATATAACTATGAATGGTTCTTTATGAAAACTACAAAAAATAAAACACGCTATTTAAAGTGGTAAAATTTATAAAATGTTGGTATCCCCATCAACTTATAATCCGACTATTTACGAATGACACATAGTACCATAGTTAACCACCCCACAATAACAAACCTCACACTTTGGTCGGTTAGCACTAAAAACAAATTTTGTTGATCATCGTATTTCGACGAAATTATCTATTAAATTTGCATGATATTGAGAGAAAATACACTTGAGTATAGTTATCCTTTGATTTCCTTACTGTATCAGTTAAAAAAATCTACATACCGATGAAAGGTTATGTTTGGTTAATTTCGTTCACTACGGCTTTTACAGTCAATTACACAACAATTCACCATCACTGCACACTAAACAATATATTTGAGAATATAAAAAAGTCACAAATAACATTCAATTAGCACATTTCACAGCTCTCATCAACAAATATCTTTTGCAACCAGAGGCCTTAGCACGAAAATCTATCGCAAGCGTAACGTATTCGTATCGAGAGAGTTAACTCAAATTTGTATGGGAATGTGTCATTCGAATGCTGCCAAACGTTCAAATCGGTAGCACGAACAACTACGTTAACCTCACGTCACACTACGTAAACGTGGTTTGGTATATAATTTGAAATTGGAACTAATTCTGACGTATGGTATCGTCTACTCGCAAGCCAGCTAACGTAGACTTTGTCACCGTGATTTTTTCAGTGAGAGCGTTACGTGAACACCTCGCATCTTAGGTAGGTATTTGGAATGTTTTGAATGTATTCTTTTTTTTAAGTGTGTATGAATATTTTTAGTTGTATTTCTTTATTTATAATCTTATAACTAAATATGGTGAATCATTTAGTTAAAATTATTTCATTTAATTTTATTCTACATGTAATATAGTATTTAAGTTAGTTTTAACTAAAACACATTCAATTGGGGAGCCTCATGTATTGTTCGACTACTATCCGAAAAAAATATTTTTTAGGCCATAATTAACCCATTGATTCTGAAACATCCTATATATACGTAATTATAATAAGTGTATAAATGTTAGGGGATGTCAATAGTTCAATTTGAGCCACTCTTTATATGAAATCCCCTAAAACTCCTAAAACACAAATCTAGAAATGAAAATCGTCGAGTTTATTTCTAACGGAGTCAAAAGACTCATCCTCTTCGTCTGTTATGTTCTAAATTCAAACCTTTAAAGACGTGAACTCTTTGCTGTACGTTCAAAAATATTTCCACATTCATCACATTTCAATGGTGAAAAAGAAAACATTTACATGGGAATGATGATGTAATACCTTATATCGTTAGCTAATAATATAAGATAAGCTGATTATTTCATTTAGTTTATGTTATTGGAAATAAATATTTTAATATTGTGTACCAATAAAATCAAAAATGTATGTTTCAAAATTTCTAGACGAATTTAACGTAGCTCGCAAGCTAGGTTTCGAGTAGACGATAGAACTTCTGTCAAAAATGACATCTACTCGATACGATGACGCTACGAAGGCGATACGAAAGTGGTTCGTGCTAAGGCTACAGAAACTTGCTTGCCATCAACGAGTTCAACGACACCGATTTTGACACTGATGTCAAGAATAGAAACCTATACGCGAGATAGGGACAAAAAAATATGCTCAGTCCTGCTCTCACATACACGTTTTGCCATATACATATCTCGTTTTCGTAATTATTATTATTTTAGTGACCAATCTACCTAATCCTTAATCTAAGGGCCGGCCGCATACTAAAGGAGATTGGCGAGATTCCATACATGCTTGGACCTACATTTTTTTGTAACGTATATGACAACCACTGTTGAATTCCTCTAGATTAATAAACTATTATGCTATTTCTAAAAAATATTTTAACTAAAAAGCTGCAGTTTTTTTTTTATTTGAGTTTAAAGGTTTTATAGGTTATTCTGATTTGACGTATCAAATGAGTAACGTTCGATATACCTATTATAAGTACATTTTAAAAATGTGGATGAAATCCATTTAGTTCTACCCGTTGGTTCTCGCGAGGGACGCGGGTCCTATTATAACAAATGATGTCATTGTTATATTTTTAACCGCGAGCCAAGCGATTAAGTACCTAACAATTGTTTCTAGTATAGGTACTTACCCAGGTAGGTATATCCTACTGGTAGGTAGTAGGTACTTTGAAGTATCGGGACATACACAGGCTTTCAATAAACAAGGTCATTTTTATTTAGGTTTTTATTCATCAAAATAAAATCCAATGACAATATTGTCTAAGAAATCTGCCAGTGGATTTATATTGCGTTCATGCAAATCCAAATAAAATAGCCAATTGTCGATTATCTAAGGTCCATTCAAATGCCGTAGTCACATGTAGAAAAGAAATCGGTATCCGTAGAAAAGCAAAGGGTCGTGGTGTAGTCAGGAGTCAACCAAAAACCGTAGGAACGCGCACAAAAAGAAAGTACCTTTCGAATTGTGTGACAGTCACACAATGTCAGACAAATCAATCAACTTCTTATTAGTTATAAGTTTGGCAATCAAATCCAAATTAGGACTTATTTCTGCCAGTGTCGAGTTATATTATAAGTTCCCGCCAAAAAGTCAATCAATCAACTTCACTCAAGGGGCTCGCTGACCATAGACTACGTACGCGTTTCATTTGACGTAAAAAATATGTCATCGTGTTATAGAGTGTTAAAAAGTTTTTTTTCTCATAGAGAGTTTGTATTAATAAATGCAATGACATTTTCAACTAAACTCTGTTAAAAATAAAATTATTTATCATTATTATGACTAACAGAAATGTTTCAAATATAAAAAAACAATGTGGAGATAAATACCGTTCAAAGGAACATATGGAACGAGATTATGGGTGCGTTCCGAATCACAATCAGCTTAACTAACAGCCTAAAATATATAAATGTATATTTCTATTTTCTAGACATACTGCTAGTTCTGAAAAATATTGAATTATGTTATTTAATTTAACTTTAATAAAGCAATTTTTTGATATATATTATGTCGTTATACGCAGCTAGGGCCAATTTCGCCATTGTCCTTTCTGACGCCCGCCGGAAGGCACTTTCCTCATACATTTTGTTCTAGACCCCGCATACTATCCGAAAATTCTGACGTGTCTGACGTCCTAAAATGTATGAGCCAGCGGGCGTCCGAAATTTTCTGACAGAAAATTTCTTATAGTATGTGGCCGGTCTAAATCATAGATTTAGAATTTTCTACTATCTAAGCAATAAATCACTTTCACATAATAATATAAACGTCATGTTTTACTACAATGGTGGTCATTGTACTAAAACTCTTAACGGACTTTTTGAGACAACTTGAAAAGTCACGACACACATAATTCTTTATTAGATAATAATACTACCGATAATATGCAATAAAACTCAAAATACACGAATTTATGAAAATAAAAATGAAAACGCAACGTCGCTCTACAAGTTCCCGCCTAAAAGTTCCCAATGAGTCTGTAACGAAATAACGAATCTAAATCCATCAAAATATTTTACGATTGATTTGAAAGGATAATTAAAATATTATTTGTCTGAAGAATGCTATAAGGTATGAATAGTTTGTTATTAAAGAATAATTTTCTTAAGAATAATAAATAAATTTTTCTTGGGATTTTGCGTATAAAAAAAAATTGCGTCGGCTGAACTTGACCTGGCAACCCTGCATCTAGTAAATAAATATGGCCGCTAGTTACTTCACAACGATGTAAACTTTTGTTTACTGTTTTTAAAATTATTTTAGACATGATAAGTGAATTTGAGAATTTGTCCCTAGGAGGAAATAATGCTGCAAGTAATCATGGTGATCCTTTTACTCACACCGGTACGTGAAGTGATTTTTTCTATTGTAGACGTAGAACAAGTTGTTTTCCAATTATAACATGACCTCAATGGCTAAAATAGGTTTCTATTACTCTTGTATGTATATGGCCACAATACCGTTGCTTTCAGAGTTGACACCTGAGCAGCAAAAGACTTTGATTGATATAAGGCGTCGGAAAACTGAATTGCTGTTGGAGATACAGGTTTGTGGAACTATTGTATGCTTGGCTTGGCTTCACTTCAACTGCTATCTTGTAATTACCTGTAATCTATCACGTAGTAGACGGTTACATACCTAGCACATACTACTAGTAATTCAATACATGTAATTTTATTGCGAACTACAAGGGCACTATATAATTTGATTATATTACCAATATAGGGCTATGTTGTCGTGTTACTCAGTATCTGAAAAACTACATGTTTAGTTACTCTGAATGAATATTTTAATTTTCTTGTGTATCATATTGAAATTCTGTGTTACCAAATGAACCTGTTTACGAATTATGTAAGTAAATAAAAAAAAAATAGTCTATACTTATATACTACAAATAATTTGAGAGTGTAAATAACATCGAAGATTTAAACATCACTAAAAAGAATATATATTGAATATAAAAAGGCACTTGAGGACCCTCTTAGTATTTGAGTTTTCAAGAAACATGGCGAGGCTTTTCCGTCCGCCTGTCTTTATGTCAATGCCGTTTCACACATTGCCTCTAAATGCTATAAAGTTTTACAGTATTACCCAACTGATATGGCGCGTTGTGAATCTTCGTTCGCACAGAAAAGAAAGTATAGCCCCGAAGATTAACGAAAGAATGCTAAAAACTTACAATCAACCTTAGATAACTACTATAAGGTTCATAATACACTGCAGCTGTTAGTTCCGTCTCACTCGCAAGTCACGCCCCTCAGCATGGCGCACGCTAACATGGTGGTAGCTGCCGACCAATAGTGTTTCCCGCGCTTTGAAAATGTATCTTCTGTGCAGGTACATCCGTAAGCCATATTAATTGGGTACTACTGTAACAATATTTGCTTCAAATGTAGAATTTACTAAACTAAAGTCCATATTATAGAACATCAATGAATGTCGAGGTCTAGTTTTGATTTGAGATCAATTGAATTTGGAACCTGCACCATTAATATTAGGTTTATTTTTGATTAAAACAATCTATTCTTGAGACTTGATATGAGATTTGATCCTATTCTATAATACAGGACTACATCTACTAAAAAAAAGGTATTGGAAAAGAGGGTCTGACTGAAAGGAAAGGTTCAAATCTGAAAGTGAGGTTACTATGGCAAATATTGTGTTGGGCTTTGTTTTTGTTATTCCAGAATAATTTTATAGTTTAACCCGTTGGTTCTCGCGAGGGACATGCGTCCTATTATAACAATTGATGTAATTGTTATATTTTTAACTGCGAGCCAAGCGATTTATGTCCATTTTCTGACACTGGTTTTCTACTCACCGCAATCAGAATCGAAAATAACCTATAATAATACTATTTGTGGTATGGTGTGTTTTATTATTGTCTTTGATATGTGTCTTATATGTGTTTTTTTTTCATCACAATGGGTGCAGCATACTTAAATAAAAACCTTTATTATTATTCCCCCTCGTTTCCGATGATTGCTATCTGAAATAATTCAAGACTTATAGATATTTATTATTATTTTACTAGAAACATAAAATTTACGAATCTTAACATTCTTTTTCAAAGGATTTAGAAGATTGCCCTACATACAACGATTGGGGACACTCAAACGAATAAAAAATTACAATAGGATATATGGTTATAATAATAAATCTAGCTATTCTAGCACCATAGAATGCATACAATCGTTTAATAAGTAATTTTTCATGGTTATTGAATTTGTCAAACATCTAACTTTTTTTGCAAATAACTCTGTAATGTGTCGTTTTAGGACATACACACTCCAGTATTTTTTTGTTCGTATGAGTATGAGAATAAAGTAAAAAATCCATTTCATTTTTATTTTTATCTTGCTAAAGACCACTGCATACACAGGTCTTTCTCACACTTGTCCAGTTATATTTTGATTCATCAATTTTTCAGTCAGTACCTAATTAATAATATTTTGTACCACCTCCTCATATTTCTTTGTGTATTTGATACATTTAAAGAAATATAAATAAGATTCTTGATTAAAGAATCATGGCGAGATCCATACATTCATTTGTACAAAAAAATAAAACATTTTAGAGAGGTTTGAATCACTTCCACTGTTGAGATTACATTACCAGCAACATGTTAATATACATGAAATATTTTATAAACCCCATAAAACATAATAAAAACATAACGGTTTTGGACGCAATACTCGCGATTCGCATTTTCATCCTCATCATTTAAAATATTTTTAGAACCCCGGTTCTAAAAATATTTTAAATGCCCCAAGTTATTCCTTAGGCACCAAGGATCAATTATAACGTCACTCCAACGTCTCTAATATTTTTTTTTACAAATCTCACCATGATTCTTTCTTGATTTTTTTCTTTAAGAGTTTTTAATACATGATATTATATTAATAATACATGTAAACTTTAAAATAAACTTAGTGACAGATGAGTGGGCAAATATCACATACTTTCACCAGAACTAATGATTCCAATTGGTTGTTAGTTGTTACAAATTATTGATATTATGTGACTGAATTGATTTCTTTTTTATTGATTTAAATATTCTAATGATGTTCACGTATATTTGAATATGTAAATATTTACTTGTTTATTATTCAGTTTTTAAATAAGGTTATTGCTTTATTTTATAACTATATAGTCTTTGGTCATTAAATAAATATTTTTTAATAATAATAGGTAATAAGTACAATTATTAAGTCTGTAAGGAAAATATTAAATAGCCCACCTATTTAATGTTTTCCTTGTTTTTAGCCATATCGTATTTTCCGTTATCAATGTCAAAACTCTGATAGGTATAACGAAAAAATAAATATGTTTTATTTGGAATATGCAATCGTTGAAAAGACTTTTTTGTACGTAAAGATCCAGGCCCATAAAAGCTTCCCAAATATCACCCTCCCCTAACAATTTCATTCAATACGGCATGCGGACCAGTCTGACGTAAGCCGTCAATGCACAACTTGGGTTGGGCTTACTACACTCACCCAGCCTGGTTGGTTGGTAGTAAAGTCAGTGAGGCACAGGCCGCGGCGTCGAAGCCACGCGTCGCCGTCGTCCAATTCCCTCTGGTATTATTATCACTCAACAACCCAGACCTAGTGTTGTGAAATACGCATTTATAAACGTGCTATAACGATATAGTGAAGTGCATCTAGTTAATCTAAACGTTTTAATTCATCAAACGTGTTTTTTTTAGTGCTATCATTCGTAAGTTTTGAAGACAAGTGATAAGGCGGATAAGTGGAAATTGCTATGACTACGTCGTCGAGGGTTACATTTTGTTATTGTATTGCCAATTTGCCAGTTTTTATTAGGTCGCTGTCTTCTCATTCGAAATTTATTTACGTTTGGTTCGTGTAAGGGGTTTTGCATGATTAAATTTCACGGTACCCTGTGTTTCTGCAATGCAAGTATTTGCAAAAGTGACGGTGGTATTTACAGTTCAAATAATTGCTATGTCACGTTTAACCTTCATGCATTCATAATGCAAATATCCGATGCAAATCGTTTGTATATCCATACTTAATAAATAAATGACGCGTATCTCAGCGACGGCCTTTCTTAAGGACACGATTTAGGTAAACTTTCTTCAGTTCGAGTAAATTCATAACAAGCAATGAAGAAAAAAACAACAACTAGAAATTTTAACAATCTTTTTCACACGTTCGGTACCTATGCATGCCCCCAATCTCTGATCTACCTCCGATAAAGACCAAGGTTGGAAAGTCCTCAATAGTTAAACATAACACATTCTTGTATGTTATAGACTCTATAACATGATTCATGGTCATCCTTCGTTAGGAGTTTCGTCACATTATTGGTGACGTCGATGTGACATCACATATCTTAGTAATTGGTTTTGATTCAATTGAATTTTTAAAGATAAATAAAATTACATAATAAAGTGCTAATGAATTGTCCAACATAAGGAATAGATCAATATACCTATGTATAATAGAAGAAATTACTGACTAACTCAGAGTCTAAACCAGTAATCATAGAACTGGAGTAGCTTCTTGTTGTAACGTAGCGTAGGTATATGCCGTGTATAGCCGTGTGTTAAAAAGGATTTTCCAAAATTTTACCCCAAAGGGGGGAACATTAGGAAATCTCTGGAAATCTCTCTCTGAAACGCAGCGCGAGAAGCTAGTTAAGGAATAAACTGAAGAAATAATACCATTTTACAATCGCAATTTACCAACTCATGAATGTTAACTCATTTCGTTTGTTTTGAAGAGATTCACAGCACAGCGTTCTCTGAAACCGGACAAAGTTCGCGATTTATCGTTTTTATCACATTTCCTTTACCGCTTCCGCAGTATGCTGCTGGTTCCGATAACAAAATAGTCCAAATATTTCATACATGTATTGTTACTTACTACAAACATTTGCAATGATTGCCAAATACTGTCAATATTGGAAAGACAAAAAACTGTTGGAATGTTGCCTGGCATACAATGTCTGTTGTTTATTCGTCGTTGTTCAATAATTTCATAGGAATCTCATTGGTATCTCAAAATCATTTCGTAATATTCCACAGATACCAGTTGATTAAAATGGCAACGTGACGTACTCACAGCTAATGATTAGCTCTTTATTCAATTTATTCATAAAGTTTTGAGTGATCTAACAATGTTACCAATATTGATCAAAATTAAATGGTCGTTAGTTAATTTTGGTACTTAATAAATTGTTATTCTTCTAAGTATGTTTGCAATTTTATGAAGGTACCCTACAATCATAATATTGTTAGCTTAGCAGTGACGTCGGCCTTGTCACAGACGTGCAGAAAGATAAAGCGTTCTATCTAGGTATACTGTAGTAATGTAATTGTCACGGTGCCAAACATCGGAGGCGCCCGCGACTATCTTCAGTCGAGTGCGTTCCTTAGCGGGAAGTGTATGGCGCGCGATGTGTTTTCATGTTCGCCTGCTGTGCGGCGCGCTGTGGTGGCCCCTGCTAGTACGATGCGCTCGCGCAGCACGAACCTACGACGACGACTATGAACAGGTGTGTCAACGACGCCGCTTTATGTGCACTAAGCATTCAAACTTCTTTGTTGTGTAGCTTCACCTCTTTTTTGGCAAGTATTTTGATGCAGGATTTTTTAGTGTTCGGCGACGTGCAGTCATTCACTTTTCCACTTTTTTTGCTTTGTTATATGTATTTCTGTTTTTTTATCCTTATGTGTCGTGGGCTTAATAGGTAGTGTGGCTGTAATCATCACTAATATCGGTGCATGGTCGGAGTCCGCGTTGTGTAAGAGTGTGATGTGAGTCGTGCGGCGGAACTCGTGAAGTAATGTTTATCAAGGCCGGGCCGGGCACGGCAGAACCGGAGCGCCGTGGATCTGTCTCCAACTGGTTCTCGTCTCTGAGACGCGGTGCTGGTCGGCGAAAACGCGAGGAGACTGCCGCGCCAACCGGATACGGGTCACTGGGCAGGCGGAAGGATGGCACACAGCCGCGTGGCAAGACCAGATCGGCCTGGGACCTTACCACCGTCACGAGACTGGTCTGTATACTTCGAACATGTTATGGATAGTCCCAGAATTGCGTGAGGCGACACAATGCGCTGGAGACCACATTTGGCGGTTTTCCAAATGCGCTGGATCGATCACGCTCTCTGCGTCTGCGTATACATTTTGCTCCTTTCCCATGATTGCAAACCCCACGGAGCATTGTCCATCTAATAACATTTGCTTTGTTAACCGGTCAACCCTTGCTTCTAAATTAGTGTGCCAAATATTGATGTTTTTTATTTTTATCAATACATATTATCATTCTCACGCATGAATTTACAATGCTATCAGTCGATACCGTTCCCATTTGCTACAAGCACCAACATACAGACGCGTAGGCGTAGAATGTGCAGTGACTCATAAAATAAACTACATCTTTGGTTATTATGGAACCAAAAAATGATTCACATAGTTTAATTGTTTATTTAATCATCCATTGATTAAATTACATACATTAGATAGAACCCATTCCTAATAAATCTAATGAGTATGCTGTATGCAAAACTATGAGGACTGTTTATTTGACTAGTATTGTTATTCATTGCCTACTTGAAGCAATACATCACTGTATTGCTTCAAGTAGATAGGTAAGTTCACTCTATAATAATATTATGACCATTCTCATATTTTCTATCATTCTTTTTACTGGGCAATGGCACTTTGACTTTTAACGAAGTAGGTGCTTGCTAGCAGGGGAGCTCGCCTCGCTATGTGTACACAGTAATATCAGACACTTGTTTGCGTTTATATTGTTTTACTGATCTCTTTGTTTGTCGAACATATGTGTTTGCATGGCAATTATAACCCCAACTCCATTTAGCATGCACTATACATTTATTAAAGTTATATGTAAATGCATGTTTTTGTGTATTCATTCTCTGAAAAACGCCAGCAATGGGGTCATTGTAATTCTCATGAAATGATTGGCATTGAATAAAAGTTTTAAAAAGTAAAAAAATTACTACGTACGAAGTTATATAAATATTAGAATCATGGTGAAATGTTGGAAGCATTTTTTCGTTCATACATTCTACCCGCTCATTATCCGTCGTACATAGACGTCAAATGTTATAAAAATTCCACCAAAAACATTTTCATGTAAAATGTTGCCGCCAAGACATATGGCTCGTACTGTCAAAAAGTTATCAGATCTCATGTAGAGCCAAGCTTATAACTACATGCACTTACTCTATAAGCCCTAACTTCACAACCTCTACACACCGTAGTCAAAATTTGTGGCTTGGCCGTTTCGCTACGCTCACATGGGAGTAAGGTGAAAAATGTATTCACTGTTCATTGCTTTTTTGTTATTCAATAGTTCTTATAGTATTGAAACGGCCAAGCCACAAATTTTGACTACGGTGTGTAGAGGTTGTGAAGTTAGGGCTTATAGAGTAAGTGCATGTAGTTATAAGCTTGGCTCTACATGAGATCTGATAACTTTTTGACAGTACGAGCCATATGTCTTGGCGGCAACATTTTACATGAAAATGTTTTTGGTGGAATTTCACTTCTTTTTTTTTTTGTTTGAAATTTCCAAGTTTTATAATTTTTTTGTTGTTTGTGTACTAATACAAGCTTACATACCAAATTTCAGCTTTCTAGGACTTCAGGAAGTACCCTATGAGTTTTGATGATCATCAGTGAGTCAGTGACGAAATCGGGGTTTTTTAGATATCAATAAAATCTAAAGTATAAGAGCTATGTTATTGAAACTTAATATGCTTAATAAGTTCACTATTGACATCATGTTCCGAGAATTTTGTTTATCTGGTATATTCCAAACCCAAGTTATGAGGGTTCAAAAAAACGACGAAGCGCTTCGAGAAAAGGTAGGTAGTGCCCTTTCGCTTCGCTTGGCTGTCTTGGCGGGGGGCACTCCCGTGCCCCCAGATACGATGGGATAGTGACATCATTAAACAAACAGTAGTTGAACATACGGTTCACAAAATCAATGTTTATTTGACCCAATAGTTCACATGGTGTAGTCTACACTGAACAATGGCCAACGTATGTCGCCCATATTGATTTGTGTTTATAGTAACATGTGAGATCTATTCGCGCATCAATTATTATCAAAATATTATTCCGACTAACTTCGACATCTTATCATTTTGTCTTTATCTCTAAATCACGCTAATCGCTAGAACCAAGCTGTTTCAACAATTGTTCCATTTCTCTAGCAGTCTAGTATTAGTGGACGTGCTAGCCTTCAACTAGCTGTAATTTTTGTTGGTATACTTATTTGTACGATCAGTACTGTAAAGTACTGTTACTTATTCCTTGAATAAAAGAGGATTGCATTTCGATTTAAAGCTCCTGCTACTATCGGTCTCCTATGATCTGATCAACATTTCGGATTCGGCCTCTTATGTCCTGTATTTTTCGGGTAGTCCGTCTTCGCTATCGGGCCCTCTATCAGTGATGTGGCCAAAGTATCGCACTAGGTATGCATTACAGCCGTTGCAGGCAGATTGCTGTTTCATTCACCGAAATGTAGAGTTCATTGTAAGAAATGATCATCATCATTCATCAAGAGCTTGGTTTTAGCCCAGTTATTGTAAGACCCATTTTATGCTTATTGCTTCCGAACACTCCAGAGTTCGGCCATAGTGATGAAAAAGATGGTGTTATTGGCGTATAGGTTGATATTTTCTAACCATTTCAATCTAGATTACTTGACGCAGCGGAGATCAGGCATGTTTATCGGGCTCTTTTACGGGGATGCAAAACGACTGGAATGCGTAACTCAGCGTCACCATAGTGCTCTATCCCGAAACATTATGTTTGCGAATTAAGATTACAAAATAAGCTGGAACAAATATTTCATAGTTTTTAACCATGAATACCAAATGCATAACTGGCATAACCTGTTTTCTTGGATCATGGCATAACCCATGGTATAATTATGCATAACCTAGAAAATGTTGGCAGTGTCTGTCTTCATCATGATTGACATTATTTACGGTCACTCGTACACGTCCTACAAGTTGCTATAGTATGCAAATGTGCCTTTTGTTTTCAAAAAGGTTTGTTTCGTTTTGCTTGTTCATGTGTGATGTTATTTGCACGAAAGTATTTCCTATTGACTCATACTTCAGTTATTACTCATGGTCTCCATGAACCGTGCATGCGGGCCGTAGGGTCTTTATTCCACAACATTTAGGTACTTAATATGATTTTAGGTAAGTACCTAATGCATTCCAAATTATTATTATCAAATTATTTATGAACTTAGTCATAGTTGACATATGATATTCGGTTGGGTGCTATTAAGCCGACTTTGGATACTCTACAATTTTGCAAATTTATTATTCAATCAATATAAATGTCAGGAGAAATTTTCCCAGTTGGTGATGTGAAGCGGAATTTCATAAATCCCGTTAATTTTAAAACACGTTTCACGTGTTAAAAGTATTTCAATTTTAAACCAAATGTGTTACATGTATTGACGTATTTGCCTTTCGTGACTCGGTGGAATAAAAATTTACATAAAAGATCCGGCCATGCATAACGCTATATATTCTATGCCTTACATTCTCCATTGAATCCAGTCGTTTTGATAATATATGTCCTTACCTTTTTGTTTGTATTCCCAATGGATGTAGTTCAAACGCTTTATTTGAGAATTTGAACAGATTTATATTCAGAATCGCTAGAGCAAAAATGCATTTTCTAATGTTTCTCCTGAGTGAGTTGAGTGAGGAGGATAATCGACTATCTCATATTTTATTAACATTTCTATATTATTATAATGCTTACGAAATATTACAATTTGAAAATATGTCACACTGCATACGTTTCTATTTTAGTTTAATATTTTCCTCAGTGCAAATGTCCACGCACTATCTATAACCAATATTACCTACGAAAAATTATATAATGTGAAACATGTAAGTGCAAATGTACGAGATATATCATTAGTGTCTTATAAATTCATTGGAGGGGTACTAGAGATATTGATAAAAGGTAAATGAAGAGCAAATAAACAAGTGTGGCGCCAATAGATTTCTGCTAGGTCATACGTACATAAAGTACAAGTACTTACTACATATAACTATGTATGATAAGATCACATTATGTGGTAGATAGTGCTTGTGGTATTAAACAACAACATGTAGAACCACTTGCGTCATTGGCATGGCATCGGTCAACACCTTTGCCTTCATATTCATATAACTATAATAATATACTGAAGTAATTGCATGTTTTTAAAGATGAATTACCTAGGTACATATTTGCGTGTAACATTATCAACTTAATAAGCTTGTGCGCACGCTAACATTTTACTTTTAATTTATGAATGTTAAAAACCATCTTAAGTGCATTTAGAACCATTCATACAATAAATCGATATTGAAGGTATCACTAACTGGAAAGACTCATCTCATTAGGCGTGATACTTTCCTATCTAGCTTCAGATTAAAAGATACCGAGAAATTGCTTAGAAACCTGACACAGATACCCAACATGGAGTCTACAGAAGTCACCGAAAGTAACACTAGGGTGAAAATCTCTTACATAGTAAAGACACAGAAGAAGAGAGAGAGAAACAAACACAAAAGAAACATTGCAATAACAACGCATCTCCGGCGTTACCTAGTGCTTCATAAACAATTTTCACTTGGAGTAAACTAGGCTATTCATAATAATAGGCTGGAACTTTTCGGTTGGTTAGTTCAGGAAACGACATCTAGACGTCTTCCGTATCGTGTTTTGCTCAGATACGCAGGTCGAAACAGTTATGTAAACCTCAATTTGCCAATTTGTCGCTATTCCAAATTATTCTGCAGTTAGTGTAGCGTGGAGTGGTATTCAACTGACCTTATCTAATTTTGTCTCGAAGAGTGCTGTTTAAGTCTTGAAAATGGGTTAACTTAGATCATCATCATGCATCCATATAATAAGGATAAAATTAACATGATATCATAATATGATCCTGATTTTGATTTACTTTGGCTTGTACTATTTGATAAGGTGCTGATTTATGACTGAATTTATGTTTATGGTTGAATTTCCATTTCCGCCTATTTAACACGCCCTGTTTTCGCGGTCTCGCTTATAGGCATTGTAACTATTGATTATAAAATAAATAGGCATGGCGTGGCAACACGATACTATAACCATATCCACCGTTATTTTACGTCGCCTGTAGAAAAGAATATAATATTATTATATTACCAACGTGTACCTTTACCTGTCTGTAGTGTGGCGTGGTGGTAATGAGGTTTGTTAGCGTTGCGTGCGCGACGTTCGCTACCTGACATGTTTGACACATTGTCACGAGTTTGCAGATCTTTTCGCGATCCACTTCCCTGTCCTATTCTCTATTTATCTATACCAAGCAAAACTGCGCACAAACTATTTCTCTGCTCGTCTATAATTCAGATTCATAGAAAGCTTTTTGTAATAAGACAATATTGAGGGTTCTATTATCCGGATAGTTACTAACAGGGAGAGGTGGTTAGAGTTCTTATAACCTGTAGTGGGCTGCAAAAAGGCTGATGATGATGATGATTTAGTCAATTTTCGAGCAGTCACGACATCAGTTCGTATTTCTGCGGTGCTAGGTTGGGTAAATTCATATACGTTAGTCCACACTTTGGTCAGCCTTGTACAGATCTTTTGATTATTTTTATGTTAATTTTAATTGTGTTAAGTAAAAAATATTTATCGTCGTTTATATTTAGTGTAAATAGCGTGGGAATTCATATCGAAAAAGCCTTGGTCAGATAATTCTGGGATTAAGTCATTCAATTGTTATTGTTTTACTGAATCATCGCCAATGCTCTATCAGACAGAGCATTTGTTTTGAATGATAACGAAACGCATTTTTTTATTCAAAGGAACAAATATTTTTGCCAAGTGCCTAATCAGTTGACATAAATATTTGTAATTACCTAATGTCCATTTCCATCCATGAGCCCGCGCGCGCGCCTCCATACTGACTGGTTGTGTTTAATTTTGCTCCGCTATTAAAATTCGATTAACAAGTAAATAGTTAATTATTAAGGCGCGGACTGACTACGATTTTGACAGGACTCGTTCTTCACTGGAATAGGGTTGAAAATGGTAAATCATAAATGTGTCGACTCTATGAAATGGACTGTTATTTACGGGTTTTCTTTAGATTATACAGAATATACGCATTAAATTGAATAAGTGTCCGGTTAACATTCTAATATAATCCTGTATCTTATATATTCTTAAAAATAAAATTGTTGTCATCGCTGAAAATACGGAGAATTTCGACGCGAAAGATTTTTTTAGACGTAACTTAGGATTTTTTTATTGGGAATATCAAAGCACTTTTTAATATTCTATTCGGTTAACATTTTTCTCAAAACCCTCTTCTATCCACAGTATTTTTTTGTGTTAGGTATTTCATTGCGTTACGTCATACTCGACTCTCAAAAAAACCCATTTTTGAGATTTGAGCTTAGACCCGGCCTTAAGCGTAATTCTTTTACCAAAATACAAATAGTAAAGTGTTACATATTAAATTGTTTACAACTCAAACCTGAGGTAACCAGATTTATCGAATTTCGTACAAAACTAAATTTCTGCAAGCATAAGAGTGCCTTGTTCACATCGTATTAAAAAGGGTATGTACAGTGATCATACTATAAGATCTCGCTTTACTTGTACAAACACCCACACCTTTAAAAAATAAATTAAAACTTAATAACACATTCAAAATTTCAAGATAATTGTAACAAGCTTATTAGCTTAGTGGCGTAAACGCTAAGGCATAGAAAGAAGGCGTTAAGAGTCCTCAGTTCGAGCCTCAACCTGTACACAGAAATTTTTGTTCATTTAAAAAATACTTTGGTATTGTAACACAACAATGGCTTGTGCCCATACTCCAACAAAGAAATCGGGTACCAAACCAAAGCCAGAGTTCTACAACTCAGACACGGCCATTAACAAAATTTCTTTAGAGACGGATTCGGATCAAAATTCTAATAGTAATAAGCGACGACGTGTCACCTCACGTAGTAAGCAAAATGAGCAATCGGACAGCTTGGTCCTTGCAGAAATTCAAAAGCAATTCTCGGATTTCAAAGCCCAACAAGATACAAAATTTAATTCACTATGTTCCTCATTAGAAGCACTACTGCTTCAAAATTCGGAAATAAAGGAGTCGATGGAATTTATGTCTGCGAAATATGATGACGTTCTCAATCAGATGGAAACAATTAAAAATGAAAACATGAATTATAGAACGCGAATCGACTCATTGGAACTACAAATTGAACTTCTTGAGCGTAACTCCCGTAAAACTATGATTGAATTGAGAAATGTACCTAAAATTGTGCCTGAAACCAAACTCCAGCTATCGGATATTGTTAAAACACTAGGTGATGTTACTAAAAATCCTATACAAGTTTCTGATATCAAGGACATATATCGGATCAACACTAAGTCGGAAAAAAGCAGCGCCATTGTGGTGGATTTTATAACAACTACTATAAAGGAAAATATCATAGCAAAGTCTAGGGCATACAACAAAGAAAATAAAGGAAACAGACTTAATTCTACGCACCTACAGATCCCTGGACCCGTACTACCAATATTTGTAGCAGAATCACTAACTTCCAAAACCAGGCGTCTCTATTATTTATCTCGACAATTCGCAAAAATGCACAATTATAAGGGTTGCTGGACCTCGTTTGGTAAGGTCTATTTGAGAAAAGAAGATGGTCTATCTATGATTCGCATCGACTGTGACGAAGATTTGTCCAAGCTCAGTTCGCCATGACTAACTGTACTTTATTATTTTTGTTTTGGTTCCTATTATTTATTTACGCAATATTTTAATTATTTAACTTTAACTAGGCTAAGAATTTCTAATCTCACACAAATCACACTCGCAGCACACATAATTTACACATTTTTACTCATACAATTTCAAAGTTATAAGTTCATACACTACACAATTGCAACATACAGGGTGTTGTTTTGGTCGGCGACAAGCGACCCAGGAGCGGTAGTACAAAATATATATTCCCCAAAAATGGACTTAATTCCATTAAATACTGTAAATATGATGAGAAATACCTTATTCAATTTGAAATAAAATTACTGCAAAGTATGGTTACTAGGCACGTGCACAGACTAGAGCTAGGCACAAGCCACCATCGCCCCACCCCTTTACTCCCTCGTACTCCCTTTGAGTATTATGTCTACACTTTAGCTTATTACATGATTTTCAAAATTTTATTTTTTTTATTTTTATTATTTAAAAAAAATAAAGTATTTTTTTTATATTTTTTTTAGCACCAGTATCAATTGTATTATCGACCCTGAGTCGCTCGTCGCTGACCAAAACAACGACCTGTATATATTTTATAAATGCGACATTGTCACCATTGACAACTACCAATATACATATTATTTTAACATACCTATATTGTTCATGTTATATACGCCTGCTAGTAATTATTTTATTAAAATTCGATTCCACAAATAATAATAATTCACTGATTAATAACATAGATTTATTTACGGTAGCTGAGTCTTCTAACTGTGACGTTGACGAGTGCTTTTCTTTATGTCCGAATTCCAAATCATGCCTAAAAATACTTAGTCAAAATATCCGAAGTATTCACTGTAATATAAATGGTCTTTGTACATTGCTTGCAAGAACAAATATCACTTGGGATTTGGTTGTTTTAACAGAATGTTGGTTGTATCGCTTACAAAAAATTCCTACCTTAGATGGGTATAATTGTTATGCAACTTCAAAAAACACATTTCAAAACGATGGTGTTGTAGTCTATTCTAAATACAATCTATTCACTCAAATTGAAGAGTTTGATCTTGAGGATGCTAACTGTTTGCTCATAACACTTAGTACGGACACCATAATCATAGCAGTGTACCGGTCACCCTCTCAGAGAAACATAGACCGATTTCTAGATTCGTTGAACCTATTACTTAGCAAATATGCTAAGTTTAAAAACATCGTCATGGTTGGTGATTTTAATATTGATATTGCTTCGGATAGTAAAGACTCACGTTCGTCGATTTACTTAAACCTAATTGCTTCTCATGGAATGCTTCCGGCTCATATACTCCCAACTCGCGGTCGTTCATGCCTTGATCATGCAATGTTAAAATCTAAATTACGAGCATTCTGCTACGTAGCCCACTCTTCATTTACTGATCACGACACAGTTATTGTTTATCTCGAACAATCCCCTAAAATTCGCTCTCTACCCAAAACTATAAAGAAAATTGACAAAAATGGTCTTAACAACGATATGCTCATTGCGGATTTTGCTTCTATTTATAGTGCCAATGATGTAAATTTAGCAGCTGAGCTCTTTGTTAATACTATCACTAAAATTATTAATGATAATACAAAAAATATTTACATCACTAAACGTAAAGTTATAAGGAAACCGTGGATTACTCCTGGGCTACTTCGATGTATCAGGCATAGAGACAGATTGCATAAAAAGTTAAAACTTTCACCGGATGATGACATTTTAAAATTAACATTTAAAAGGTATCGGAATTTTTGAAATTTATTATTAAAAAATATAAAACGAGATTTTGAAAAAAATGAACTTAAAAACGCATCAAATGACAATAAAAAACTTTGGGATATAATTAAAAACATCACATACACGGCTAAAACAAAAGATTCATCACGAGATCTGATCACTGTGAACAATTCTCAACAATCTGTGAATTCAGTCAACTCTTTTTTCGCCAATATTGGTAAAAATCTAGCAGATAAAATTAGAAGTAATGATCACCCTGCACCGACTCCTTCTGCACCATCATGTAAGTCTATGGTGCTTCTTTCTACAGACGAGAATGAAGTACGAGCTCTTATTTCTAACCTTAAAAGTTCAGGCGCGGGTTTCGATGGCATTTCTGGTGGTTTCATTAAACAATTTAAAGACATCCTAGTACCACCACTTACATATATTTGTAATTTGGCTTTTTCCACTGGATCTTTCCCAAACGTGTTCAAGAAGTCACTGATTAAGCCCATCTACAAGTCAGGGGATAGAAACTGTGTCAACAATTATAGACCTATATCTATACTACCAGCATTATCGAAGGTCTTGGAGCGTCTAATGAATATAAGACTGACGAAGTTTTTAGAAAATAACAACCTCATTTCTACATCTCAATACGGTTTTCGTTCTGGCAGAAACACTGCAGATGCCGTACATGAACTAACTGACAGTATTGTTAGGAATTTCGATTGTAAAAAGAAAACTATAGGCATCTTTCTTGACTTAGCAAAGGCGTTTGACACGGTTTCTATCCCTATACTTATAAATAAACTGGAGGCTATGGGAATTCGAGGTGGTGTTCTTAGACTTTTTGAAGACTACCTTAAAAACCGATGTCAATGCGTTGAAATCGAGGGATGCGTGAGTGATGATCTTCCCGTCACTTATGGTGTTCCACAAGGTAGCATATTGGGGCCTACCTTATTCCTAATTTATATTAACGACTTATGTCAGCTCAATCTTGATAGCGGGAGGGTCATTACTTTTGCAGATGATACAGTTCTCCTTTTCAGTGGATCCACATGGCAGGAAGCTTTTCACAAGGCTCAACTAGGCTTCGATATAGTTCTTAATTGGCTGGATTGCAACATTCTAACCATAAATGTCGACAAAACGAAGTACATGTCTTTTTCAATGAAAAATAACTGTTCTGCTCTTCGATCACAACAAATAGTTGCTCATTCGTGTTCCAGAAATCAAACTTGTCATTGCCCGTGTTTAAATAATACAACTACAATTAAATATTTAGGGGTCATAATTGATGATAAACTTTCGTTCCACCAGCACATTGATGTCTTGACAGCAAGAGTTCGTAAACTCATTTTCGTTTTTAAAAATTTGCGTCATGTGGCAGATGGCAAGATTCTCAAATCAGTTTACTACGCGCTTTGCCAGTCTCTCTTGACTTACTGCATTACTTCATGGGGTGGCTCCTCGAAATATCAGTTACTCAAAGTAGAACGTGCCCAAAGAGCAGTTCTGAAAGTTATCTATTTTCAGCCATATTTATTCCCAACCTATGACCTTTATAAGCAGGCTGAGGTGCTGACGGTTCGACAGTTGTTTATCTTACATATTGCTTTAAAAAAAACACTCTTTAATCAAATTTGATCCTCTGAATGATAATGGTAAGCGTCTGAAGAACTTTGTCTGCCCTTCAGTATTGTTCAGGACGAGGTTTACACAAAGTTTCTTTTGCTTCCTAGGAAATTATCTATATAACAAACTGAATAATATTTTGTCGATTTATCATCTTACGAGAATACCATGCAGAAATTCATTGACTCTATGGTTACAAAACCTAAGTTATGCCGACACAGAAAATCTTCTGATAGTCCCACAGTAGTTTATAAGATCTTTATATTCATATAGTGCATGTCTTCTGTCTGTCCCATCTATGTTATCCCATTTATGCGTTAACAAAACTCATTTTCACACACATCCCCAATCACCATAATACACCTTTCGCTCACACAACACTTACACTCCCACAACACTTAACACTCCACACGCAATACTCACACAAACTAATCTTAGAAATTTATTTAGCAATAAGATTCTTAGGCTCTGTAACTTGCATTACATTAACATGTAAATTTAAAAGTTTTTCTTTTTTCACTAGCGCTACCTTTGGGGGCCTGGTGGTCTGTAACACAGGATTTTCCTAGCTCAGACACCAGTCCTTCACAATTCAGTTGATGTTTCTTGTGCATATTGTACTTAAAATTTTGTAATGTTTTGTGAGGAAAATAAATTATATTATTATATTATTATTATTATTTGTACCAGTGACTAAGAAAAGTCCCAAAAAATGACAAATTAATTTTGTATGAAAAGATGTCATTTTGAGTTGTATTAGGAGTCTCCTAAGCGTTAGGCGGCTCTTAACTGTAACTTTACTGGTCGGTGTAAATGGACATAAACCTCTGATATTAATCATCCTTAAACGTTTTAAACTCCAAAGTAGATTATTTATAGAAAACTCAATGAAATTTAACACCTAAAACGACACAACTGAGCTAAATGAAGACGTTTCAATCAACACCGTCGGGTCGGGTAGGGAATACGTTTGAATGGGACCGTTCCAGGAATAGCATTCGTCAAGATAATACTTGGGAGGGGTGCCTTGACCTTGCAGGGGAGGAGGGGGAAGAGGAGATAGGCCCCGCAAACTGCAGGCATCACGGTCATCGACTCGCCAGACTAGTTTTACTTGCACCGCATTATGATTTGCTTCTATCTATCTAATACCGGTGCCGGTGTCGATATATTTAAACCAAATACTCTGAATTACTCCGGGTAAGATAAAACGCGGTTTATGATAGATAACGGAATTGAAATATTGTATTAGATAGGTAGTAAGTGAACATTCCAAATGCTACCAAGTGATAAATGGACGGAAGCTGCGATGAGTCATGACATATTTAGCACAATTCTTGCAAGTGTCAAGTTCAACTCTTGCTAAATAAATATGACATTAGTGCCATGCAAGTACATTGTTTCTCTTTCATTGGGGTACTTAAATATATCTTTGTAATGATCACGCCATATTCGTGATCAATGATCTGACAAAGATTCTCAAATACAAAGTTGAGGCAAGATTATGGTTACAGTAGAAACACATGACATAATTATCGTAGTTCCAACAAACTTGAACACAAAGTATCATGTAAACAGTTACTTCATTGAAACAACATAAATATAATATAGTTATAAGGAAATGACGAAAGTTGAATAATATTTTTTAATACTTTATGGGTGTCTGACAGGGGGTTTCCACCGTTCAAAGTGTCTGACAATGGACGATGCAATTTTTGACACCTTTGCTACCTGATATTTTCCAAAGCCACCGCGATCCAAACTTCATATTCGGGGATCGTTTTTATCTCTATTAGGGCCATACACAGAGAAACTTTCAGGTTTTATAAAATGATGAAGGTCAGATCGTCGTGGGCTCTTGGGTTATATTGAGACGTCCACTGAGCAATGAGTATGGCCCACTATACAAGCATAGGGATTTCCCTCCAACCTCTCGTGTTATTTTCTACTACATAGAATTGAAAAATCGCTGCTTGATTTTTTTTTGTTTCTACTGTTGATAATTGTCCATACATATTATTAAAAAGAATCATTCATTTTTGTAATCTCGATAATTTTAAGTCTCAATGAGGAATAACTAATGAATAACTCAATAAATTGAGCTACGGTTGGTTTTTCCGTTTGGGGCATTCACAATTATGATCATTAGAAAGGTACGACCTAGAAGTTTTTTCGTAGGCGCAAATATAGATTTTCCTCAACTGTAAGCTAAATTTACTTTTCACTTATTTAATTTTGCTCGCAAATACTATTTATGTTAAGGCACATATTTAAAGATTTGGCAAATTGACAATATTCGGTCAAACAATACTTTATATTTTGGCGTGAATATAGCTTGGCTATGTCTATGAATTAGGATCGCTTTTTCTTCTGTCGAATAGATTGACCAGAAACCAAAAGAATGGTTGTGGTGGTTTTATTTAAGTACTAATTTCACTTACAGTTAACCTACCTTTAAATGCGATCATCATCGTCATGTTAGTTATCTATGTGAGTGACGATTTCTAAGTGGTTTCTCTTGTAAACATCGCAACATACCTTTATGGAGGAACAGGTACCAGTAAGTCTACACGCGATGATCTTATGCCATCTTTTTGTGAAGGGAAACGCGAATGCCAATAGATACCGCTGGCTGTAGAACGTAACTATAAAATATCAACGCAAATCATTCGTCAGCTTGGAATAAGTTTGCTTATAAAAAACTCTAAGATGCTCTAAGCAATAGGAAGTTTAAAAAGTTTCTCATTTAATCAAAAGCAGCTACATACATTCCAGTGATAACTTATAAGCTAATCGCTTACCAACAACCCCAATTGCCTAAACAAGTAACTAAACATGATAGGGAACAAGATGATGTAGATATTTTATTTATTTATGTCAGACAATATCCATATTCCATATTTTTTGTATAAATAGATATTGAAAATAATGGAAATCCTTTTTCCTTGAAATAAAATGGTAACTATGGTTAATATGGATGGAAAATATTCGCAGTAATAAGAAAAGAAAATGAAGTAATACCATAAGGCCAAATAAAAATTAATGTTATGTTAAAACTTGTTTCAAGTATAAGATGGAATAAGAAATCAGTCCAAATAATTGGTACAAATGATAAGCTGCAAGTTTATGCGCCCGTCTACTGTGGTCTAGTTGACACAGTAACTTTTACGTGACGAGATTTTTTATAACGAGCATTTCAAGATAAAGTGAAAGATATTGACTGGATATAAAAGTAGTCCTCGATATCGACTAGCCGTGATGATTTCTAGTAACATATCATTTTATTAACAGGTCAATAAACATATTCGCTCTCCTAAAGTTAGTAAATAATAGGTTAAGAAATTGTGGATAGTTAATTAAATATTTGTATTGATTGCGCAGTATTGTTTAACAATCGGTTACCTCCTGTATTATGTTTAAATTACTCTGGTGTACATACGAGTAACACACATCGTATAGTCCAGACCAAAGATCTTTCTCTCCTTGGCTTAAATGGGGTGTTGTCGTCGTAATATCAACAAATCACTTTAATCACACACCCCAACAGGGTCTTCACACCCTTCATAATCTAAATAGCCATCATGAGTCTTATTGGCAAAAAGCTTTTTATTCCTTGATAGTACGGCATGTATTTTGGTTCCATAGAAATTAATAGCATTAAAATGTAGATTTTCATTTTCAATTCGTGCATGAGATATTTTTGATCGATAGCTTTACCACCGAGTAAATAGCTGTACTAAGTCATGCTTCACTTTATCCCCTTGACATTTCAAAGCTGTTTCGAGACTGAAATGAACACAAAGTAATGCTACTCAAAATATCATATTTGTAGACTGCGTCTAGCAACAGCTTGTAGGACTCCCATGGGGGTTTCTAATGCTCCGTTGGAACCCCGCTAAAGACATAATTGCCCTCATTTTACTGGAGACGTACCGTCAGGCATTATTTGCTAGGGGATGGTAAAATATAACTTTCTTTTTGCATCGTTTTTTTTTGTGTTGTCGCAGTAAAAACCGATTGCTAAGTCCTTGACCGTCCTTCATTTCTCAAACATAAGCCTTAAGGCGTACGGCAGGTAGTTGCCTTTTTCACTCCACTACTTGAATTGGAGGAATCTTTAAGATTCTATACATTGAAGCATCTTTGTAGTCTTTAAAATATTGCACCATTTTTAAAAACTGCGTGTTAATAAGAATGTTTGTAAATATTTAAGTATCCCTGGTTTATCTCTGTATTGTTAAATGACATGTCGTGTTGGGATGTGTGTGGCATGTGTTTCTTGTTAATGTTCTATTTTTTACTTCGACCTTGTGTTTCCTTGCTCTTGAATTCTAATGACGATTTTAAAACAACACTTAGTATTTTTATTCCTAACAATATTATGCATGTCTTTCATTTACGTTCAACAATAAAGTTTTACATATTAATATCTTTATGTTTCCTTTTACACTGAAGAGAGAAAATTCTCGATACCCTTCGGTACCCATAAACGTGCCGTAATCCATGTGTGTGAGGATCTTTCGATACTTATACTGCATTGACCGCACAATGACCTGGGAAAATAAAGCTCGCATCTATAATTGTACCAATAATAAATCTTCAGCTGTATACCTATTATGATTAACAATCTATTTTACTACTTTATATACAAACAGATCAGAAAAAGCTATCGAAGTTTAAAGATCATGGTCATGGTCGTCGTAAACAATCTTTGGTTATTACAACATATGCCTCGCCATATGGTTCCTTATCGGACCACTTGAAATAAGCGAAACAAAGTTATCTCTACACTCCTCGTATTTACTTTAAGTGCGGCGATTAATTAATTGGGTTTTCTCTTATTTGTTGTACCATCAGCTCAGAATCACTTTGCAGCAATGCAGTATATAATATTGTAGATAGATTTTATAAATTGGATTCTTTGAAACAAGGCAACAAAACGAGACGAATTAATTGTCAAGACACAACATGCTCTATCACTTAAAAGAGGAATTAAAATGACGAATACACCGATGTTATGAAATATTCCAAAGCATTTACGAGCTGAATCGCGTAAACAAGTCTCTAGTGATAACACTAGTTATTAGTAGTAGTTAAATTCATATAAAATATTTATGTTGCATGGAAGTTTTCATGAATCGTGTCCATCGATTCGTTTTTTTTTGCTTCTACCGGTTTTTATGCATTGTACTTAATAACAATATTACTTATAGTACAATACTATTTAAAATAAAGAGTGACTAGACTACACATTGTCTGACTTAGAGAAGAGCTCATAGAAATCTGAGATATACAATCCTGCGTGTTAAAAAATTAAGTGACTGTTGATTTAACTTACATAACAATATTTTATTACCTGTGTTTATTACTTTGTAAAATTTTTTGCTTAGTTTTTGATATTATCTAATTCGATTAGTATTATACAAATGAAAGTTGTTCATGCTAACCATGTGAATTCGCTCGTGTAGCTGCATGTTCTATAATATCAGTCTTGATACACAGTAATTGCAGTTGCTCAGGTCAAATGGTAAATTATCCTTACGTAAATTGCTATTTGTTATGTTTCTCACAGTCTCCGTGAGAATGTTAGAATGTAGGTGCGTCTACATTGATAACTTCATATTATTCTTTCTTATTGTGCTTGTCTATTTTATATTCCGGGTGACCACTTTAATACAATTATTATTCGTGGGCATGCTTCGTTGACGTCTACGTCGGTATTCGAATGGGTTTTCATTTGATTAGCGTTTCAAATCTCATCATCGCTCGCTTCATATCTCGATGTCAAAGCCGTCGATAAAATTTGTGGGGGCGATGGCCGTCGGCTTTGCATGTGTAAAACGCTCCACCACTCCCATACGAACTGTCTCATTAGTTCCCTCAGCTAATATTTTTTTGCTTGTATCCTTGTTTGACCCTCGTTCGTTATCGAAGTAAAATGGTGACGGACATTGCACTTGTTTTATACGTTGGATACGATGTTATACTTGTGAACTTAATTGAAGTGAATTTCATTATTTTTTATTTATTTACGATTAGCAATTTGAGTCTCCAATCTGTTCCATTCATATGTCATTGGATTGTGGATTTTTCTTAGGCAACAAATTCTTTTCTGCTAATTTAAATTCCTTTTCATATTCATAATTTGCATATGGCATTGATTAGCCAATCGGTGTGTAGGCAGGTTATTGAATACAACTTAGTAACGGATTTCAGCTATTGTTTCCTTTGTTGTAATGACATTAGTGTTCAGATGCCAAGAACATAAGTTTCTAAATATTCACAATATATTATGGAGGTATCTTTGAAGCAAGCATATTCGGCGATTGTAGAAGAAATAATAAATTAACGTGTCTTTATTTGGTGTATGCATATTCCAGTACCTAACGTAGCATAATGTTTAAAGACAAATGACGTAGAAATCATAAATTGTTGAAACTAGGGCGACAGACATCTCTATACTCAGCGTTTCTATCGACAAATCTACGTGGAGTGGCACGGTTCGCGTGGCGCTTTAAATCTCTCTAATGTCTCTGGGTTCTTCCCTTTTTGGCGTTCTGCCAGAATTACAAACGGCCTTAATTTACAAGTGAATTGTTGGAGCCTGTGCGCAGCTAAAATCTTTGAAAGCTGCTCAGTACTCGCCCCGTGACCGCAGGCCGGAAATGTGAACCCATTGTCTGCAGTTTAGTTTTTTTTATATTTACTCGGGAGTACATTCTGCTGGGGTCGCATTCAGTTGCAGTTTATCATTGAAATCATTTGAATGCTTTTACATTTGTTAAAGCAGAAAGTAGTAGTCAATTTTGAAAACTTGTTTTAATTAACTATGCAATATAGTAGCTTACTGCGGATGAATTGGGATATTTTTATGAGTAATCAAAACCTTGAATGCCCAAGCGATTGCCATTCTCGTTTTTATTTGAAACGAAATGCTAACTGTCATTCTTTTTTTTTTCAGGTAAGTGTTCACTTTTTAAAGCACGTTTATCTCCGATGCGGTAAGAATATTATTTGCAGGGTCGCTACCTGCAAATGAATTGAAGTTGCCACTAAGGAATTTTGCCGAGGTAATGATACTTTCCACGTGTTACTTATATATCTCTGGGAGTGTGTGCGTCAAGAATGCGGTGGCGACTGCCGGTCGAGGTCGTGTAGGTCATCCCGACATCAAATCAATGCTATTGAAATGGAACTGCTGCTAATAGAAACAGGCTATTTGCCATTTATGATCAGAATTTAATTTTAACTGCGTTAGTACAATGTATATTTAATTAAAATGTACCTGTTCTGTTATGCTCTATGTTTTCTTAGAAACAATGAATGCTAGACGCAAGCAAAAGCAGTTTTCTGAGTCATCGGTATTACCTTCGTTGGACATGCAGTTTGCGTTCAATATTTGTTTGTATGTAGTTATTCGCGGTTATCTTTTCACACGATGTTAAAAAAGTTGACGTTTTCCAGTTTCTTCGACATAAATTAGTAAACGAGAACTTAAAGTAGGTGAGAATAAATAAATGTTTATTTGACTCGTTTGTGCGTGGTAAGCTAAAAATATTTGTGTTAATGCTAATGAAACAGGTAAGCGAATGCTTATGGTATGAAGGTACGCACGTATTATGTGAAGATTTAATCGCCGCTGACGATAAAAAGAAATAAAAATTATCTTATGATACATTTTAAGCGCTGAAAGTTTTGTAGTTAATTAATGTTTTCACTGAGAACCTTAATCTTTTCGTCGTATTAAAATATTAAAACAATACTCATTTTGTATATTTGCTTGCTATTAACACTAAAATTATATAGGTATACCTTAATCAATAGTTATTAATGTGTTGGCCGGCCAAATCAGTTTTTTTCCCAAAATACATTTTCCATTCCGGCTCTTAAAACATGAATCATGTTCTTATTTTTACACTACTTATTTTAACGTGCAGGAAACACGCCGGTCTGTTTTAAAAACAAAACATAAAAAAAACAAAGATGTATGTAATAAAGGAGTATTTTAATCCCGCATGCTGTAAACTCGTACGTAAGGACCAGTAAACAAGGACAATACCACCTTCAGATGTTGTAACTGTAAAAAAAACTATCACACTATTATAGCCCTTATACACCTTAACATAAGGCTTAAAAGGTGTGTACTTATAATGATCTATAGTCAGGTCATTGAACAAGATTGAAAATTAACAAATGTTCCATGAATTTTATATTTAAATCTGTAGTTTCCATGAATCATATAGGGGGTATAGTAAAACGTGTGTCGAAATAATATTATAATATCCTGGGACATTCTTCACGCACGGTTTTCTGATACCAAATTAAGCAGAGTTTGTTCTATAGACTAGGTAACAGACATATTATGGAATCTAATCTCATTATGAAACCACAATAAATAATACACCGACATAGTAGGTAATGTTTGTTCTTATACCAGAAAGCGCTATTATACCAATTATATGATGGTACTTGAAAAATAAACAGGAAAGTCGAAGTTGATGACACGCACAACTTGTCATCACAATTCGCTTCGCTGCCCTCGATCTCACGTCCCAATCATTTATTTGCAAGTGAATGGCAAAAGTCTTGTTGGAAGACTTATTTACGTCATCTCATTGATTCAAGTTGTCGCGTCGTCCAGCTCAATGTAACAATCCTTTATTATAAAGACGTGATATGTTGTTTACGCAGTTACACCTGAAGGTCAGGTTCTTGTCTCATTCGAACGATGATGTCGCTTTGTAAGGAAATTCCTCATCGATTACCACATCGGGAGCTAAATAAGTTTATACACAATGTTACGATATTCCAATGTTTTACTTTAAATATTCCAATTGTCAACATCTGACGGTGTGGTCGAATTCAAGGAAACATGCATCTGTTTTGTTACATTCCATGATGTGGATAATTTTGTTGCGACATTTCTTTTATTTATGAGAAGCTGCTCAATCTTATTATTACAAGAACCCCCTAAAAAAGAAAGCTAAGCAATATTGCTAACTCAATTCATTAACTATTTCACCAAAACATATTGGAATTACGTAGGATTTGCCGAGAAATCGAATAAATAAATTCCGTAGCAATATTGCTTTAGCTTCCTTTTTAGCCCCCCTGTAATTAGTTATCTCTTGACTATAGCGTCTTTCAGATACAGGATCTTAATTAGATTTGTTTCTTCTTATGCTTCCTAAATATCAAACCAATTTGCTCCCTACAGGTAACGAAATATGTGCTATATATACATTTCTTTGTTATGTTCAAAGTTGTGTAGTGAACCGTACCATAGTTCCGGTAGAGATTGCAAAAGTTATTGTGGGACAGAATCTTGTTACGGTTGTCTGCGAGTAGGTAAAGTTCTGGATTAAGTTTCGCTGTTGGCTTAAGTGTTGTCTTCGGCACTGTTCTAATTAATTATATCAGGGCTTGGTACTTTTTCTTTTTGCCTTCTTTACTTCTTTACTTGTCTATTGTTTGCCTTATCTGAAACTTTTCGTTTATGAGCGTGATCCATATTGACGTAACAACCAGGTTTCTTGATTAGTATTGAACATAATTATGTTTTTGTAATAAAATAATAGTCATTCAAGAGAAGTTTATATGCGAGTATATTGGCGAAGAAAAATGCTAGGGGAAGGCAAGGCAATATTTGACATAAAAAATAACAAAATCAAGTATAGGGTACATAATAGGTGTAATTTTTTTTTATTAGATTTACTGATGACATAGGGTCTAACAAACTACGAAACAGGTCAAATTGTTAAAGATATTACTCTAGTTACATCAATTCTCTGTAACCTTCAGTTGCAGAGTGTAACACAATCGTACTTTCATGCATTTCAGATAGCGTGTTCGACCTCGCCATTTTGCCAGTGAAGTAATTGTTAAAAGCATATAAAATTTTAGAATAATATTGTTTGATAAATTAATTGCTAAGTAAACATACTCTTGCTATAAGAAGGTTAGTGGGTTGACAGTTGTGATTGATCTTTAAAGAGTAGGTGTTATGAAGTAACCTAAATCTGAAATACAGTTTTTATAAGACGTTGAGGTAATAGAGAAAGGAGTCGATTCTTCGAAATAAATTGTGTTTTATATTAAATAATATAAGTGAGTTGAATAATTATAGTTACTGGCACAAAATTGACTAACGTCTGTGTTAATTAGAGCAATAAATGTTGAATAACAAAGCAGCTTAGTTTAGAACATGTTATCACGTACCAGGTAATGTTCAGGATATTCCTTGAAATAATTCATGACACATTATTATTGTACCTAACGCCCAAGCTATATAATGATTCATATAATCATGAACAAAACACACGTTAATGAAAGCCTACTTTAACGATTTCTAAAAACTAAGATAGGTATATGTTAAACTTTATCAGACTCCAAACATTTTGTTGAGTATGTTTTGATTTGATGAGATGTGAGTGGTTAGACTTTTGGTTTAAAAATATGATTTAAATGCCATATTTTTGATGCGTGTAGAGACTTGATTGACAATAGAATGAGGCTAAAGAACTTTCGATTCGATTAGTTTCAATTTGATACCTCGAGCAATTTCCGCGAAAAAGAGCCTTGAAGAGACAAAAACAACAAAACGAATCCTATAAAGGTTCAATATTTCCATTATGAGGTAGCAGCAGGTATAGGCAAAGTATTATCATGATATAAAAACTTTGCAAATATCATAGTTCATCCTAAAATGGATCCAAATAAATACTAGAAGAGTTGAGTTGGCAGACAAAATGCCGCCTCAATGGTAAATATCACTGGGCCAGTAGAAGGCACCGAAAATATACTCGGGCTTGGCCACAGATCTATTGGTAATTTGTAAATTGCTTGTCTATATTTTATGGTATTGAGAACAGAAAATATCCTATAGTAAAAATCATGTAGGTATCATTTTATATTAACACTAGCTTTCAGCCGCATTCCTGAAGGATCTTATAGGTTTCCACCGTAAAAACCGGTACAGAACCGTATACAGAAACCGTTTCCTGTTTTATTCCAGAACATCATCTACCTATCTGTTAAGTTTCATTACCAGTAACAATGTCTCAATTTCTTTTATTAAGGGTTTATTAGTAGGTATGTATTCGGACCACAAACAACTCAATTGAACCTTTTAGTATTTCTATGACCTATGTTGTCAGCATCCAACTATACATTTCGTAGTGTTGTTATTGATATGACCACGAATCATTCCAAATGATGTATTGCAGCTTAGGCGTTTTCATGAGTTTTCATCCTTGGTTGAGAATTTAATAAATTTTGTATGAGTATGAAATTAACGGAACTTCGCTGTTCTCCAGATAGTTTCGAAGGTCGACAAGTCAGTATGTACACATTGACAATAGTATAATTTGCCAGTTCGGTTGGGAAGATTGCCAGATATTGGCCGCATTTTGTTTGAAGGCAAAACAATTTAGTGGTATGACGCTAAAACCAGTTCACCTCATTTGAGAATAACAAATAAGTTCATTTGATTATGCGTATGCATTTGCAATTAATGTAAAATGGTTTTGATGGGAATATCATGATATTTGGAAAGCTAATAATAATTCCATTACAGTTGCTTACACTCACGTAATCCATTGTTGTTCAATTCCAATTCATTTTGCATCTATAATTACCGTCGTTGCATAATTCATAATTATCGGAAAATGCCCCGGCCCTTGTAAAGTAGGCTATAATATTAATAGCCTGGCATGCGTTAACCGACCCATTAGCCGATGAACCGTCCTTAAGGGCTGAGTAACGACCTGTAATCTATTGTTAGAAACGCTATTTTAATATCGGCTCGATTTAAAATTACATGCCAGAAATTTCTGATCATTTACAGTCAAGAATATTTTTAAAACAAATATTTATCTTTTTAAGTAATTTATGTTGTTCGTGCTCATCTCGTATTTAAACATGGTAGTTTAGTAGGTGTTTCAAAAGATTTATTATCGTGGGCGCTCGGTATTTAATGATAGCGTTTAAAAGTTCTTCTATATTTAGTGCTTCTTAATTAAGGTAGTTTTGGTTGGGCAGGACGTGAAGGAATAGTGTAAACAAGTATCAAGTTGTTCGGGATTTATACCATGATTCATGGTTTGATGGATTCCTTCACGTGAACAAGTGATTTTAGAAGTTTGGAAGTTGTAACTAAACCCAAATTTAGTGACCATAAAATGCTGATTGTGAACAGGGGCTCTACCGCGTAACTTTGGTGGTAATCGTAACGAACACCATTAATAAATTTCATCCAATCAGGGCCCACGAATGGTCATCGTCGCGTCATAACGCGTACGCGTCATTGGATGAAATAATTAATGGTGTTCGTTACGATTACCACCAAAGATACGCAATAGCCCAGCTGTTCTTAAAATACGTATGATATTTAAAGAAATACATAATCAAAGCACAAAGTGCCAATTGTAATGGCATGGCGTTTTATCCAGTTTAAAGTACTTCAATTACAATCTTGGTGACGTCTCAGTACTCTATGATAGATGATGAACAAATTCAAATAAATAGAGATGTTTCCAAACTACTGAAGTTGTCCTTTCTTAGAAATTCTGCAGTCACGGCGCAACGAAACACGGATCTGTGTAGAAAACTGTATTCAATCGACACTGGGAAAGTGAATTAATAGGGGAAAGTCTCTAAGGATTCGCATGCTCGCTTTCTTTACGTGCTGCCAATATAACATTACAAGCCTAGCTACAATTACTTGATACATGTCTGTTTAAATAAAAAGCTCGTGATCTATCTGATATTTAACAAATATTTTCGATAATTTTCGAAATTGCTTGCATTAACGATTGGCCTTGCCTCAACTCCTAAAATCACACAAGCGTGACTAATGTCTGGCAGAATAGAGCTATACAGAAAAGTAGAATATACATTGTGATCGAATGTTGTCTTCACAGCATGTATTTTAAAAGGCTTTTGACCAGCGCTGTGTCGGCTATTCCACGAACGCAACTATCTCCAATTAAATAACAGCCACTAATACGGTTAGTCCATCACGAACGACCCATAAGCAATTTGTGTTTAAATTGCAAATAAAGGTTTGCAGTTTGAATTATATGATTGGCCGTGCATCGTTCATCTTGATGTAGATTTATAGTCCACTCTCAATAGGTTTCATGGAAGATGATTGCATAAAGAATACAATTGAAATTGCTAGTGTGAAGAAGCGATTTGGCATGCGTAATATTGCTCTAGTAGGTAGTTTTACAGTTCATGTTAATGTTATATAATATGTTTACATCAGAAAATTTAGTCTTTTGGACTACATTTTCATTAGGAATTCTTTTAGATTTATATTTATGAGATTGTACACACGAGCCTGCAATTTAAAATTGCTTCATTATGCTATCTGATGTTGAGTCGGAGGGGAAGTATTTGCTGTTTAAATATGTGGGTCACGTGCCACCCCACCCTTCTATTGTGCTCTGTGGCGGTACATGGTACACATATTTTAAAACCTTTCACTGATAATTCCGGCATTTTGTGTGTCCCTGTTAGGTAGTGTCATCTGGGGGCACGGAAGTGCCCCCCCGCCAAGACAGCCAAGCGAAGCGAAAGGGCACTACCTACCTTTTCTCGAAGCGCTTCGTCGGTTTTTTGAACCCTTATAACTTAGGTTTGGATTATACCAGATAAACAAAATTCTCAGGATATGATTTCAATAGTGAACTTATTAAAAATATTTAGTTTCAATAATATAGCTCTTATACTTGAGACTTTATTGATATCAAAAAAATCCCGATTTCGTCACTGACTCACTGATGATCATCAAAACTCATAGGGTACTTCCTGAAGTCCTAGAAAGCTGAAATTTGGTATGTAAGCTTGTATTAGTACACAACAAACAAAAAAATTATAAAACTTGGAAATTTCAATCAAAAAAAAAACATAACCATCTTACAAAAAGAAGTGAAATCCCACCAAAAACATTTTTATGTAAAATGTTGCCGCCAAGACATATGGCTCGCACTGTCAAAAAGTTATCAGATCTCATGTAGAGCCAAGCTTATAACTCTACATGCACTTACTCTACAAGCCCTAACTTCACAAACTCTACACACCGTAGTCAAAATATGTGGCTTGGCCGTTTCACTACTACAAGAACTATTGAAAAACAAAAAAGTAATGAACAGTGAATACATTTTCACCTTACTCCCATGTGACGGTAGCGAAACGGCCAAGCCACGTATTTTGACTAAGGTGTAGGGTTTGTGAAGTTAGGGCTTGTAGAGTAAGTGCATGTAGAGTTATAAGCTTGGCTCTACATGAGATCTGATAACTTTTTGACAGTGCGAGCCATATGTCTTGGCGGCAACATTTTACATAAAAATGTTTTTGGTGGGATAAGTATTCCTTCATCTCTCTCATCTTCATCTACATCTGACTTAGGAACGTTAATTGAAATTTTTAATAGTTCATGTCTTGTTTTATTTCTTGTTATTTTTATACCTTTCAATTTTCTAAAAATATACATATTTAATTTCAATAGACTATAAATAGGTACCTAACATTTTCGTAAGATGAGAATCTTACATGCTGATGCTACCACGTGTTTTCTCTGCGGGAATGTTTAAACATGGATAATTAGTTACATATGGTGTATGTGGTTATGGATGCACACGCCATAATGATTGACTATTTTTGATTTAACTTGGTAATTTGAAAAATTTTCGCATAGAAACCAACGATTCATTCAGCAATGGCAAGTTCAAATATCAATTGTTGACTTTAACCTTTCAATTAGGGTCGGTGATGGATGTGGGCCCTTTTTAACCATTCCAATAAAATGATTCATTGATCGTCATCTATGTTGAATTGTGTTTCAATCACGTCATATCGCCAGCATATAAACTTTGATTGAAGTGTTCATATTTTATGATACCTCCGATCATTTTATATCTGTTTTATTAGGAACAAAAATTGCATTGACGATTGCAATAATAGTTATTCGTAAAAATCGCATTCAACACGCCTGTTATAGAACCGTGCCGTAGCGTGTAGTTTTAGATCGTTTATCGGTCTGTTCGACTAAATTATAGAAAGTTTTGTGACTAAAATTATGACGCAATCAATTCGCCGGGTCACATTTTGTCTCAAAATTAATACTCACGATTTGTATGACTAAAACTGTCATCCGAAAATTGCTCGTAATCTAAAAAAGTATCGTTATAATTAGTACTAGACACGTTTTCCCACCCTTGCTAGAAGACTACGCTAATTATCGTAGCGAATGACCCTAGCCTTCAGCGTTGTCATTCCAAATAAACACTGAGTCACTTTTGCTAGATTTGAGTCATCATTGTTATATTAAATGCATACTTACTACATCATCATGTACATCTCTGTTATGCTATTTTATATCCTCAACTTGCTCTTTAGTATGTGAAGCACGTGTTGTCGCTATTTTCTTCACAATTGCCGCAACAGTCAGTTGTTTGTGTCTCCGCTATTTATACGGTGTGAGACTTAATCGGTACCCATTACTGGTACACTCACATCGCATCCAAATGAGCTGACTCTGTCACAAATCACAGTGTTTCATGATGTTCCTTTGTACTTATATTATGACAAAAAAATATGCTGATGCTCTTGCTTGAATAACAATTTGCTAAAGCTATGTTGTTGATATCTTTGGAAACGTAGGCTGCTGCAGAAATCGTCCGTTGTCGACTCAATGCGTCTAGACGAGATAAAGCCGTGATCGAATGGCTGCCTTAACGTAATTAATCTGCGAATGCAACCGACATTACTCGATCTTTGTTCAAAGTTGGAACACATCGTTCGTTAAGTGACATTGGTTGACCAATGATCAGTAGACGTGAACAAATGACGTTAGACCCACGATATATTAACAGTACTGAAAGATACGAATTGAAGTGTAGAAATAATTTATTTGGTCGTTGTGATATTGAGATCTCTCAGGCTCTAGGCGTCCAATAAAGCACATTCACTTTTGATGTTAATACGATATCGGTGAAAGGTTTATTTATAAAACCACAGAGAAAGTGAAGACATATTGTAGACTTTATTAACGAAGTAAATGCTATACAATTATTGTTGTAAACTTCAGTTCATGTAACTAGTCTCTGTAGTTAGGCTATCATATTTGTTGCACTTCATTTGCCAGGACAATGCTGTTTCAAACCTTTCATATTTTCAAATTGATCAAGTGTCAGTTTGTTTACAGCTCGATTAAGCAACCATTGTGTTCAGTCTTGAAATAGCTGCATTACGTACAAACGGATTTGTGTCTCACAACCTTTGATTTATGGATAGTCTGACTACGATTTCTTTTATTCTCGCTAATTGACTTCCTTCTTACAATTATGAAAACAAATTGCATAATCTTTTCTTTTATTATTTATTTATTATTTATTACTTGTTCACACGGGCATACTGAAGTGCAATGAGGTCTAGTATTCGGCTTTTTCCCCATTCTTATAGGAATTCAGGCACCTGCTGCTTTTGCAGAGTAAAAACCCGTCTAGACGGGTGTCATTAAACGACACACACAGTACTTGCCATGCCAGAGTATGTATTGATAAATCTAAGGCAGTATTCAAGTAATTGTCAACCCTATCGTTTGATATGAAGGGGTGACATTCGAATCGAGGATTCTCACAAAGGGTGCCCAGTGCTCCGCTTGGGGTGGCGACTGTAATAATAAGCCTTCTGAAATTTCGTTTTGCAAATAACGGTAATATTTATTTTGGAAATAATAACCTAATGAAAGAGTATTATTTATTTTAACAGTTGGATTTATTTGTTAACAGTGAGAGAACAGTAAACATAATGTAGATATAAACTTTACTACGAAGGAAGCCCCTCTGCTTGTCTTCATATAATATCATAAATATTTCTTGAAACAGATCTCTGATTAAAATAAAGTGAGTAATCTCCGGTATTTTCGCTTCTACAGGGTGTTGTTTTGGTCGGCGACAAGCGACCCAGGAGCGGTAGTACAAAATATATATTCCCCAAAAATGGACTTAATTCCATTAAATACTGTAAATATGTTGAGAAATACCTTATTCAATTTGAAATAAAATTACCGCAAAGTATGGTTACTAGGCACGTACACAGACTAGAGCTAGGCGCAAGCCGCCATCGCCCCACCCCTTTTCTCCCTCGTATTATGTCTACACTTTAACTTATTACATGATTTTCAAAATTTCAATTTTTTATTTTTATTATTAAAAAAAAAAGATTTTTTTTTATATTTTTTTTAGCACCAGTATCATTTGTATTATCGACCCTGAGTCGCTCGTCGCTGACCAAAACAACGACCTGTATATCATCGTCTAGACGAGGAAGGCCGGTATCATGTCTCTTAGGGGAATAGGTAGCGGCCCGCAAATTACGTTAGCGCAGCTAGACCGTAGCGTTTGTGACTAGCGTGGCGCATTGTGTGAGTTTGTGCGCTTGTTTGCCGCACTATATTGTTGGGCTAGAATTCTATTCACTTTAGTTTAGTACTCGAATATCTGCATTAAATTATATTACTCTACTTGTTTTGTCTGGAAGATGACTTTGTGGTAGTAGGTAATATCTTTCTCCTGTGCCTTTATATTTATCATGAATCTTAGCTGTTATCAATATTTGCCACACTTGTTAGTTTTCTAATGATCACTTATTAAATACGGCAGCTAATTACTACGAACCTTTTACAATCTTATTAATGTTATATTTCCAAATTATGAGAAGCCATAGAATATCACAAGCGCGTATGTGTTTATTACTTACCTGCCAATATTAATTATGGAGAGTATAGAGGGAGGGTTTTGTTCACTAGACCTTGACTTGTTTGAGGTTAATACACTGAGTGGTACATAAAGCTTTGCTCAACCTTCCGTTAATTAATATGGTAATTGAGTCTCCTATTAAAACGCTTGGTGTATTGTAAAGAATACTGTATTGTGGAGGATATCTTACAAAGAAAAGTTTTTGGATACTTTTAAAATATTTTGTAAATTTGTCCGGCTTTTAAAATTATCTCGAAATATACCAGGTTTTCATTTCTCTAAAGTAAAAGAACAAGATAGCAAAGAGCTAAAAACTACTCGGTGCGGTCATTGTTCTCGGTTCGTTTGTCTTTGTGATTTTCAGCTAGAATCCCCATTGTTTAAGTCAGTGGGTGTAATAACTAGCCGCGGTATCCTTTCATTCTCTAATTAATCCTTTATGAGGGTAACTGAAAGTATACGACGGAATATTAGTATATCGTACAAAATGAAAAATATGTTCTGGGGAATAAACAAATAACACTTATCGGCACTGAACAGCCGTTATATTTTTAAATCCATTTGCCGTTTTAATCGTGATTTGTTGTTAAAAGTACTTTTTAAAATGAAGAATTTTAATATGAAGACTTTGATAGTGTTACATAAGTGGCGGCCGGCTTTGCTAAATGTTCTCTCGTTTAGTTGATTATGAAGATAAAATACAGTCGGTACGATGAAAAGTTCTCTTGAGACCCTTATATTTTCTCGTTATCTCTGTTTGAAGGGTTGCGTTTAACTGCTGTAAGGTACTCAATTTACAAAATTCTGGCGACTATTCGAGCATAAATATCAGACAGGTACAATACTTTTTATAAAGTCTGACTCCAGACCTCTTTTTATTTGAAATTGTATGCCAGATAAAACTGGTGCATCAAAAAATATAAAAAATTAAGACTATTGCATTGAACATGACGTCAAACCTCAATAGGCGAGGCGTGCCGGGTGACATTCTGAATCCGATACCAAACATTCCGACCGTTGACTTCGAGTGTTTGCAGCTGCCATGTAGAATGCTTCGCCATTGGGACTTGCCGTTCGCCTTGTGGTCGCCGGTCTCGTTACCATACATTTATTTCATATTATGACATAAGCTAGGAATGCTAATAGATTTAAAATGCTACTTTATACCAAACCATAAATGGAAAGTTGTATAACGACGCATAAAAGGTTAACATAAGTCAAATAACATTATTTTTCTGTTGCAGCAACTCAAAGATGAGCTCGGTGAGGTGGTCGCTGAGCTGGAGGCGCTGGACGGGCAGGAGGAATGCAAGCAGAATAGTAAAGCCAAACAGATGAGCATAGGCAGGAAGAAATTTAACATGGACCCTAAGAAAGGTGAGCTGCGTTAAATTTGGCGTTAGTTTAGTAAAAGCTGTTGGTTTCAATTTGCAAGAAAAGTACACAATAAAGTTGCATTTGCAACTATAACAATTAAGATTCTGCAATCGCGTGGGATAATACAGTTCCTGAGTAAGCTTGAAATATTTAATCCATTTACTCAATGGAATGCCGCATGAGTATAATTTTAATGAAATGATGATGAAAAACGATCATTTCCCAGTAGTGTGGTATTTGATGCGACAGGTGCCGTGTTCCCACGGCCGGGCAGTCGACATACCCATCAAATTGTTCTATTCCTGCAGCAGATTGCTTTACACCTGCCCAACGGACGGCTTCGTGTAAAGACATTGTCTTCAATTAAATGCATCTGGCAACACATATAAAACATAAGTGACTAATTTTATACATTATCTCAGCCATTTGTGAAACGACGATGCCGCGATGCGAGTACAGACATAGGAAACATAGAAATGCAATGTTGCATTTTCTTCAGCCTATAAACGTTAATTGCTGGTATTTTGTGAGGCCTAGAATGCTGTAAAGTAGTCGCTCTATGACGCTCTAAAATAGGTAGCTACAGTAAGCAGATATAGGCCATATAGCAATTCAAAACAGTCCTATGACATTTAGAGCTAGCCGAATTAGAATCGTTATCTCTTATTATCGTTTCATTAGAACATCGCCTGCTAGACGAGACTAGGTTGTCCTTCGGAGCAAAGTGAATCTTAACAACTCCGTAAAATTATATTCGATTTGAAAAAATCCTTGGGTAAATTAATCACAGAATATAAAAGTTTTGCTACCAAATTTGGTGCCGTATTCTCGTTAATCCACGTTGGCGTTTATAATCCAGTGTTGTAATCATAAATCAGTGCTCAACCGCAGGTATAAACCTAAAATCTTGGCTATAAATACTTCGCAACAATATAGGTACCTACGAGTAAGTACTACATGAATAAACTTATTCGATTTACACACTAATTGTTTAATTAACATAATATAACTCTATGAAAAGTTGAAATTAAGGCAAAAAAAGAAATATTCCACTACCTTTCCCAGCTAAGAAATATTGTCTAACTAATATAAGAAATCACGTATATGTTTTTCTAAGAGATGATCCTGATAGACGTTTTATTTTTGCGTAGATTAACTGTCTAGCAGAACACAAAAATCTTTTACAATGTAACATTCCGGTGCATGGAAAACAACCTACTACTACCCGAAAGATTTTCAAATAAAATGTTGTCGGTACGTTTCATCAATTATAAGAAACCAATAAATGGATTTAAGTTTATAATGATATATATAGCTCATTATGGCTTCATTTATAATAACATTGATATTTATCTCTTAGAAGATGCAATCGACCTACTCCGTAGTTGTGAACTGAGTTATTAGATCGTAATTTACCATAGATTATTAGTATATTAATTATGGATGTGCTCTTGTTGTGACTTCTCTATTGTAGAGTAAGCAATGATGAAAACTTAATTAACCAGTATTATATTCAGTATTTTTTGTAGACTACATATTTATTTTTCAAACCTAGTTTTGGTGAACCTAAAGTCAACTGTTTCCTACTAATTAGGTCACGTGGACGGCAACATCTAACACGTTGTACTGTAATACAGCTGCAACCTTGCATGCGACACTGAATACGTACTCCAAGCCGGGCTCACGCTCGAGCATCACTGTCGTCAAGAGACATAAAGGACTACATCCACATCCGACCTCTGCTCTGGACTTACAATTTCCTAATGATGTCTCCGTCCAAACTAGGATACGTGCCCATACAAATTTGATTTAGAAGGTACCCGGGTGTACGGATGAACCTATTGAATTCGCTAACGTAGTTTACTTCGACGTTTGACATTCAATTTCGTGTCCCCAAGCGAAGAAAGATACAGACTTTGAGAATCGTAAAACAAAAGTACCGTGTTCTGCTCTATAAAATAATCTGCTTCACTGAAAGTAAGCTTTCCTATACTTACGCCAGTAGTGCAGCTTATGCTTTAAGCTGGCTTCACTAAAGTCAAGCATGCCGATTATACCCGCCAACACATGAAGGGTAATCGTTCTTACTTACTTAACTACCTACTAACTAGTGCTATTTCAAGCAAGCAAGGTATACCTAGTAATCAATCTTTGTTTATCTAGTTTCGCTATCAAATTACAATATTATCCTACTTCATCGTATTATGATTTATGCATTGAAATTCTATTTTTGTCAGCCAAATTATTTATGGTTTGGTATGGTAGCTCCAGTCGCACATTATGAATGTCATAAATATGATGGTCCCTCCCTATGATATTGCATAATTCCTTGTGCTCCTTTGCATATGCACTTTGCATGCATAATTCAAATAATACCATGCGCAGCTCACGATGGCTCTTTCTCCAAGGAAATAAATAATTAGAAACCTTGCACAAAAACATGAAATTTTCCTTGGTTAAAAATAAATTTAGATATAATTCATATTCGTGTAATAAGGTAAGAAGAGCATTACAGTAATGCGTAATTACTCGTTATTACCTACTACGGATCTATTATTATCATCAATCATGTAAGTCATGTAACGAATCAAGGTTACAGATACCTTTTGCTTGCTAAGTTGTATACGTATAACCCGCGTCAATTTGCTTACCCGTGTCATGTGCAGAGTGGCTACTGGGTACTGGCACCGCATGCCACCGCTAACAAGATCGTTATTGTTGGTCGACGTCTCGCCTCGCCTCGCCTCAGCCAGACTCCTCCAGACTCGACAGTTACTATGATCCGTCATGCTGCTATCAGCAATTTTGCACGCCCCGACTTTGAAGGCGCTCTGGTGCCGAGATTTTAGAGCAGCTGTTATATATTTGAACTACTTCGTTATCTTTTCTCGCTTTCAAAGAAGATTTATAACACATCACATCGCTTTTAAATGGAAATAGAAACGCTGCATATTGAAGGATATAAAATCTTATATTTACTCTCAGCAAATATTGATCATTGGATGAAGTTTCGATACAGAAAAATTTCGCTTATCGCGTTCTTTTCAATATTATAAATTTATATAGAAAGCAAATATAATACAAAGCTATAGAATTTGTTCAATTTACTCTCACTGAAAAATAAGAGATGAAGTTGGCATCCTACGCCTGAATTGTACCCCATTCATATTACAGAATAGGTGTGGGGGCGTGTGACGTCACTAAAAGACGCAGAACGTAAATATTCTGTACGCATTGCTTGGGTGACGTCATTTAAATTTAAATTGCCTGCCATTATGACGATGACTGACGATTCGCTATCGAACATAATATTATTGGATTGGAACCTTTTCGCATGAATACATAAAATGTTTTATGTTCTGATACTTGACAATTTGAAGTACCTATCCACTGCTATGAAATGAAATACATTCGCTGCTAGTGAGCAAGCACTGAGTTACAAAGTAATATTATGCAAAGTGCAAGCTTAAAGCTTTTTGTTAGAAGGTCGAAGTATGAAGCATTCGCCGGAGGGCATTGTTCGAATAGAAGTTGCATTCCATTGCACTTACGATTTCAACGCAAATGGTTTCAGAAACGGTCACTGTGTGCTTTTAAGGATATAAGTCCTTTTACTTCACGACTTTTAGGTATACCGTTTCCAAATTACCTTCAAGTAGGTATCGTAAAGCAAATATGTAAATAAAAATAATTCTCAGTTGAGGATACTACGAGCGCGGCGTGAGCCGAATGTAGAAGGGAATGCTCCACCAAAAACCTTTATTAAATCTTATTTTTAGATATTTTTAAGAACTTGAAGGACAAATACCGTCTCCAAATGTCATAGGTAATTAAGTTTTCAAACTTCGTTTAATCTTCGTTTTCTTTACGAACTGACTTTCATAAAGTCGAAAGAACATTCATCGCTTTCGCCCGTTATGGTGAGCCGTGATTTTTACACATTTCAGTCTCACGCGTGATCTGAATTCAAATTACTGAATAAAATAATTATTCACGGTCTAGTCTTCTGGTAGGTAATTGTTTTTGACTTTTATTACGCAATCTTGTTAAGATTTTTTTTATATTGAATTGTGTCTTTTGGATTTCATATTCTTTGTTGTAGTCGTAATATTTTCTTTGTTCTTTCGATTGCAGTAGGTGGATGTTTCATTAAATTAATTGTGTTGTTAAAGTATTTGTGTGTGTCTACCCTTCCTTTGAAATGGTTAATGGTTTCCTTTGAAATATCTTTTCTGTGTATAATATTATTAAAGCAGTGGACATCCTTGAGATGTCCACTACTTGAATATTTCCTCCCCCTTTGATTTCCACAACGAACCGTTTCGGGTCGCTTGCATCCAACCGACCCTGACCAGCCGGGCCATCGCGTAAGTATCTTAAGTGGTAATCGTAACCAACACCATTAATGATTTCATCCAATGACGCGGTACGACGAAGACCATTGGTGGGCCCTGATTGGATGAAATTCATTACCACCAAAGATACGCGGTAGAGCCCCTGGTTGTCGTTCCACCTGGGGGGCTAGGACATCTGTCAAGAATTCGAAAAAATGAATTCCATTAGAAATATTGCTTTCGCTTCCCCTTAAGCATTCTTGGTGACTTTGTAATGTGTAGTTTACAATAATTCTAATAATCTCCGTTTAATTTCCAGGTATTGAATACCTATATGAAAATGGCCTACTCCAGCGGACACCGGAGGACGTGGCACAGTTTCTTCACAAAGGCGAAGGGCTGAGTAAAACAGCTATTGGCGACTACCTCGGCGAGCGGTCGGACTTCAACGAAGCGGTCCTTCGGGCCTTCGTTGAGTTGCACGACTTCACGGATTTGATACTCGTACAGGCACTCAGGTGAGGAAAACAAAGCCAGAATATACATTTACAAGCTAGAAACTTCCAGGCTGATTTGAAGAGACACTATCTATGTAGAAGTATTCGACGGTAGTAAGAACATGGAAGCCTTTATCAAAATTAAAATTATTTTATTATAGTAGACCTTCGTAGGCTTATTTTATAGCTTGGCTCTACTAACGGTTCAGAAGGTTTGCATTTGCTGAAAAGAGCCGGCAATTAACTCAGAAATTACTCTTTTCAAAACAAGCTTAGACAACAATTGCGTGTCCCGGCGGCAAAACTACAAAGAAAACTATCAATATTTGATAAGTAAATGAAGGGAACAGTATTTCAAATACTATATTCAGTCTTATCGTTAGTATTCTGACCAGTCAAATTCTACATAATTTTGCTGCTTGGCTTGTACCATGTACCTACATGCTAATCAGCCTTGAAGTGAAAGTTATTTCATTTGAAGACAAGTCTTTTGTTTGCCGAAAAGTCGACAGTCGAAATATACATAAATTATCCCTTACGTATAACTCATTTGTGATATTTTCAACGCTTACTGGCTATGTAGCAACTGTTATTTGTGTAAAGAATACAATAGACATTAAATCGTCTTGTATCGTAACATAATATTTACAGAAAAGCTATTTAGTAATAATGTGCAACTCATTTATGGCATTCCGAAAACAAAAGACTAATAACTATCTATCTGATAATTTAAACGTGTAATTATGATATCTGTTTACATAAAGCGTAAAACAAAGACGAGCCAAAATACATACTTTGTGAAAACTGAAACTGGTAAACATAATCTTATAATTATTTCCGTTGCCTTGGGCACAATATCAAGAGTGTGCCAGAAGTTACATTGAGATGGCCAAATAATCAAATTCGCGGAAATTATCATTATTGTAGTCGCCTTGTAATTTTGCAATGTTTATTTTGTTGCTTACGATAGGCTACCACGTAACAGCTAAGGAAATTGTTTTATGATGTAAACATAATTTGAAACGCCTATAGTTTTGTCATTTAATTAATAAACATAATAAAATGTTAGATTTTACATAACGTTGGAAATTATTTAAATGTTTGAATATTATTCATGAGCAACGGGAAAGACTCGAATGTTGGTTTATTTCCTTTTACGATTGTGTCGGTCATTCGCACAGTGATGTTTATTCAATATGAACAATGTTATGTACCTATAATATGCTTTGAAGTGAGTAACATAATATTAACTAATTTGGTTTATTTTACCTTTATATGGACTACAAGCGAATAAATTACTAATTAGGTAAACCAATAAATTGTTTTTATCGGGCATTACTACCATAGAGTAAGAATATTATACAGCGATAGCGTTACAGTAGTACCCAACTGATATGGCGCGTCGTGAATCTTCGTTCGCACAAAAAAGAAAGTAGGTATGGCCCCGAAGATTAACGAAAGAATGCTTAAAACTTACAATCAACCTTAGATCGCTACTATAAGGTCCATAATACACTGCAGCTGTTAGTTCCGTCCGGCCGTGACTCGCAAGTCACGCCCCTCCGCACGGCACGCGCTAACATGGCGGCAGTTGCCGACCAATAGCGTTTCCCGCGCTTTGAAAATTAATCTTCTATTAACAACGTTACCTTGTGCGAAGGGTGAGCAGTTTCCATATAGATGCATTCAAAGATATATCTTACACTTTTTGATTTACTGTCAGACAAAATGTCGATATGAATTTTTTGTCATTTGTTCTCGGTAAAAGTATCGATAAAAAAACTTGAAATTGGCATTCATTAATGTATTTAGTCGTTCAAAGTATGAACGCGCACGTCGTTTCAAAGCATCTTGCACGTACTCTAGTACAGTAGCTCTATTAATACTCTAACTCTATGCTACAACTTTTTTTTTACTTTCTTCTATTTCACTATGTTCTATCATGTGGCAAGGAAATAAATGTATAATTATATCTAATCTATGTATCAAACGTTCCAGACAATTCCTATGGAGTTTCCGTCTCCCGGGCGAAGCGCAGAAGATCGACCGTATGATGGAATGCTTCGCGCAACGCTACTGCCAACTGAACCCGGATATATTCACGAACGCTGACACGTGTTACGTGCTCAGCTTCGCTATAATAATGCTGAATACATCCCTACATAACCCCAGCGTTAAGGACAAGCCAGCGCCTGAACAGTTTGTCGCCATGAACAGAGGAATTAATAACGGTGGGGATCTACCACAGGAGTTGCTCTTGGTGAGTTGCTTTAACATTTTCAGCCAAATGTAACGAACGCGGCAATGCAACGAGGCGGTAGGTGGTGAATGTAATAGGTCTCTACCTATTATGTATTTATGTGTGTATGTATGTGATTCTCTAACTACCACGTAATTCGATTCAAAGCATCTCACGAGCTACCTGCGCCAGGTCAATCAAAGTCGGAAGTCGGCCAATATAAGTACCCTAACAAAACAATACCCCTGTAAAAAACATAACCCTGTCTACGCTGTCGCGCTGCCGGGTATAAACGCAAAAACTTACAACACTAATCAATTTAATTCAAATTGAAAATTTGTAAACAGATTTTTTACCGACTTCAAAAAGAAACAAGATTGAATTTAAGCTTTCATATCGTACAATAAATTAGAAAAATCTAAATAATAATACAATAATTATTTAAGTTTTATTTAAACATAAATATTAATATTGCGATTGTGATATTTGTACATAACATCCGGCGGGTCGTGCTATCGCAGTCACAGTTCTGCGAAAAATAAATATGGGCACCTACTTCTGTATCAGTAATCTCTATGGTAACTCAAATAAGAACCATTAATAATGAATATTTAACGTTGCTTTCAACTTTTATTTCGAGTTTTATCTTCATTATGCATTACCATCAACCAACAAAACCACCAACGAGGAGGATTAGGCCTTTGGTGACTAGTTCATGGGCCCAATTCTCTTGCTTTCGACAACAATATCGAATTCGACATTCGAAAATGATGGCAGATATTTATGACAATACGATTAATGACGAGCCTGTGTGTGCTAGATCCTTATACCCCTTATTACGTGAGATGATTTAAAGCAAGTCTAGCAAAAATGTTTTAAATATATCCGTCCTTTTCTAACGTCATATTACAAAAAGAGCCGGGACGATCTTGAAACCTGGGATTTACTAGACGATGTTGATTGATGGAGCTCAGGGGGGCTTAAAAGGAAGCTAAAGCAATATTGCTAACACAATTATTTTTTTCGAATTCTCGGCAGATCCTACGTAATTTCAATATTTTTTGGTATACTAGTCACTCATTATATACAATTCAATTCAATAAAAGATTCGGAATGGATAAATTGCATAAGATCTGCCGTAAATTCGAAAAAATGAATTGCGTTAGCAATATTGCTTTAGCTTCCTTTTTAGGGGTACAGGAGCCCCCGGGCGGATTTGTAAACTTCCAACGCCTTTTAACTTTATTCTCCGGCGGTGCAGGTTTCCTCACAATCCTGCTTCCTCACAATGATGTTTCCTCTACAATAAAACTTTATATTTGCCAAATTAATCCACTCGAATCAATCTGATTTAATCAAAAGATTGAATTGCACTTTACAAAAGAAACCAATATCTCTATAGACACTGATAAAGTAATTTGTTACTAATATTATGTGGGTTACATTGACGTAAACAGTCAACAATCAGACAGAAGTCATTAGTAACGTTATCTGCGAAGCAACCGACTGGACGCATGATAAATGTATCAAGTAATAACTATACTATAAAATAAAGTTAGTGTTGATCGAGTGTTATAATTAATCGGAGGTTTTTTAAGTACCTGAGTATTTTGTGCTAGTTTGTGTGGTGTGTATAATTAACACTAGGAAAGTGTTTGTTGATCGAAAATTGTCTTACCGTCAACAGAAATAGGCTTTCTTTTTGGTAACGTGTGAGTATCAGGCATACGATTTTATCAGAGACAAATTCTAGACTGCACCGCGTCAAACATGAATAGCAATTTATTAAACATTATGAAATACTTATTATGTGTATAATAACTAATCAAAATGCATAATTGCTATCTCTTTCTTAAACACGCACCCAGAGAGAGACCGCCCCCTATAACAATCGGCTTCAACTAAGATTCCGTACTTAGTTGTTAGCAGCTGGACACAAACGATCCAAGACCATTCAATAAAGCAATGCAAGAGGTTTATTCAACATAAGTCATGAGGCTTTATATGAATCACGTAACAAAGTACCAAGCTTTATACGTAACATACGATATCAACTTGAATATGATTCACTACCAGCGAACACTATACCATAGAATAACAAATGGTACTATCGTACAGAAGGCTCACTCCAACTGTTGCTAAATCTTACTTGCAAATGCCTCTCTTTCTATAGCATAGCTCTATCTCTTTCGGATGTGGCCCCACAATTGATCGGTAGCCACCAGCGGTATCGCAACATGCAACGATTCATGGTTCTATACTAGCAATGTTGTTGCATTTCAGTCATTGTACGAGTCTATAAAAACAGAGCCGTTCAAGATTCCTGAGGACGACGGCAACGATCTGATGCATACCTTCTTCAACCCAGACAAGGAGGGGTGGCTGTGGAAGCAGGGCGGCAGGTAAATAATACTCTTAATTAAATAAAAAACAATATATTACATAATTGCAAGCATATTGTTTATCGTAAGAAAGCAGAAGGTTATCATACGGCCATATTTGTTCATTAATGTTCTAAATATAGCTCATATTAATTGGAGTGCATAGTAGCTAGTTTGGAATTAAAAGTGAAGTTATGTCACTCAAACCGAAGATCGGTGATCATTAACAGTGGGGTGCTACTAGAAATAGTAGAGTTAATAGTATGTGAAGTACTTGTGGTGTGGCATAATTAGCCGTTATTAGTCGATCGGAAAAGTTAAGCTACCAACGGAGAGGCCGGTACCTACATAATTGACCGCCTATTGCTATTTCAACTCGAGCGTTTTCCGTGCTTCGTCTCGGTTATCACTTAATTGTGATAGTCGATAAGCGAGGCTTACTAGGCGACATGAAAACTCGAACAGTAGATTGACCACTAGCCTACCTCCGCCAATCTACAGTGGGCACGCGTGGTGAAGTTTTTGCCCAGTCCCTTTCGCCCTCATTTGTGAAAGGACGCCTGTGCTCAGCAGTGGGAAATTATAGGCTGATGATGATGTTATGTACGGACTACGGTATAAAAAATAAATAAGTTTTATTTTTGGATTATTCATTCTGATTGTCTTGGACTGCACTTTGAGCAGTTTTACACCTTTTTTATATAGGATTCTAATGTGGCACCCTGAAAGCAGTTTTATAATGTTTAATTAACTGGAACTGAAAATGCTAGATAGAAAAAAATCTAAATGTGACTCATATGACCTTATATGAATAATATTCAGTTTTTTTTTTCATAATTTGAAATTATTTTGTTTTATGGTATTTCCATAACACCAGTGTTGATATTAATAACTGAGTAAATGACTGTTTTAGTAATAGAATACCTATGAAGTATAGTCTCGTTTTGAAATAATTAAAACGTTTGTGTAATAATTTACAGGTACAAGTCGTGGAAGAGACGGTGGTTTATATTGAACGACAACTGCCTGTACTACTTCGAATATACGACCGATAAGGAGCCAAGAGGCATCATTCCCCTAGAAAATATATCTGTAAGTATACATTATAATATTTCTCGACACACACTGACCATGCATCACGCATGATGCATCATAGGTAGTGGTGTATCATGTATGTGGTTTTGCGGTCCAGTTCAGTGAAGAAAGATACACTTCATTATTGCTTTTTGTTTTAACCATATTAATATTATAAATTGTGAAAGTGAATTGGTTTTTATCTAATGACATACAAGGGCACGACCAATACTGACGGAATTTGCATTTAGCCTTTGTTATGGAGAGAAACAGGCTACGTTTATTAAACCATTAAACATATTTAGTTAAAATTGTATCAGTATATTGATTCTCAGTCCAACCTTTACCTAGGTATACTAAGTAGCGTGCACAATATGTGCCGCTCATGTAATATGCAAATTTCGAAAGACAGTATCAAACTAGCACGCTCGTAGTTTAATAATGAGAATGAAATAACACTGTCCATCGCCATAATCATAGTAGGCCATTTGAAGCCCACTTTGAATCGTAATTCGAGCTGTACTTGAGAGCCAGTTCTATTCTAGGCTCTGTTTGCTTACCACCTTCAGCCAAATCATCACTCACCATGGTCAGGTTGTAGTCGAACAGGTCTATATGTAGTAAAGAAAAAAAAAATAAGTAAATTAAGTGCACACGAGTGTCCAAGAGTGTTTTGTCTGATACTGATTTCCCTGGTTAGATAAACTATATGATGTGCGAAATATTTCTTTCTTTCTTTTGAAATCTATGACGTGCGAACATATTATTGTATGATGTGCGAAATCTTTAGTCATTGCAATCTATTGATTCGACCACTTTCATTACATTAGTCAACAATATGTTACAACGGATTTGATTTCTTAATTTTGGGAAATCTATGAACGCTATTCTTACTTTATGCCACAGTTTAGGATTTGCCCACAATTTTTACCCCATTATGTTGCTGATAGCACATTTTTCTTGTTCCCTACTCCTATAACCTATATTAAAAATATGTGTAGTTATAAAATATTGAATTTGTGTTCCAGGTCCGACCAGCGAGTGATAGACAAAGGCCGCACTGTCTAGAATTATACGCGAGTGGCGGAGCTGATCTCATCAAGGCATGCAAGACGGATTCAGAGGGGAAAGTTGTCGAAGGGAAACACACTGTATACAGGTATACCTATTGTTATTAACTTTATGGCCTCTAGAATAGATAGTGTTAATCGAAAATAAACCTAAAGTCATTGGTGCAGGTTCCAAATTCGTTGTTTTAATCTCGACTCAAAACTTGACTTGAGTATTGAGTGACATTCTAGAATATGGACCTATGTCCTTCTATTACACTTACCAGATTGATACCTTCAACACATCGCGATTTTTAGAAATATTACTAAGCTAATATTTGTATGTAGAACTGCCTGCGCAGGTGCTATACTCGAGCGATACTACTAAATGCATGGTTAAACAACATGACAGTTGTCACGTTGAATATTGTTATGGAGTTTGGCACGCGCCAAGCATTAAAGATATTGAAATAATGGTTATTGAGAAACTTCATTATTTTGATAATTTATCGGCGTTACATTGTTCATTAGCTACTTTGTAAAAAAACATGAAACATGAAGAATAAAATACTTTTAGTTATAAATATATAAATTAAGTCCTTTTTTACAGAATGTCAGCAGCTACAGTGGAAGAGCGAGACGAATGGATCGAGTGTCTCCGTCGCTCCATCAGCCACAACCCGTTCTACGACATGCTCGCCCAACGGAAGAAGAAGGCCCAGCATAACGTGCATTCAAGTTCACACTAGTCAACGACTAGAATGTACTATATTATCCTGGTGATACAAATTAGGACAGCTATGTGATAGTGATGGACAACGCCTGTTTATCGATACGATATCGATTTCACAAGTGTCAATTTGAAGTGAATATAAGGAAGTGATCGTCCATGATGTAAAGTTTTGGTTTTCAAATTAGCAAGGTCTTTTTACGTAAAAAATTGTCCTCACTGTTATTTTGAGACAATTTTGATTGTTTGTTGCCTAATATTTTAATTTATTAGGCCGCTATTATTTTCGGTATGGGTGTGGTCCAATTTAGTTTAGTATAATTTATTGTAATTAGTAATTTGCAACTTTCAAAAACTATTGAAGATTCTTGGCCTCGTTTTTTGAATGAATTGAAGATTGGACCATGGCCCGTCACTTAGATAGACGTCCATCTAAAGTCAACAAACGTTTTGACATTAGCTATTAGTCATACTCCAATGAAAATGTGATATTTACAGTCATGATAACAAAGGCAGTTAAAACATTTGTATTGTGTTGTACATATCGAACACGAGTGCAGCGTTATGACTGGCGCACACAGACTGCACGGCATGCCATGGATTTTTGTTAACTACCTTAAACACATGAAAACTACGAGTTGAAATTCCATTGCCCATAGCATTCCTTTGATTACGATATTTTATTTGCTTTGTCTGTAAAAATCCGTTGGTATGGTGTGGTGTCTGTGTGTGCCGGTCATTACACAGTTGTTGCGTTATTGTCCATGTAAATAACGAAGGTAAGACTGAAAAACATTTTTTAAAGATTTTCTTTAATTGGGACTGAGGTAGGTGCCATGAAAACGTAAATTTTTTGCATGTCCCAAGTATGTTGGCCGCGTAAAGATTCGCTCGTTTCTAATGAAGTTGTGGAGTCGAAATGACCAATCATATGACAAACATTTGACATTAATTTGAATTATGCAATATGATTGGCCAATTCTCTGCCAAGTCAAACAATAATTTGTAATGTGAGACATTCAGATCATATCAAAGTTGATTTCTTTTCATTGATTATGTCGCTTCTCGTTGCATCGACAATAATGCGTTTATCCAGTATGGTTTGACGGTTATTTACTTTTGTCAAACTGTAATAGAATCATAGGCGGAATTGTATTCAATGAAAGTATTACTTTTATAATTATTGTTATGAAATATACAAAATAGTGTAAAGTAATACGTGTATAAATAAATAGGATAGGTTATAGTAGTTTAGTATGATAGCCACCGCTTTTACCTTCATGTGAGAATGTAAATAGGGCTTTATTATAAGGTAAATAGGTATCATTTTGGTAAGTTGGCACCTTTTTCCTGGAAGGTAATATTTTTATTCAAGGCAACGAAATAGTCCACACGCAATTTTGTTTGATTGTTTGGTGAATTATACGTTTTTCTTTTAGTGTTTCAATTTCATTTGTCAACCGCTTTAATTAAATTCTAAAATATTTATTTACTTTCTTATCTTTCAGAAATCAGGTGCATTATTATTTATTGGTCACATAAAAAAAATCATTTTGGTTTACATTCCTTCTTTATGAATATGGGAATCATTTAGAAAAAGTGGTCATTACATCTTTATTTTTATCTCATTATTTCAATACTCTTCACGTATCTATTATTTTCTCTGTAAATATTCTTATCTTAAATCAATGCATTGAACAAATTTAAATTGAATTGGAATAATATTTGTTTGTACTGTTTCATTAAATCTTGAGGGAATAAGAGTTGTGCAAATGTGAACTTTAAACTGTGTATTTAAAGTTTAATTCAGTACAACATTAATATCATCTAGTTAACTCTTACATTAATTTGTTTTATATTTATAAAAAAAATAAAAGAAGTAAATAAATAAAGCAAATTGGTGTGAAATATGTAATATGCAATAAATAAGCATGAATTAGTAGTTAGCTTTTTTTTGGTATTTTTGTTTAAGGAATGGTGCCTAAATTCATTGATCTGTTACTAGTTTAGAATTAGAGCGCCTATAATTTGTAATTCGCTGTAAATTCGCCTCAGATATGTTAATTTATCTCAATTGTAATGTTTTATATGACAATGGATATGTGCATAATAATGGTGTTGTAAATAATTTTGTAAGAAAATGAATATACATGAATATCTTTATTTATCACCTTGTTTTTTTTCTTAGCCAGTGTCCAACGATAACAAGGCAATTATTCATATTAATGTTTAACTATATCAGTGAGTATTAGTTGTTTGTTGCTAATCACGTTTTCCTACATCACGTCGTTATATTGTGTTACTATGTAACGGTAACACTCCGGCCACGTGCGGCAGTTGAAGGACCACCAACAATCTCTTGTGACTTCTAGACCATGAACCGACAAATTCTGGTAATTTTTGTTAGAATATATTTATTATAATACGAAAGTTCTTTACAATAATCAAACAATTGCCCCCTTACACATAAAACGTTATTTAACTAACACCTCTGTTTAAAGGGTCTCGTAAATAACGTCACTCTATTGTCATTCACAAATAATGTGACGTTATTTACGTGACCATTTAAACAGTATATTAGTTATGAGTAAAGGGGTTGATGTTTATGTATGTTCCCGATTTCGAATGGATATTTTTTCTTTTGGTAATTTATATTAATTGGTAGGGTTTGATAAGAGGTCGGCTGTCTACATGTCGCATCCAAATACTTAGCCGTTCAGTTAACAGCCTAGCCTTTTTACTAAATGAATAATAATAGTCTAATGATTAGACTAATATTAATCATAAATTAATGAACTAGCTGGCTGATTCTTAGGCCATTCATATAATAGGGATTTGCTTAGCAATGTTTAGGCATATCGATTATGTAGGGTGTCCACTGCTACTCCCCACTTGGACACAAACCCATGGTTTCCGAGATATTCATGGTTGAAGTTTGAATGGTATATTACATAATTTTTTATTATTGTGTTATTAAATGATCCTTTTTATTGTGAACAGCAATCCATCAACCCTTGCCGAGTTTCTTGCCGGAGTCTTCTCAGTTTAAGTGTATTCCGAACCGGTGGTAAATTCAACTGTATGTACCAATTTAACGTTCATAAGTGACTTACTAGGGCCTAAACTGAATAAATGACTTTTTGATTTTGATTTTGAACAAACATGGATCTAGCGCTCGCCGCCGCGCCGGCCGCTGCCGATTAACCGGTAGCCGATTTTTCGTACGGTTAGGCAGTCTGACATATCTTATGTATGGAATATGGTGATAAGTAATGGTGTATACTGCAATCTCCTCCCCTCTCCACCTCTCTCTAATCATAGCTTATATAAAATTCGTCTTTCTTTCTCTCTAAAATCTTAATATAATTGCATTTGGCCAGTTCCTTCTTAGCGTACCGTTTTCTCTTTGCAGTTAGGTTAGTGCGAATACAAATCGGCTAGTTCAGACACCTGTCTAAACCTGGTTAATTTAATTACGAATTACCCAAAGAACTAGTTACATATAAACATTTTCCCGAACACTTGTTTAATTCGTTGGAGCATGACGCGTCCGCCTTCCTTTTCCGACGTCGGTCGGTGAAACGTTAGTTGCGCAAATCATTACTGATACTACGTAGGTACATAGTTATATTTATGCGTTGTCAATTGTGATATGTTTATTCCTATATACTAGCTGTTTCCCGCGGTTGCTCCCGTGTTCCTGAGACGAAAAGCAGCCTACTTGGGGACAATGCAATTTCCTATTACTGAAAGAATTTTTTGAATCGGACTGGTTACTCGGGAAGAGTTAAGCGCATTGAAACAAAAAACCAACCTGATTCTTTTAGTGGGCATGGATGGCCAAAATCGTGAAAGGGATTCGGTAAAGGGAATAGCGAAACATACAAAATTATTTTTTGAAAATCCTACCTAGAAGACAGGGCCGTCATATGGACGGCACTTGAAAAAATCACCTGTAGGCTATATTGTTGTATGACGTATAGAATACCCGCATTACCTACGAACTACCATCCGGTGTTCTCTAGTAGGTACCTAATACCACGGAGTTAATATATTTACTACGTATGTACAACTACTTAATACTTATTCGAGACCACACACTCGGCTCCACAACACATTGGCAATCCTCCGGGTATTGCTAATGTCCACGAGCGATGTTAGCCACTTGGACTGCCTGCCTACTTGACCTTGGCCTTCTGACTTTAAATCCTACATCTGACCGGCTTTGATAGTAAAAATAAAAGGCACTCACTACTTACAAATAAAAAAAACAAAATAACAAGAAAATCTACTCTACCATATTATATTCATCTCGTAGGTGTTTGATTCATCTTGTAGTGGTTGGTTAAGATTCCATTCCAAAACTTTGTATGGTACCTATCCTGAATAACGTGAGACGGACAAAGGAACAGCTTCTAAATCTATACAAAGCTCAAGTTCGACCTTGCATGGAGTACTGTTCTCATCTGTGGGATGGCTCAGCCAAATATCAACTTGCATCTTTGGACTCGTTAGATATAGACGAGCTCGAAGGATAATTGACGATAGCGACCTAACGAGCAAGAAACTGCAAAACCTAGATCGTCGGCGTAAGGTTGCACATTTGACGGTATTCTACAGATTGTTCCACGGAGAATGCGATAAAGAACTCCATAATTTTGTCCCTCCATCCCCGTTTTTCTATCGGGCCACCAGGCGTCGGGAGGGTCTCCACCGCTTCCTCGTCGACATTCCGTCTTGCCATACTAAGCGTTACGCTTCCTCTTTCCTTATACGCACGGCCAAGTTGTAGAATGCTCTCCCGGACAACGTGTTTCCAGACACTTATAACATGGGTCTATTCAAGGCCAGAGTGTACAGGCATGGGTACGCGCAGTACATCTTATGGGTACGCGCGGTCCAGCCTAGACTACATCTTCGCTCACCATCAAGCGAGATTGCGGTCAAGAGCAAACACATAAAGTATTAAAATAAACCGTAGAGTAAGGATTCCACCTATCATGACGCAGGTCGTGGGATTTATTCCCATCCAGAACATGCATTTGTGTGCACGAATATATCTGCATGTCTTGAGTCTGGGTGTAATTATGCATAAATATTAATTAAGTATGTACTCATGAAGGGGATTATTGCTTCAAGTATGTACTTAGAAGTAGTATACATACAGCTATAAAGTTATCTGGTTTCCACAGTACAAGCTCTGCTTAGTTTGAGATTAATTAACTTGCCCTATGTGAAACAATAATATTTTCCTTTGTATGTATGTACCTAACCCATAGAGTCTGATAATACCACTATTACCTAACCCTAAGAATCAGCATATTAAATTGTCGATATAAAGTTCATACGTAATAGCAGACAGTTTGCGGTCATGTAATCGCCGCCGAGACAAAACCAAAGGCAATACAAAAAAAAACATAATTATAAAATATGATATCAAACCAATAACTTCAATTACTAGTAATTAATATAAGCTACTAATAGGGGGCGTTTTTTAATTACCACTTTCTGTTATGACACTATTTACTATGTTACAAAGTGTTATATCTCCGCAATGCATCTTAGTTCAATCTCCGCTTAAAGTGTAAGATTTAATGTGTTAAGAACAATAGTTCCATTACCGATATCAACACACTTATTAAAGACCAATGATCCGTTTCTTACACTTATTTACTTCTGAATGTATGTACTGAAAAAATGTTGACTGCAAAATAATACTTTTAAATGATAGACTAAGTCTCGTCTATGCTCCAATTAAAGTGATATTGAAAATTTACAAACGTTTGCTTTTCAGTCTGAGTGTAACAATGAAGTCGATGAATCATTGAGCGTTCAGCTGTTATGATCATCTTTTGAATTTCACAAATAGGACTGCGGATGCCAAGAATATTTTGTTTAAGTAGGTAGTTAACTCACAATACTAACTATTCAGTAATCTGCGTTTAGATATTAGTTAGGCAATTAGTTGCATTGCTTTACCTCATTGTGGGCTTAGAATTTATATTGGTACCTCATTGTAAAATAATAAGACGAATGATTTGTTTTAAGATGATTTTGATTTTGCAGCTTGTTTTAAAAAATACCTAACTAATTATGAATGGGAATGTGAGTTTGTTTGTTACGTTTCAACTCGACCGATCATCATGAAAGGCACGCAGATAACCGCAGTATGAAGAAGGACATAGGCTATCTGCGTGTTGCGCTGTTATTACAAGATTACTATCAAATGATTTAATAAAGCTATTATAAAGTTAAAAACACACTCAATTATTACTCTCTATAGGTATACTGTTATTCACAGTGACATCTGGGGGCACGGAAGTGCCTCCCGCCAAGCGAAGCGAAAGGGCACTACCTACCTTTTCTCGAAGCGCTTCGTCGTTTTTTTAACCCTATGAGGGTTCACTTCACAAACTCTACACACCGAAGTCAAAATATGTGGCTTGGCCGTTTCACTACTACAAGAACTATTGAACAACAAAAAAGTAATGGACAGTGAATACATTTTTCACCTTACTCCCATGTGACGAAGTGAAACGGCCAAGCCACATATTTTGACTAAGGTGTAGAGTTTGTGAAGTTAGGGCTTGTAGAGTAAGTGCATGTAGAGTTATAAGCATGGCTCTACATGAGATCTGATAGCTTTTTAACAGCGCGAGCCATTTGTCTTGGCAACATTTTACATAAATATGTTTTTAGTGGGATAATTATGTCATGGAAAAAGTGGTTAAAAACGTTTGTAACACTTAATTTGGGAGTGGAGAATTTAGGTCATTTCATTGCAGTGCAAGTGGTCAACGCTATGCGGCAGTAAACATTATCAGATTCGCCAACATACATTGCAACTATATTAAAATAGTATGGGGCATCTCCGTGACGTCATAATGTTTTCATGTCAAGGCTTTCGAGGCGGCATGGCAAGCGTGTAGCGTAAATGGTAAGTTGTTAGCATGGCAGTGACATGTCACACGAGGACCGGTTTTGATACTCATCACTAGAGTGTCACAATCAGCAGCCGGATAATAAAAAGGTTATATTATTTTTATGTAAGATGCCTTTGACTGAAGATGAAATACCTATATGAAGAAATAAATAAATATCCTGGGACATTCCTCACACACGGCCATCTTGTCCCAAACTAAGCAGAGCTTGTACTATGGAAACCAGATAACTGATATAATACATATACTACTTTTTGTATGTAAATTGTACCTCGCGAGGGACGCACGTCCTATTATAACAATTGATATCATTGTTATATTTTTACCCGCGAGCCGAGCGATTAATATACATAATTACACCCAGAGTCAGGACATACAGACACATTCATGCACACAAATGCATGTCCTGTGTGGGAATCGAACCCACGACCTGCGGCGCGATAGGTGGAATCTTAACCAGCCAGAGTCTTAACCAACCGTCAAAAAAAGAAAAAAGACAGCTTGCATAAAGATCCCTAAATATATAGAACGACCATATAAAAGCGTCAATACTGCGGGGTACTCTAAGATGCAATATTTTTGAAATCTATGTTGGGTTTGTCATGCTGAACAACTTTAATCTGTACGTTTACTATGGAACTCTGATGTCGCTAAAATAATTTCAAACTTTTCATAGTAAAGTCAACCATGCTGCAACTATGAAACAAACCGCTATTTTAATTCAATAGGTACTACACAATAAATGATTCACAGTTAAGACGGGAGCCGGGCTGCGATTATTCCATACAAATGTATTCCCCTGTTTTCTTCCTGAATAATGCCTTCATCATTTTTTTTCATATAATCAAGTTTTGCCTTGGACACGTCCCTGTTACTTCCTTTTTTTCAGCAACTAATTATTAAAGAAATTATGGCCCTCTAAAAATTACAATAAATGCCCTATTTTTCCGCCGTGATTAAAAGGACTACCAGACAAATTCGAAAAGATTTTAACATAAAAGAAAGTAATAGGGACATAGATAACCCCTTACTTAAAATTTTAATGTAAAAAAATAATTTAATCGGCTCAGTTTTCGAGGGCGAAAATGGGGAAAACGAAACGTCGATTTCGTAATTTTTTGTGAATAAATCGGTCTGAGCTGCAGATGTCCCTATCGCACATAGCGCATAGCATAGCGGCATAGCGCGACGGCAATAGTTTCTTCAAATACCTATTTTTCAAATTCCTCGCAGCTAGGATCCCCTCTTAAGTACCCAATTAACAGCTAATGAATGACAAGAAAAGTTTGATTATAAATGACACGAATGCTGTAAATATTCGAATAATTGCATCTTATAGAAAAAACGAATTATTCATTAGTCCATTGAAATGTTACATGAGCTTTGCATTTTTTAGAGGACGCAATTTTATTTTTGGGACATGTGTGGGGCGTCAATAGAAGCTTAACCTCAAGTTTGTAGGGTCACCACCCTTGTCCCCCGGCCGCCATCTTGGAAAAAGGGGTGAAAACAGTTTTTATAAAAAGTGCAAAAAGTTATATAAACATATTTGTAGGCAAAACAATTTGTTACAAATTACGTCTTTACAATTTTTCTTTTTCTCGTCTTTTGTAAGACGCATAGTTTCCGAGATATCGCGAAAAAAATGTTTTGGGCCCTTGGGATCTTATGTTTAACCGGGATAAAGAGTATGCTATGTTATCCCAGGGTATGATCTATCTAATCTGATTGAGTCATAAACATGAAAATCGTCAAATCCTTATCCTTACTATCCATCCATACTTAATATTATACCTAAATGCAAAAGTAGCTCTGTTACCGCTGAAATCGCGATAAAATTACGCATGCAGAAGGCCTATGATATGGAAAAGACATAGGCTACTTTTATCCCGGGTACGCGGGTGAAACCGCGGGGGAGAGCTAGTTAATAATATTTGTGAGATGTTATATTTGGAAATTGGTCGCTTGTCGCTTATTTATATACTTACTAGCTTTATAGCCCGCGACTTCGTCCGCGTAGATTATTTATTTTTTCTAGATATTAATCATTGTAACAATATAGAGCTTTGTTCATGGCTATTGTCCGCCACTACGTGTGATATTGACAAAAGTTCAGGTAGATTAAGAGCTCATATGCGAGGATGCCACATAAAACTGAAATAGTCCTGCCGCAAATCAACTCTAGCAAATTTCAGAGTTTTTCCCTGTGACTACAAACCTTAATTAGGAACTGTTATCTTTTAAATTCAAACGGAAGGTGATTTGGGATCAATGGTATACGCGGCATGAAGACTGTTTCTCCTCTGGCAGAACCAGTAAATATTTTGGCCTCAATAACATTGCGGCGGAGAGCTGTTACTTGTAGTCTAGTTCCACAGCACATTTTGGAGGCCTTATCTCTCTTTCCCTCATGTCTGAGGATCGTGGTCAACATCGGGTTTGCTTCTAGAGCGAATGATCTGCCTCCACTGGTTTCTGTCTTCTGGTTTCTGTAAAACTTGGAGGACGATGAGTCTTTTACTTGATCGGACCATAGTTGGGAACACGGAAGGAAAACGACCACGTAGTCGTTTTCCTTCCGTGTTCCCAACTATGATCAGATTTCCAAACTTTCATCGCCTTTGCGCACCATGTGGCCGAAATACGAAAAAATACGTTGGTGGCATATGGTCGACAATCGTGTTTTAATTTTGAGCTGCGATAGGATTGATGCATTATTGCGTTTAGCGGTCCAAGGTATTTCCAACATCCGTCTCCAGCACCACATCTCGAATGCATCAATCCTTTTTCTTTCTCGGGCTAGTATAGTCCACGCTTCCACTCCATACATGAAAATGAGGAATACCAGTGCTCGTATTAACCGGATCTTTGTTTTAATACCGATTCCTCTCTTTTTCCTGATGTTGTTTAGGCAAGTCATTTCAATACGCCAATACCATAAGCCGAAATAATAAATTTTGAAATTTTCTTTCCGAAAATAAAGAACTTCATATACTAAATTTAATCCCCCTTTTCATTCCTTAAGGGTTCAAATTCCAACAACACCGATATTCGTTGCGTTAGTTTATAACCATAAGCTTAAATAATAAATTTAGTGTACTTCCATACACAAATTCATCCCCCTTTTTACCCTTTCGGGATCGGAATTATCAAAAAAATTGAGGCACATATAAATTATTTTTCAATTGTCAACCACAAAATTTGAAGGTCCTAACTTCGAAACTGATGGACTTTCATATAAACTTGCATCCCCTATTTTACCCCCTTAAGGATGGAATATCCAAAAATCCTTAGTGGTTGCCTACACTGTGTAATAATATATTAAGTGACGTTTACTTTGAAACTGAATGACTTACATACATCCCATACCTTTTCACCCTGTCGGGGGTGGAATTGTCAAAAAAGCTGAAACATGTATAAATTAATTTTCAATCGTTAGCCTAAATACAAAATTTGAAGATCCTAACTTCAAAACTGACGAACTTTCATACAAACTTTCATCCCCTATTTTACCGCCCTAGGAGTGGAATTTCCAAAAATCCTTCCTTACTGAATACCTACACTGTATAATATTAAATTTAGTGAAGTTTACTTTGAAATTGAAGGACTTGCATACACAACTTCATCCACCTTTTCCTCCCTTCGGTGGTGGAATAATCACAAACGCTGAGATAACTATACATTAATTTTCAATCGTCAGCCTAAACACAAAATTTGAAGATCCTAACTCCAAAACTGACGGACTTGCATACAAACTTTCATCCCTTATTTTACCCTGTTAGGGGTGGAATTTCCAAAAATCCTTCCTCAGTGGATGCCTACACCGTATAATAATACATTTAGTGAAGTTTATTTTGAAATTGGAGGACTTGCATATCCAACTTCATCCCCCTTTTCCTCCCTTCGGTGGTGGAATTATCACAAACGCTGAGATAACTACATATTAATTTTCAATCGTCAGCCTAAACACAAAATTTGAAGATCCTAACTTCAAAACTGACGGACTTGCATACAAACTGTCATCCCCTATTTTACCCTCTTAGGGGTGGAATTTCCAAAAATCCTTCCTTAGTGGATGCCTCCACTGTATAAGGTATCTTTGTGCAAAATTTCAAATCTCTATGTACAGCGGTTTGGGCTGTGGGCTGATATATCAACAATCAGTTTATCATTTTATAATTTCATCAACTATTTAAAATAGAATTCACGTAAGATGCCTCAAAATGACTCGTTAAATAGATCATCTGAGCAAATAACATAACGAATGACCCACCACCAGCAGTGTACATAGGTTTTTATCAATGACTCACATAGTAATGGTATCATTTAGTGACTAATTTCTAAATTATGATACCTAATTGTGAATTTCATGTAACCTAAGAAGGCTTTAAACAAACTAAGGCAAATGAGACTGTTTTTAACCTCCGACGCAAAAAAAGGGGAGTTATAAGTTTGTCGTGAAAGACTGCCTGTGTCTGTATGTCCTACCTGAAATCTTTAATGGGTGAACCAAATTGAATGCGGTTTTTTTAATTTGAAAGAAAATTTTCATGCGCTGGTTTTTAGATACGGTTTATAAAAATTTGTTCAGCCGTTTGAAAATTATCAGCTCATTTCTAGTTGGTCAGCAACTTCCACAGGTCCGATCGATTCGAAATTTTGGATCCTGTTAGCTTCAATAACATTGAAAAAACATGGTTTCCATGACCTGATGCTGTAGCATCATCTGACATCAGCAGGATACCTAAATCCTCACACACACACAATTCTGAGACAAAATCTTTTGTCGCTATTTCATGTTTCATTCCGGAACGTATATGTGTGAATGAATGAGCATCCTACCCCCAGTAGGGTGTTGATACTAGTAATAGGTATATAAAGTTTAAAAGGCATTAAATAAAAAGTAAATTAAAAATGTAAAAACCCCCAATTCAAAATAAGAGTCTTTTCAAAGTTAAAAATAATATTGAATGGCCATTTAATTTAATATAATTTGATCTTTTAATTGAGGTCCTTTTTTAGGGCATAGGTTTTTTCAATTTTCAATTAATTTTTTATTGTCAAAAAATAAAATTGTGCAGATGTCATTATGATCTAACACCATTCACGCCAACCAACCCATTGGCGTGGTTGTTTAGATATTCTACTAGTTACGTCACAGGTCGTAGGTTCTATTCTCACCCAGGACGAACATTTGTGTGCGGTCATAGGCCTGTATTATAGAACGAGATCAAAAATCAGGTCAAGTCTTAAGAATAGCCGAACGCTAAACCACCATTATGGTGCGTTCATGCTACGTGAATCGAGCACGAGCCGCGCCACGAACGAGCAGAATTTTTTCGTTGCTCGCGATGTCAAGTGTGGACGTTACGAAGAGCCTACAACGAGCGCGATGAGAATCCCTGTGTTCGTGAAAAAACTGACAATCGGGCGGAGCGCAGTCGAGCGCGAGACGAATACTCGTTCGATGCTCGCAAGTCCGTCCACGCTACGCGAACAACGAAGGAATCCTGTTCGTTCGTGGCTCGGCTCGTGCTCGCTTTGCGTAGCATGGTCGCACCATTAGGGACCTACCGATAACTTTACTAAACTGAATACATGTTATTGATGTAACTAACATTCAAAGTGTGTTTTATAACGTTGCACTTGCAAGTTATTAATTATACGTATTGTTTTTCGTGTTATTATTTACTTTTTCTATCATAACCTACAATATCTCTGCTCTCTCGGTTTTAATTTCACGACCGATGAGGTCACACTTTTTATTATTTTGGTGTAATGAACGGTTGTCATGGTTGGAGTCACGCTTCACGGTTTCGTCCCAATGTTATGAACCAGACGCTTATTTTGCATAGAACGTAGACAGTGCGATTCGATGACAGTTTTAACAACATAAGAATCGTTGACTACATGGCGACAGTCCACAATCCATGAAAAACAATAGCTTTTCGAATGACATGCATGAAAAATGTGTTTATGAAATTGCATGCAAAAAGTCGAGGAATAAAATTATGATTAGGTATATTCATAGTCGACTCATAGTTAATAAATTATAAATATTACTCACAATTGATTTTGATGTGCACGTGCATGATAATTATACAAAATCTATTATTATGAAGCTGTATACACCTACCTTATAAATGCGCATGAATATACAGGGTGAATTTTTGGTTTTGGCCAGTATGGGCAAATTCTGAAGACAATCCTTAGAGAAAAACGCTGTAACGTGACGTCATATTTCAATAATAAATGTATAGAAATGTGACGTCACGCGGAACTTTAATGTTCTATATCTTCAATTTTTTTGTTTGACTGACGAAATAAAAAATACGTTGTCCAATATTTTTTGATAATCTAACTGAAGGACTAAATATCATTTTTTTTTAGAGTAGCCAATTTCCATGAGTTATGCAGACCTTATAACTAGTAAGAATCGTTTAATGTTTTGTATCATGGACGAGTATTTTTCGTCCATGTCATAATAGAAAGCTTCAGCTATACCTTCATTCTGCTATATTAGTTTTCTTTTTACCTATTATATATGTGTACCCACACAGTTATCGATTTCCTTGATACGACACGCCAAGAATGGCCAAGAATAGCGTGTCCCCATCAAACGTGATGTTGTACAATTTGCCACCCACTTCGTGTAACGTGGATGCTTGATAAAGAATATCACTGAAACTTTAAGGTTTTTCATGTTTATATTTGCTGTAGATTTTCCAAGGGGAATACTTCTTTAATTGAGGTTTTATTTTAATGAAAATAGTATGAATGTTAACACTTTCGACCTTTAGAATACCTTCACAACTGTTTACACATTCTTTGAATAAATATTAATATAAAGACTTTTTCTTTTCAACAAAAACGCTCTTGATACTTTTCCGCTAATTTCTTTGAAGTCAGTGTGATATCAGTACGACGATTACATAAAATTCATGTCATCGTATTTTGTACTTAGATCTCAGTAAAATCAGTTCTAACGGAGCAATTAGCTGAACGCCTGTCAACTATAAAAAAAGAAGTAATACAATTCATACCTTATAATAATAATTCTTCTATAAGTTACCTATGTTACGTCTCACGACCGATTTCACAGGGTCAAATACCTGTTATTTCTATAGAAATGCTTTGTAATACTCTAGAAACAAGCAAGTAAAAGTAGAATGCTTTAAGTACATACAATCAACAAATATCAATGTGTTGTAATTTGATTCTTATAAAGAACTTGATAAGAGTTAATATGGAGCTATATATGGAGAATTAATATAATAGCGCGTTTATTCACAACTGAAAGTAGTCACGCAATATGTTTGTAAGTGGATGTAAAGAGTTTGTTTTACTTTTTTCATGAGTGCTATTTTATTTACATATTGCCATGGTAATCTATTATATAATACACTAAGATAAAACTGTACTCAAGCATATTGCACGCACGGAGGAATGTGAGGTTTGGTATAATTAAAGTTTATAATGGAGTGCAGAAATTTATTTATTTATTCATACTTATTCTAAAAGAGGTAGAGCATAGCGTTTATTCGCTCAAAGAGCATCTCGACTGGGGAAGTACCTCCACCTTAGAGAATACCGCAGCCAAATAACTTTAAGTTGTATTCTTGCACGTGAGTAACGTCGCCAGAGTTCATTGGGGAGGGAGAAAAGGTCGGTAACGCGTGAGTGATGCCTTGATGTTGCAAGCGTTCATATGGCTACGGGAACCGCTTACCATCTGTTTCCAAAAATGTCAATGTCAATGTTATTTTAAATCATGTATTACAGTGTAACTAAATTGTAAGCAACACTTACTTACTAAATGTTATATTTTGAAAATCCATCACATTATATACTCACCTGGCGGAGGGGAGAGGCCTAATGCCTATGTCACAGGCTTACCTAGTATAGGCATTAGGTGCTCAACCGAGCAACTATATTTACTAGCTGGAATCCTTTTTATTGTAAATTTATAACTACATAATGTCATATTAGCTGCACTTTTGTACACTTCTTTTGTTATGATTAAATATATTATTATTATCGAGGAGCCACATGCTTGTTTGCCGACTTTAAAAGTATAAATCATTTTTTTTTATGAATTACGGTTTTATTTTGACCAATGGGCGACCACTAGTACATATCATAACTTGGGTTTATTTAAATTTTTTACGATGTATAAGCCTGTATTTGACCACAATCTCATCATGGTAAGTGATGATGTGGCCGAAGGTGGTAAGCACACAAAGCCTAGAAGCACAGAATATTCAATAGTACTACGTACTATAAGGTACTCGCTCTCAAATACAGCTGTCGGAATACACCGATAGGTTCTTAGCGAGAGATTCTCAGCTTGAAGCGTATTTAAAACACCCAACTGGCGGGCTACCACCCGGTAGCCCGCCAGTTGGGTGTTTTAAATACCCTACCACTTTCCTCACGATGTTTTCCTTCACCGAAAGCTCAAGCTCATTGTAGGATTTGAACCCGAGACCTACGTCTCAGCATTCGACGTCAATACCACTGAAGAACTGAAGAAGAAAATTATATGAGGAGGGGCAATATACTTAAATAAGACAAGACTGGACTAATGGCCGATTCCTGTAATTTACGGCCAGGTATCGGTTAAAATTAAGACTCTTATATCTTTACTAATAATGAAGCAAAGACCTCAAAGCTTTGTATAGCAGAACCTCCCATATGGAAGTAGCTATCACAGGTAAAATTAGCTTACGAAATGATCTATATGCCCAGTTAGGCAATAAAAAAACCTACCAATGGTAAGCAAAACGATTCGTTTTTAGGGTGCCGTAGCCAAATGGCAAAAAACGGAACCCTTATGGATTCGTCATGTCTGTCTGTCTGTCTGTCCATCCGTATGTCATAGACACTTTTTCCGAATCTATAAGAACTATACTGTTGAAACTTGGTAAGTAGATGTGGTCTGTGAACCGCATTAAGATTTTCACACAAAAATAGGAAAAAAAACAATAAATTTTGGGGGTTCCCCATACTTAGAACTGAAACTCAAAAATATTTTTTTCATCAAACCTTATTGAGGATATTGAGGTTTCTAATCTTTTTTTTTCTATACAAGTTTGCGCGAGAGACACTTCCAAAGTGGGCAAATGTGTTAACACCCCGTAACTTCTAAAATAAGAGAATAATAAAACTAAAAAAAATATATGATATACATTACCATGCAAACTTTCACCGAAAATTGATTTGAACGAGATCTAGTAAGTAGTTTTTTTTAATACGTCACAAATCGTAAACCGCAATTTACCTTTCATTCAATATTTTTGGCGTTTTTTTTTCATAGCAAAGTTGACGTTAATATTACACGGAACCTCCGTTTGCGAGTCCGACTCGCACTTGGCCGGTTTTTTGTTTATAGAAACCGGGCATTAGCGGTAGTCAGCACTAACGTATCGTGACTATGTTGATTTGATTATTATGATATTCTGACAGCATAAGAATGTTCCAATTCAACGTTGAGTAAACTTGAGTACTGTTTACTTTTAAATGACAAATGTTTATTTTCTTCATTGTCTGACATTCAACCAACCGTGGTATACCAAGGGCAGAAAAATAGCAATAGTTATTTACTCGAAAACAGAGGTCGTTATTAAAGATACGCATAAATGGCATATTGCATATTTAATAACTAAACGTTGCGGAAATCACAGCAAAATAATCTGAAAATGTAACAAATATGACAAAAAAGTTATTTAAATTATTTTGGGGTTTTTTATTCTATAAAATCTCGTCTCAATTGTGAGCCAAACACATTTCCTCTCCAAAGCTACACAAAATACATATATGTCATAAATACGTTTTTCATTATGGACTTTGGTACACACGGCTACAGATCAAGCTATACATTTCCAATATAAGCTGCCCTCTCATTGTACGGAAATCCTATACAATGCGAGATCAGCTTATACTGGAAATGTATAGCTTGATGTGTTGCCGTGTGTACCAAAGTTCATAATGAAAAACGTATTTATGACATATATGTATTTTGTGTAGCTTTGGAGAGGAAATGTGTTTGGCTCACAATTGAGACGAGATTTTAGAAATTATTCCCACTTATCGGGTGCATGCAGACAAAGCCACCAGCGATAGCGAACAATATACATATTTTTTAAATGTACTAATTAAGCCCTTTAATTTGATACCCAACACGGCATCATTACAACAATATTTATTTTAGTTTATGACTTTTCTTCCTCTAGAGGGCGCCATATTCAATTTAACGTGACGTCACATAGCCTATAACCAGCAGACGATCAAGACCCTTCTAACGATACCTCCTACCCAAGTAGTTTAAAAGTTATGAGGGAACAGATGAACATACATACATACCGGTCAAAATCATAACCCTCCTTTTTGCTTCGCCGTAGTCGGGTAAAAAGACAACTTCCTGCCACTGTTTATTATGAGATAAGAAAAAAAAGAAAAGGCAATTATCTCTTTGTAAAGGTCTTACCTTTGGCGCCGATCACACAGAGTGTTCTAGAGTTCTGCGTTCAGAGTTCTGCGTTACGCATCCACTATTGTGCACACAGCAAGCATTCTAGAGTTGTAGTTCTGAGTTTCTTGCCGGAGTCTTCTCAGTTAAGTGTATTCCGAACCGGTGGTAAATTCAACTGTATGTACCAATGTAACGTTCATAAGTGCCTTACTAGGGCCTAAACTGAATAAATGACTTTTTGATTTTGATTTTGATTTTGTAGATTTCTGCAATATTCACTCCCGATCACATGTCATTCACTTTTTTTTATTATTAAAGGCGCCGCATAGATTACAATGAACGCGAAACGCAGAACTCTGAACGCAGAACTCTGAACGCAGAACTCTGAACGCAGAACTCTAGAACTCTCTCTGTGGGATCGCGGCGCCTCAAACAGCGCCTATGGCGGAGTAACTAATTTCCTTGTAAGTAAATTTACAAACTTAAAAATACCTAATATACTATTGGCTGTACGTATAAATATGATTTTCTTGATCTTGGCTGAATCCATTACTACCCAAATACATTACAAATTATCAGATATTAACATCACACGTGGATAGAGTACCTAAAATTCTCATTATTAACATAGTCATAAAAATGCCTATTTTATTACATTGTTAACAAATGTTGACATAAGTTTCTTTGTCTAAAACCACGAGCATAAAAAATAAAATACCACGGTAATAAAAAACGCAAATCATTTTTAAATCGCATTACCACACTAAAACAAAATTATCACAATTATCCTTAGCTGTCCCCAGCACCCAAACTTTTCATAATTCCAGTAAAAAAACAGAATAGATTTGAATTTTGGGACCTAATGAAGAGAACCTTAGATAGGTATTGATGATGAGGAACTGTTGTTAAAAAACAAGGAAATCAAGCAACAGTATCGTACATTACAATTTAGTAACAGACAATAACAATTTCAAAGTAACGGCACAACAGCTTCTATGGTTCAACGGCCATGCGTTAAGCAATATTCTATTTCGAATATTTTACATCGATATTATGTAATCGACAAACGGTTACAAATCGATTAATTTGAACGACTCAAACGTTTTCTAGTCTGCGATCGTTCGTATTTCAAAAAAGTGCAAGATTTATTTCGTTTGCCTTCGGGTCAATTCTTATTTTACTTTCTTCTGCTAATATTGTAGACGATTTATTTTTGGTGATATCGAGTTCTAACATCATTACTGCTATCAAACGGCAGTTCAGATATTTGCGATCATATCTTAATTATTAACTGGTGAATGTTCATTCGTCTTCATACAGTGATTCAGTTTTTAAAACCGCTAAGAGCTATATACAGTGCTAAGACATTCATGAGAAAAACTTAGGAACATACATATTGCTATTGACTAAACATACTTTATTTTATAACGTAGCATTACCGAACACTCCTTTTAAAAACTTTTAAATATGATTAATCATAATTCAAAGAAAATCCTATACCGGTTGGAGATTTCGAGATGGCATTTTTCGATACCTATATTGAGTAAAAGTTGCTCAGAATGACTAATTCTGAGCAACTTTCACTATGGCACAAACACTGAAATCTCCAAAAAAATTTTTCATACTTTATGATCGAGCAAGATTCATCGTTAGTATAGAGTAAAAATTTTTTTTGAGAATTCAGTTTTGTTGCTATGGTAAAAGTTGCTCAGCATGACTAACCCAAAGAATTTAAAACGTCCAGAAGGATAGTCGCCTCTATGGGAACACGAAATAAACAAGCCATAATTGACAGTATTTACAAGTAATAAGTTTAGGTAATTAAAAGTGACTAAATCGCAATACTTACACATGGAAGGTTAGTTTTTTAGTTTTTCCTTGGTTTTTATAAGTGTTGTGACAGTATTTCAATATGCTAGTTGTCATTTTTTATTTAATCAGTCCAGCGAGTATGACGCGATGACAGCCGTGCGCAGTACGAACTGAGTGCGATTTGCTCAGGAGCCCCTCAAGCGGAGTGATATTAAATGTCATGCTTTAGTAAGGCTGACTATCCATCTGGGCAGAGGCACGATGCCGTATGAAAATCTTTGGACTAACCCAACCTAGGTTTTAAAAATATGTCATCTCGAAATATCCACCCAGTATAGGTATTATTATTAAAGAAATATAAAATTATAATTGACTTAACTAATTTGCAAAGTATCAAGAACAGAAAAAGGTTAATTAATAAATGAGCTAATAGACTTAGGATTTCGCTACGCCAATAATGTTCTAACACTAGAAACGTTATTTTCAGAAAGTACATTAATGGTTCTAATAGTAGAAATACAGTTTTCTATAGTGTAGTAAAGGCAGAAGGTTCAGGAAGTTCACTAACTCATCGATTACACTTATACATATACAGCGCAAGTGAGGTGAAGTGAAACACGTCCGGAATATATTACAACTTGGTACCTCAAACGGATGATGCACTACCTATCTATACAGTTTTATAATGGAGTGCATTGGCAATAATAATTAGGGTATAGATACTTCTTTCGAGACTGTGTGCTTTAAATAAATATTATTATATTAAGGGCGGCCGCATACTATATGAAATTTTCTGTCAGAAAATTTCTGACGCGCGCCGGAAGGCACTTTCCTCATACATTTTGTTCTAGACTCCGCATACTATCCGAAAATTCTGACGTGTCTGACGTCCAAAAATGTATGAGCAAGCGGGCGTCCGAAAATATCTTATAGTATGCGGCCGGTCTAAGGCGATGGTAGATCAGTATTATATATGTGCCAAATACTGAAATCTCTTCAAAACAATATTTAATAATATCTCAATCTAAATATATTTATCAGCTGAATTGAGATAATGGCTTATACTTTGGGTCTGCTAACTCCAATGTTTGCGCGTAATCGGCAATTTACCGCTTTCGCTATTTAAGTGATGTTTTTGTAAACGGTTGCATTTTGTGTACTAACACCAATCACCAAAAACACCTTTAACATACAACAGAGTTACAATAGCTTAATTAATTAGACAGGGTGCCGTAGCGAAGTTGACTTTATGCCAAATCATGAAGTTGCATGGTTCAACCTGTTTTTAATTTGGCAATATGTACGTTATCTCGATTACAGTAAACATGTTTAATCTTTAATCGAAGTCCATGAACATAAATGTGGGACTACGAATTCAAGGCTACGAAAGCAGGAACACGAGTGAAGGACTACGAGCGTCTACGAATGCAGGACGAAAAGACTACGAAACGTAGCACATAAAAGACTTGTCTACGACTTGGGTCTACGATAGAAACGTTATACAAATGTTTTTTTAAAACTATGTATAGGTTTGTATGACTACAATTTCCATTACATTATCATGGTCAGTGATGATGTTGGCGAAGGTGGTAAGCACACAGAGCCCCAAAGGCTTAAAAAGGTTAAAGCTCATTTTAGGATTTGAACCTGTGACCTTCGTCACGGCATTCGAAGTCATTACCACTAAGCTCATTGCCTCAAAATCAGATACTTCAGGTCTAATAGTAATTATAAATAATTCCGATAGTACCTGAGATATCTCATAAAAATAGTAATAATTTCTTCTTGTCCTTACGTCTTTTTCAGGGCTACGTGGTGGCATCGACAACAATTATATTTATCGTGACAAAAACTATAATAGTTCGAACGACATTGAGACAATACAATGGTTTTCACAAGCTTGTCTTTTTTATAAATACTTGTTGGAGTATAACATTCAATTTATTGAATGTAACAACGGAGTGTGAAATTGGACTTTAAATTACTTATCGATGCAGCGCTGACGCTGACTGCATGGTTTCTATTATTTAGGATTTCAGGTCGTTACATGAGAATATTACCAAGTTGAGGTGCAAAAAGGGAAACTTCGCTACATTTTTTTTTACTATTTAGGTTGCAAACAAGCATACGACCCATTTGATGGTAATAGGTTTACGTAGCCTATAGACGCTTGCAAGACCAGGGACATAAATCGCGCGTTGCCGACCCTTCTTGAAAGTGATATATGAAATAAAATTTTATTAAGAGATTTAAATTATTAACCGACTTCAAGAAAAGGAGGAGGTTCTCAATTCGGATGTTTTTTTTTTTTTTTTTTCTTTTTTTTATGTATGTTCGGGCTTAACTCCGTCATATATAGACGGATTTGCAAAATTCTTTTTTGTTCGAAAGGGGTATATTCCGAAATGGTCCCATATAAATTTCATATAGATCTGATGATGAGTTTCGGAGATAGACAACGAAACTCATAAAAAAATTACAGTAAATCAGCCACGATTGCTGCTATCGCATAAATATGCAATGTTTACGCAATCACACAACAAAACATCAGGCCTGTACACTCGAAAACGTTACTCAGATGTATTCAGTATATAATGAAACTAAAAATTCAAAAAACAATTAACTTTTTAACAAAAGAATAAACCGCCTTCAAAGTACACTAAAAAGTATAAAATAACTCTTATCTGACACTGTTTTGAAGTCAGCGAAATATTTTCTATAGAACACGTCATGCGATTTCGCTCACTTCAAAACAGTGTCAGATAAGAGTTATTTTATACTTTTTAGTGTACTTTGAAGGCGGTTTATTCTTTTGTTAAAAAGTTAATTGTTTTAACTAGATATTCTCTGTGTATGTCTAACTCCGAGATCCAAACTAACCCTCTGTCAATTTTAATCAAAATCGGTTAGGTACTTGATCCGTATAAATAAACGAAGCAAACAGACATACTCACTTTCACTTTTATATTAGGTATGTAAAGTAAGTATGCATACCATATACCAACATGTCAATAATTTCCCTGTCAAGCAAGTGTTTGCCACCTTAATTTAAAATGTCAAAAACGACTTCGCACTTGTTTTTTTTATACGACGATATCGGTAAACAAGCATACGGCCCGCGTGATGGTAAGCGGTTACCGTAGCCATACGAACGCTTGCAACACACGAGGCATCACTCACGCGTTACCGACCTTTCCCACCACCCCCATGAGATCTGGTGACCTTACTAACGTGCAGAAACACAAATATAAAGTTATTTGGCTGCAGTATTCAGTATTTTGGCAGTAGTAAGGTACTTCCCCAGTCGATCTGCTCTTACAATTATATTCATTGTCAAACGGTTCCAAGATAGCAGGTCATTAGGGCAAACTAATTAGGCGGTCTGATTACTGTGGTGAATTGATTGTATGAAACTCGAGAACGGTATCTGATACCATGAGATGGCAACAGGGTTGTCACTCGAAATTGTTTTATCATTCTTATAATATTCATTTTAGGGATGGAATTTTGAAGATGAAAAATCCTTCCTTTGTGGAATCTGACCCTGCTTCAATACCCAAGGGGTTGAACTGTGTATTAATATTTCGGTTAAGTTCTCCTTTTATACATAAAAAATAATATTAAAATAAAACCAAAATATTAATATTTAAAGATAAATTATGAAAAATATTTTTCGTACCACTTGCTCAAAAAAGTGACATTTTATGCCACAAAAAGCGAACATAACAATAGTCATTTTTAACCTGTTAAAAACAGGGAAAGATAATTGTACTGAATTTCATTGATCCTCTAGGGGGAGAATGTAATTTAAATTTGGGATACTTACCGAAATTTATACTGAACTACATCTGTGTTTACACCATTGAGTTTGTATATAAAGCATTATACATCTTTTTGAAAAAGGAATACGCAAATCAACTCATCAACAATAAATGTACCGAACAAAAATGTAACTCTCTCTCTATCAATAATTGGACCTATGTTTCGAATATTAAGCTTTACTTTTAATTGTCATTATTTTTAATAAATGCTTATCTCATATTATTATTGTGTTATTTTTTTCGCAAATGGTACGAAAAGTAGAGTATTTTCCTCGGTGATAAAGCTTTCTTAGTCTTAGGTGAACTTAAGCCCTCGCTACACTCAGGACTCGTCTTAAATTAAGGCTGCGTATAAAGCAAAATAACAATCTTAGAATTGAAATTTACCCAAGTAAATAGTATTTAAATGAAAAAATATTTTTATATGGGTATTTTCATTATATACGCGAGGGTTCTGCCTGAGCAAAAACATAATGGAATGAAATTTCCTCGATAGAAAAAAATCACGAAGCTACCTCTAATAATAATGAATTTTCGGTTTTATTCGTTCATGGTGTATCTAATTAAGACAAAAATTCGATAAATAATATCACTAACATAAGACCTAGGGCTGCTACTAACGATTTTTTAAAATATTCTATACTTTACGAGTTATTTAGATCAGAAGCGCTTCGTTCATTTTTGTGCCGCGAAACACGCTATCTCCATCTCATCTCCACGCGAAGATTAGACATAAGTTTGTTTCATCTGACATTGCGATATTTTTCTGGCTTGGTACGCACTCTTAACACCCTCGCTACGCTCGGGAGTAAACCTCGAGTCCTTCGTTACGCTCGCGATTTAAATCGTCATTCGCGACAGAAGACACTGCTTTATCCCTTTGGTTAATAATCTACTATTTATACTCGTACACTTCTTTCCATATTTTATATTACTTGGCTCGCGGTTAAAAATATAACAATGACAACAATTGTTATAATCGGCCGCGCGTCCCTCGCGAGAACCAACGGGTTAAGGAGAGGCAAGCTAGATGAAGAATAAAATGATTAATTAACTACGAAGGTCTACGGATGGCGTCCAATGACCTTCTGTAGCAGCGCAACGAAATGACTAAACAATAAGATTTTTTACCGTCTATCGAATCGAAACAAAGGATTACCAATTGGTAACTCAACTAAATGTTTTCAAAAACTATTAATTACTGCCGGAAATTGCGCATAAGACCTATGACATCGAAAAAAAGTCTTACATCGTATTTTTGACAACTGAATGCACGCCATTTTAGTGCTCCACGTCCAAGAATCTGAACCATATCTTTCTATTTCGGTTTTATGTAATGTAATGGCTGAATGGAACTTTTAGCATTTTATTTAGGCATTCCTTGCTTTATTTAGTAAAAACTGTCTCAAACTTTTCCATTGGCAGCATCGTCCTCGGTTTGAACCTTTACCTCGTGACGTCATTATTCACTCATCTGTAAATGCCAGGTGCTAAGCCTTGCTAAACGATCTTGTATTTGCACAGATAAAGATTATCTCATGTAATGCAGAGATAAGTAGTTCTATATTTTGTTATTTTTAATATACCATAGAGCCGATAGACCCACGAAATATTTTATATTCTCTGCTTATGATCCATCCATAGATGGAAAACCCCAACAAGTTTTTTTTTAATAATTTGTACCCATTCATTGGGTATATTATGTGGGTTGCGTTTCTAAGACGAATAAAAAGTCACGGAGCCACATGTTTTAGTGGGGTCATAAAACATACAGGGTGGACATTAAGTAAGGCTAGCTACCTTAAGGGTTGAAGCCTCGCGAATATGGTCTTAAGTGACTGTTCTTTAATTTATGATTTATTTCAATCGGAATTTACAGATTTTTTAAAAAAGCCTTGGTCAGCGAGAAAACGGCGAATTTTGAAAAACATATTTTTTTAGCTTAATCCATAAGGATCAAAAGGCTCTATGGGGCTAAGTTAGGTAAGTGTACTAGTTAGTACAGTACTAATATCATGGTGATATACAGGCTGGAAATTTTAGACGAGTCAGTAAGAGTGTTTTTCCATTTGTGATATTTCTAGTACACTACCCTAACTAAGCCCCATAGAGTCTTATCATACAGATCTATCTATTCTGATTTCAGGGTATTCCGTACCCGAAAGCCATTTTCACCCTGGAACGCGAGTGGAGCGACCTGAGAGCTAGTGTTCAAATAATACAATGGAAACAATAAGACTTTGAGTCTATTGTGTGGATATAATTGTAATAAACAAATATTTAGATGAAACATCAATATACTTGCACAATTGCAACTAGTATTTGACGATATAAACAACATTCTAAAACGTATGAAGATTCTTAATTATTTTTCTACAATTCATTAAATAGTTTTTTACATAGAATACTATTATTCTGTGCTTGTACCCGCATTCCCGAGTAATCAAATGTTTAATGGATAAAAGTAATGCGAGGTAGTGCATAGCGTTTATTCGCTCAATGAGCAGCTCTACTGGCGAAAGTTACAGAATACAGCAGCCAAATAACTTGGTCGTATTCCTGCATGTGAGTAACATCGCCAGAGCTCTTTGGGGAGGAGGGAAGTGTAGGTTTTTTTTTGATTATGTACTACAGACATAGAACTGAATATATAACGCAAGTCTCTCCGTCTTGTGACACGCGAATTACATACTCTCGCGTACTCTATTAGATTTATATCTGTGTTACAAACTATTAATATAAGTACATACATGTCATGTGCCGCTCACTGGCACGCTAGAATAGTATGGAATCTGTTGAGCAGCGTCTCTAGTAGGGGGCGAAGTTTTTTTTCAATGCTCTGTGGGCAGAGGAAATGTTTACTTGTTTACAGATAATTTGCTTGTGGTGATTATGACCTATAATTTATTTCAATTGTATGCTGCATATACAATATTAAATGCACAAACATATATTAACATAAGTAATATTAGTATTATATTGTATATTAAACATGAAGTGACGTAACAGAGCGGTCATGTTCAAGGTAGCGAATTGGTGATTAATAATTCATGAACTGGGCTTTTTATTTAGATACAGGCACGCTACGGGTTTTGTCATCAGAAACAAATGGCGATCAACGATTGTGATTCCATGCCATAATCCATTTAAACTTCGAGCACGGAAGAATATCACATGTCTGACGGTATCAATTTGGACAGCTGATTAACGGTTCCGTGTAATAAATTGTGTAAATACTTATAGCTACTTAGTTCTACGTTTAATGGCTTGCTTGCGTCTGTTGTCGTCGTGCAGATATTTTAGATTAGTTTGAATAATGTAAACTCTGGTATGATTTAAGCAAGTAAGTAAGAATGTATATGACATTATTAGAAGTCTATGAAGTTTTCTTAGAAGCTCAGGGGCACTGGCGGACTAATACTATATCAGGAGTACTGCCACACCATAACGTTGCGGGTGACGACGGTTTGCGACGATAGATTCGTAGGGGACAGGTGTGAATATCCCTTTACTAGTAGTAATTAATATTCTTTGCGCAGTAGTGATAAACTAAAAATCTACAATATGCGTAAGAAAACAAACAGCGCAACCATAGCAGGGTAAATACTTCACAATTTAGCTGTCTTGCAGACTTCCCTCATGTAAAAGATTCTCAAAGCACTGGGAGAGGCATAAAGAGTACGCATCTACTTTGAGGGTTAACCACCTCCGGCGTGAGCATCACTGATGATATGGCGGTGAGATTTATCTCCCCGTCCTCGTTCTAAGGTGAAGAAATTTTTTATTAATTAAGAACTTGTAGACTGACCTAGCATAATATAATATTGCGCGTAAAATACGCTTCGAGGTTAAGTATTAATTATTCATATTGATGTATAGAGTATAAAAATATTCATATATTCTACAAATAAGTGTAACTCATGCAGAATTTAGATAAGAAATAAATAGAGGCTTTACTCACTGTAAATATTAAAGCTGTAATTTATTTATTGGATAATTTGTATATGTTTTGTGGTATATCCGAGAAATGAAATGAAATGAAATTAATTTATTTGCGAGAATAAGGGTAATGCTAATACAAAATAGCGGTGTTAAAAATTAAATAATTCCAAACTTACTCTACCGATCTGTGCGGTGTGCAAATATTAAAATTGAAAATAAATGTCGTTAATATGACAAAGCTTAAATGACATGAAATTAATTAAAACAATGCTAGATGAGAATTATAACAAAGATAAAAAATTAAGGTAAGTAATAATAATGTTGGTCATACTAATTCAAAAAAAAAAACAATTATATTTTCCGATCTAAATGTGAAATAAGTCTCATGTCAAATTAATATTATTAATTATGTATATACAAAAAAAAAAACAGGTTCATAAAATGTCTAGCAAGCTACAATATTATTAGAGGGAGAGGGAGGGAGACATAGACATTCAACTTAATTACAAGGAAAATACATTTTTAAGTAATTCTTTAGATGTAAGTAGCCAATCTTATCTTAACAGTGTTAAATCATTGCTAATAAAATAAACGACAGATTCATCTGTCTGCGAACTCCTATGGAACCAATGATATTATAATAAAAAGAGGTAGATATCGCATTAACGCACGCTAATTGTTGCAGACAAATTCAGACAATTGTCGTAATTTTGCTTGGCGGCTACATATAGCTATCTCTTTCTGTACCATACGTTCCGTATTATCTATCGCATTCACCTAATTCAACAATAACTGAACGCCGCTTAGTATGAGGGTAGCATATCTCTATTATAATATCATTTAATATCATTGTATGGAACATTAAGATAAAAACAATGTTCCGATTAGTATGCAACGTGTTAATAGTAATAAATAAACTTGGATAAGTCAAGGCTTAGAACAACCGAGTAAATAAGTAAGTTAGCAATAAACAATTAAAAATAAAAACTTAATAGGTAGGCAGAAAATCGGTAGTATACGATTTTCGTATACTACCGATTCTTATACAGATATAAGAAAACAGCTAATTCGAATTTGAACGTTTTTTTTAAATTTTTTTTATTAAATTTTTACTTTGACCGAACCACAATTATGTATTTTTTATGAAAAACGATATTAACCAATACCACTTAATAATTAATAGTACCAATATGATACAGAATAATTAGTGTGTTTACATTTTGTCCGCCGAATTCTTGTGTTTATTTAAATTGCCTAATTGTCGTTTATTGCACCAGTCGTTTATGAAGGACGTGCAAGTCACAGGTCCATTATTTGGTTCACTGTAGAATGATTTTTTTCCTTTCATCTCGATATCGTACGTATTTTTTTATACCACTTAGGAAGCAAAAAAGCATATGAATTGGCTGGTGGTAAGTATAGGTACAGTAGCCGTAGAAGCTTGTCACATCTTTATATATAAAATTGTACTGATCGTGTGTATGCCACTGAACTCCTCCTAAACGGCTGGCGCTGCAGTTGATAATATAACCTAGATATCGAATGCAGCGCCATCTGCCGTGCTGATTTTTGAATCTAAACCATCCAGGGAATACAAAAAAAGACATTCAAATCGGTCCAGCCGTTTAGGAGGAGTTCAGTGACATACACACGTACAGTAGAATTAACTCCCTGGATGGTTTAGATAGGGTATGGTAGAGTAGCACCACGCGAACGAAGTTGCGCCGGCTAGTATCTCTCTAAAATATCTTTCAATTCCCAGCCCCCCTAGACAAGATGGCTGTCGATAATCGTCATCGTTAGTAAACGATCAACCTTTGTATGGGACTGACATAAGAGATTGCTAAAAATCACGTGATATTTCGATTTGAAATGTCAATCCCATACAAATGATCGTTTACTAACGATGACGATTGTCGATAACCATCTTGTCTACTGGCCCAGATCATTAAAAATATTCAAAGATACCCAATCAAACACTTTTGTCTCGTCTGTACTCTTATCATAGAGATGACAAATGCGTTACTTAACTACATTTTATTGTACCGTTCTGATGTACCTAGGTAGTTAGGTACCCACTGATGATGTCATTATTGTTTCATCGGTAATAAATAAATACTTAATTGATTTACTACTAATGGATGTTTATTCTTATAATAAGTACCTATAGATTAAAGTATCATTGAAGCAACACAAATTAAATGAGAAAAAAAATCGAATTCGCAAACATTGTAATAGTTTGATGCATGTTTCATGTAGGTATAGCAAGAGGTATACAAAATACCCATACAAATACTTACCTTTTTCTTCCTTGTATTACACTTTTACTAGAGTCATATGCATATTAATGGCATATAATATAATTAGCATAAATTTTAAAAACCTATCCAAACAACTTTTGAAATGCATGGTGATGTATACCAAAGTAAGGACGAGTTTCCTACAATCAAAATCACCACAAGATTTTATCATTAAAACAAACAAACGTATTGTTGAGACGACAAAACAGTCAATTTATGATAACATTTTTGCAAATAATTTGAATTTGATAATTTTAATATTATCTTTCTAGTGATTTGCTGGAGAATAATTTTGGCAGTAATTCGTAACAACTGCGATATATTTCTTTTTAGATTTTCAGTGGTATCACCACGGATCAAAAAAACAAGGTAACTACATTAATTTTATCAGTAAAAAAAACCGTGTTAGTTTAAAACTGTGCTCTTTTTTCTTTTTAGTTTTTCAGTCCCACACCGGCTTTTTTGTGTGTAGCAATAATATCACCGTGTGAAGTGTGGTGACTGGTGACGTGATCGATGATGGTAAAATACAAGGTCTAAGAGGCGAATTGACTCAAGCGGTGCTGCTGGTATACGCCAACGTAGATCCTAGAATAAAATTGATAATCATTTTTTTTTAATTGAAGTTTTACATGAACGCCAAAGTTCGACATAGATATTCGATAAATGGTACGCTATTGGTACAGTTATCATTTAAAACAATATATAAGGTCCTTCTCAAGTCTTGGCGGATATTTTGAGGGATGAATATGATATATAAATAATCCGTCTGATGGTTCAAGAGAAAAAAAATAAACAAATTTGAACTTTATGTAAGTATCAAGAATTAATTTATAAATAATGGAGTATTTTCAATGTACGGATTATGTTTCTAATATTTTTTTTGATTACTAATGAATTACCTATACATTCATCCCTCAAAATATCCGCCAAGACTTTAGAAGGACCTTATATATAATCAATTTAAATCTAGGTCCTAGGAAATACTTCCTCGGAAGATTGCTCAGAAGACCTCAATTAATTCAGTAGACCAGTAATACTTGTAGCGCAGTCATAATAGAAATTAATTGATGAGGAAGATGGAACACTGATACCTACGAAATAAGGAAATCGCCTTGACTAGACCCTATGTGGTGCATTGCTGACCTAGAAGATACCAGGAAATGCAGAAAACCTTTGTTTAAACTTGGTATAGATTGCCGTATATCTTTTGGAGCATTTGTTGACTCTAGAATCATATTTTATGATGGGACTAGTTGTCCCCCGAAGTTTGACCCGCGTTCAGGGGTTTTGTTTATGACACTTTATAAATACATATATCGATGAAAACTGTGTTATTTAATAGTGTTTCAATTATTCTACGGGCTTTCTTCTTATATACTTCGAGGAATCTTCTCTCAATCAACTATGAATACTTTTACACGCTTAATTCCCTTTTTTGGGGGCTATAATTGTTATTTTGTAAAATGAGTGGCGGACGTTGCTCGTTGACCGTTCTCAAGGGAAGTTAGATTCAGCGAGCCCGTTTCGTTTTGCATTTTTGCATGAAGATACACTTTTAGAAGCAAAGTAAAACCAGTCAGTCTGTCACTTTCTAACGTGATATAACAAAAAGAGACGAGGCTATATTTTATGTTTTGTAATAAGTGTTTTTACATGTTCTTGATATGAATCGAAATGTTAGCATCTAAAGAAATTGAGAGCGTTATGCTTTTGTCGCATTAAATTATATTTTGTGCGGGTATTCGAACCACTTCCCAATTACCGGTTTGTAATAACAACAAAAATTCCATTGAAACTTTCATTGAACATATGCAAGCACTTTCTATGTTAATCCTCTCTAATCAAAGTGCACAAAAAATGTACGGTGAAAATCAGGCACAGTTCCGGATCGATCGATTAAACCTGTTTCAATTTGGTTTTAATTCACTTGACACTTGTCTATTAGCTATTGAAACTTGATTGCAAGTTCAGTGTCATTATCATATTAGCATTTTTACGCATACAATTAGTACCTACGAAGTATTTTAATGTGTAAATAATGGATAAGTATTTAATGTGAATTTAATGTGTATTGAAAACAGTTTTATGTTTATTAATAATCGTATTTAGGAAATTTCTTTAATGTTGCTGTTTATAACATTAACTAATTTATATCCTATATTATCATTTTACATAATCAGTAACTAATTTCCAAGACTCGAGATTCCGAGATTATTTTAAAATTGAATAAATAATACCGAAAATGGTATTTATCTCGAAATCTACTTTTACAATACAAACAACAAATAAAGTCATATTTTAGATCTGTGACAACCCTATGCATGTTGTATAACAATATTAACCTTTGACAATGTGCGCGAGGTCATCGCCTCTGTTAACTTTGGTAACAAAAATATTAATGGACGCACCTCCACAGCCTATTATTATCATAGTTTTCCTCTTCCATTGATGCTCAGAGGTAATAGCAATCTGTCAATTTATACATTGCGTGTCGATAATTAATGTTTATTGATAATGCATCTATCAATAAAACTGAAAGTGATTCTGAGAGAAATCTTGGGGTTCTGCTCGAACTTTTAAATAATAAAGGTGGACATTTTACGGATAGGCTTGTGTGCGTAAGTAATGATGTGATAAGCACAAAGTCTATAAGGATGTTTTTTTTTACTGTTTTATAGGCTTGTGTTTGACCGCAACCCGCCGCACCGAAAGGTGCTTGGTGACAGATTTTCAACTTGAGGGTGGTAGCCAGCCAGGCGGGTACTACAAAGTACCCTACCACCGTGCTATGGTTTCCTCACGATGTTTTCTTTCATCGAAAGCTCAAGCTCACTGTTTCGAACCCGGGACCTTCGTCTCGGTATCCGACGTCACTACCACTGAGCTATCATCGCCTTATGGTAATTGGCTCTCAAGTGCAGCTACCAGATCAAACCGATAGGTGTTTTTAAACATTTTCTATTCAATGGTTCCTTCACGAAGTTTTCCTTCACCGAAAGCTGATCTACGAGTTTCACCACGGCATTTGTCCTCGCCACCACTGAGATAACACTCATAGAGTTAATATGTGTTAATGACGTCATCGAGTAGCCTCCGTAACCCTTGCCGGCAGAAGTACCACTCAAAGTCATTCATCCTATCTCTGAGCATTGAATAAAACAAACTTATGTGAAGCAAATATGCAAATATTCTTCCACACATAAACATACAGATTGATGCATCAATCGATACATTAAGTATATTGTGAAGACACTCGAGGTATGCGCACGTAGTGGGGCGTGAAGATCTCATGTGTAAGCCATTAAAACTTCCAATAATTTACCTTATATTATTGCGTCATGTAATAAATTTTTCCATCGGTACCTTCGCACCTAGGCACCGCCTACGTTGTTTCTATGTAGGATTGTTGGAAGAATTCATAACGTAGCTTGTGGAATTGCAAGGCCAATCTAGAGTTAATTTCTTTATTGTATTAAATATTTATTTAGCATAAGTTTTCAAAGATTTTATATCAAACCAAACACTACGTCGTGTTTATATGGGGATAGTCAGATTAGTCAGTCAGAAAGTTCATGTAATTTGTTGTTCGAATTTATTAGTGCAATTTCGATTCAGTACGATCCTTAATCAATGTCAACTTTTAGTAAAATAGTATGATCATCAATCAAATCATATGGTAAGTATTTTGGTGATATTCACCGCACTATCTATGTAGATAAAAAAATTGTTATCTACATAAAGAGTTACAAATGAAAATAAAATTAGTAGGTACAAACATATCTATTTGTTTTTTTTTAATGAATGTAAGTGTATATCCAATTAATGTTATTTTCTGTTGTATCAAATCAAATCGAACAGTTGTTATCATTTTCATGTTTTGTTTGTGGTTGTGTACAGTATCAATAAAGGAAAACATTCTCACCTTTGTGTACGTATGGTTCTCACTGATACATACTGATAAATATTCAGTACTACTGTGAATTCAGTCAAATTTTCCAAAATAAATAAATACAAAGTAGGTAAATGTTTACGTTCCTTGCGTGGCACGTTGTTGTACTTTCGTTCTTTTTTTGTAAATATTTATCAAGTCAATGTCATAGATTAACTTAAAATCTTTTTTTTATTGTTTTTCCGTAAACACCTAATATAATTTCAAGTTGGTTAACTCCAGGATTTAAAAAACATGTCATGTGAAACTAAAAGGCGATATGGTCGCACGTTTCTATAGACCGATTTTGGTATATTTTTGTATAACAAATAGACGACATTGAATTAAATTATTCACATAATTTCTTCATTTTATTAATTTTAAATATATAAGTATATACATATATTCTAAATATGAATAAATTACAATGTTTTATAGATTTTTTTTTATTGTATTGTATATAGGTATAATATGCAGCTATTATTGTTAAGTAAATAACATATTTTGTACCTGTTTGTTGCTGTATGTCCTTGTTTAATATTAAACGATGGCCAGCCAGCAGTGACATCAAGTTAGCAGTTTAACGCTACGAGCACGAACTAAGTATTATATTCCACCCAATGCAAATAAAAAACAGTATAATGTGATAAACACGTTTATTCAAGAGTCACACTAACACATCCATACAACAAGCAATCATACCTACAATATTAGTTACAATATTTAGTATATTACACACTTACAATAAAATGGACCTTACTTGGTTTACCCATGTACATTAAATTGACAATTCGATGTTCAGACTTACAATTTTGGACATAGCTTAGTCTGAAATTTTATGAACTTATTATTATTATTACTTATATGAAACCAGTTTCAAATAAATATATGCGTCTTGCATCTTTAACTTACGGAAATTCTTGGAATGTTTATTGTAGAGCCAAATCGCGGATGATCGCGGCATTTGGCAACACGCGCCCTCGACCTTTCGTCTAGTACTCGCATTGCACGCAGGTACTCATGACTCGTCTTCGACACGTTACGACCTTTTATGGAAAGGTCGCGCGATGATAGCTCTGTTCTAAGTCTAAAAATATATTCTATCAAAATAAACAAAGCTTTATCTACATGCGCATTATCACTGGGACGACTTAAAGTCGAGGTAACTTTAAATATTTGGTTATTTTACACATCAGTCCTAGCGTCCCTTTATGAACACTGATTCAGGGTCAGGGTTGAGAGCGGACCGCGACCGAGAAGCTCGTGGAGGACTAGGCGAGCAGGTGAGCTAGCGCCAGCAGAGACAGCGAAGCCGCCAGCGTTGGCGCTGCCGCGGCGCCCTGCTGCGCCGGCCCCGGCGGCGTCAGGTCCTCGCCGAACACGTAGCTCTTAGACCCCGTATGCGACTTCAAAATCCTGTAGTTCACTTCGTTCAGTGCTACTTGATTTTTAACAAAATTGTAGAGCCTGTTGATTACTACGTATACGTTTCCGTGATCGTCGAAAGTGAAACGGTCCACCCACTGTATGTAATTTGGATCGCGGGCTATCGTACGTTGCCCGACGTGGAAATCGACCGTTGAGTTCCATTCCGCAATGGTCGAGTTGCCTATTAGACCGAAAAATAGCATGCCCGATGAGTCCATCTTCATTCCGTCGGTTTGCGATGGTTTCGTTCCTAGATCAGTGACGTAAGGGCGCAAGGCACCATCTCCCTTGACAGCTAATGACTCGTTGCGTAAAACTGATGCATTTATCGAGTACAAATGAAAACTGGATAAAGGACAGTAGTACACCGTCCTGTCGATACTGCCGTCTTCCTTCAGGTATTGTGGGCCGAGGGCGATGCCGTCGATGTTTACCGGGAGACTGACCGAGGTACCGTTGATGCGGAATATTGTAGCCTCGGCTACAGATGTCATCGACTTTGTATCGCGAAGTTTCCAGGATTTTTTATCGCTACGACGGAACACTATTATTCCCGGGTCGACGGCGCTGTTGTCAGTTATGTAAGCGTAATCACCATCGCGATTGTCCACAACGAGATCGTTCAAGTATGTAGTATTCGAGTTCACTGCATCGGGTGGGAACGGAATACGCTCCATCTCATTTTTCCCCGTTTTGAGGTCGATGAGAACGATGGAGGGCGGGCACTTGGGATCCGGGTTTTGTGTCAGCGTCCCGACGCGACCGTTGTCCAGAATCCACATAATCCCGTTTTTGTCCACTTCAATGTTCTGTACAAATTGCAAAGCGTCGCAGTTCCCGACGGCATTGTCGCTCCAACTAGGGAACGGCTTGAGCTTGGGTGCCGTGTCGGTCTGCTGCACCGGTATCGTGGCGAGTGTCGCGGGCACACCGTCCAGCATCCTCGGCATCGTCAAGAACAGGTTTTCGCCGTAGAAGTTTGAGCCAGATATTAGGACGTTTTGCGGTATGTATCGGCTCGTATTGAGGTAGGCCTCTCGGTCTTCCGGGGAGGCCCATTCGAAATCGATGACGTTCCATTCGTAGATGACGCGGAATTGTTCACGTCGCGGTGCCGGGGCTCGCGGGAGCGTATCGTTCTGTGCGGCCGCGGTGGCGACGACGGCAGCGAGGAGCACCAGGGCAAGCATCGTCGGATGATGCGCGGCGGTGGTGGCGTGTGGCGCGGTCGGCGCGGTCGATGTGACTGAAGCCGGAGCACCTCTGCCGGTGCGACTTCTCTCCACAACAGTGGATCGCGACGCGCCGCGCGTGACCACAACACCGCGTCATTGCAGCCAGCGCACGTAAATAAAACAATCGAATCCTCATTTGATATTTCCTATGCAAATAAAAATAATCTTTGTAGAAATACAATGTAACACGACGTGGAACGACTCGGCCATGTTTGTTTGTTTATATTTAGGTATGTAGAGTACAGCGGCTTACAATTGAACAGGAGTAAGGGTGCGTCAAGGTTACGAATCTCACCCCAAATCAGACGGAGGGTCCGGCAGTCTGGGCAGTTACTTTTCAATCGATGTACCAAATTCACCCTGCTGTCTACAGAAGGATGAATTCAGTGAAGGTACCATAGCACAGCCATAGTTCGTAACACAACCGGAACTTAGGTAGTGTAGTTATATCGCAAGAAATAGCTGAAGTTTGCGTGTTTGTATTGGAAATTAAAAACAGCGAGGTAATAATCTAATGAAATTAAATGTTGTTTTTATATTTTATATTTAATAGCGTGATCTGATCATGTATCCTATGTACCGATTATGACATTGAGAAGGTATTAATGATTCAATACATAGGTAGAGCATAGGTGTTATGCAAGTAGGCTGCCTAGCCGAAGTTCAGTTAAATACATGTTTTATTTCTAGATTATAAAATATAGGTATTCCCGTACTTGTTTACATTGTTTGTGTCTGTAAACTATTTCCAGTTACAGATTAACTTTATTGTGATGAAATATTTATAGCATAAACCGTGCATACACCTTAATGTATCTGCAACGTTAGTTATTTATGTCCAAACAAAAGAAAGTAGCAAATATTTACACCGTAAATATAATAATATAAAGAAACCAAAAAACCTGACTGCGTAAAACAAAAATTAACTGAAAAGAGAAAAACAAGCTATTTAATCTATAGAATTTCGAATATAACTTGAATGCTATAAGGTATTGCAGGCTCGTTTCTTATTCGTTGACGCCATATAAAAATAATATACCCTATGACACTCCCACAGTTAAGACGAATCTAACGACACCTCATATGTTTAAATCCATCAAGCCGTTTAGGCTGCAGAGCGTGCCAAAGAAATAGACATATATAGGTAAATACACTCGAAAAACATAACCCTCCTTCCGGGTCAGTCGGGTAAAAAGTTAAATAGAAAAACAAGGGAAATAAACATAACCAAAATAAATTGAGTAAGGGTGGCCTTTGCGAAAAAACAGAATTTTTCATTTCCAAATAATTAGGGTTTTCTAGGGATGTTTTATTGAAGTATTTACGAATATAAAATTCGTTTGCAACCAACGATATTATATTTATTATTATAATATCATTGTTTGCAACTGTATACAATACAATTAATTGTATGTAAAGCTAACTTAGAACAATAGGTACCTACCCACTTAGCGTTACTTAGGTAGGTAGATATATTAAATCATCATTTTGGCAGGTCAATATATGTATAAATGGTATGCAGGTTTCCTTACGTTCGTGTCAAGAACCTCTCCAACACCCACAATTGGATTGATATAAATAAAAATGACGACGTTCTATACAGGGTGTTGTTTTGGTCGGCGACAAGCGACTCAGGAGCTGTAGTACAAAATATATATTCCTTGGACTTAGTTCCATTAAATACTGTAAATATGTTGAGAAATACCTTATTCAATTTGAAATAAAATTACCGCAAAGTATGGTTACTAGGCACGTGCACAGACTAGAGCTAGGCACAAGCCGCCATCGCCCCACCCCTTTACTCCCTCGTACTCCCGTTGAGTATTATGTCTACACTTTAGCTTATTACATGATTTTCAAAAAAAATATTTTTTTACTTTTATTATTTAAAAAAAATAAAGTATTTTTTTGTTAATTTTGCATCGTTTGCGGCTACATTTATGTTTTACATTACTAATATGAAACATAAATAATATGATATTAGAATTTAATTACGACTGGTATGCCACGGAATGGTATGTAGGTATATATAGGTATATATATATTTTATTACATGACAACATGTATTTGAAATAAAAAAAATATAAATATAGGTTATATGTTGCTGCGTGTGCCGAAATTAATTTTATAGCACTGTGTGACCTAAACCCGCACTTAGGCCACATTACATGTAGTGTAGATGCGTGTACTAAGTGCGGGTTTATGTCAAACGACACGTATAAGAATGCAGAACGACGAACTAAGTACAGTAGTACCCAACTGATATGGCTTACCGATGTACCTGCAGAAGATACATTTTCAAAGCGCGGGAAACCGCTATTGTTCGGCAGCTGCCGCCATGTTAGCGCGCGCCGTGCGGAGGGGCGTGACTTGCGAGTGAGACGGAACTAACAGCTGCAGTGTATTATGAACCTTATAGTAGTGTTCTAAGGTTGATTGTAAGTTTTAAGCATTCTTTCGTTAATCTTCGGGGCCATACTTTCTTTTCTGTGCGAACGAAGATTCACGAGGCGCCTTATCAGTTGGGTAATCCTACTACATTTAAGTGCGTAAGCCCAAGTTAGTAATACTATCTATTCGTCCATGGTAATACATATCATGTGAATGATAAATCAAAAGCTCGCGAAGTACATCTATGGTAACTATGTTACGATTTTACGATTGTACATGGATCTGTGAATAAAAGACTCATTGTATTTAGAATAATAAAAATAGGGATCTTTAGGAAAACTCCAATAATGTAACCGAATTTTAACCACTCCAATAATGTAACCGAAAGCTTACCACCAACAAAAAAAAGAATTTGATTTGAGATTGCTCATTTGTAGTGGAGTCCCATAAGGCTCAATTTACACAATTTAGCCGCCGTTCCGCGGCAATGTACATTGAGCCTTAGGAATTACTATAAAGCAGTAAGTTATTCAAGGGGCCTCACAAACCGCGGTGGACAGCTAGTAATAATAATAATAAAGGAAAGAGTTTTTTGTTTGTTTCAACTTCGATCTCTGGAACTACCAGTCGAATTCAAAAAAATCTTTCACTAATATGAAGGCACATTATCCCTGAGTATTATAGGCAGCGTTGCCAGATTTTTTTTTGGGCAAATCGGGATTTTGTAACATTTTGAGTAAAAAAAGCGGGATTCTATCGCCGAAAGCGGGACATACTAAAAATAACCGGCCAAGTGCGAGTCGGTCTCGCACACCGGGGGTTCCGTAGAAACTTGTAGTTATGTAAATAGTTCATTCATCACGGGAGTCTCGAAGATTTTTCTATTTTTTTTTTCGATTATATTGTAATTTTTTTTTGCGATGTAACTACAAAACGCTTTTCGGATTTCTTCCTTTACTTGTGCTACATGGAATTGTTTCTTGCCTAATTTTATGATTCTATGTGATTCTAGATCAAAGGGAATGCGGCATAAGTATACGGCCGTATTGTTGGATTGCGTTGACTTTGAAGTTTGTCACTGTGACTTTGGCACGGTATAAGACGCGTCACGGGAGAGCTGGTGCCATTTCTGTGCAGAGGCAAAGTTTTACCATTAGGCATATGGTAATACTGTGGCAGTGGTGTCTTTATAATTTCCCACTTCTACGTCCAACGATTATTTCACCATCGAGTAATCCTCGTAAAGCGGGACTGGGCCTGTCCCGCGCGGGACATTTAATTTTGGGCTAAAAATCGGGACGTCCCGCCAAAATCGGGACGTCTGGCAACGCTGATTATAGGCTACTTTTGTCTCGGGAACGCGGGTGCGCGTGGGACAGTTAGTATTTTAGATAACGCTAGTAAAAACAATCTGTGGTCTAGAGACTCAAAAGCCTAACAATGCTCTTCGGGACGTTTAGCATGTTGCAATTGCCATTAATCCGCACTGCTTATTCAATTTTCAAGGGGTGGCACGCACGCTAAAGCTTTGATGCTAATCTGGCGGAAGAGTGTGTAGTTATAGTTAGTACTAACAGTAAGTATTCTAAGTTTGTCTACTGATGAGGAAACTCACAAAGAGGACCAAATCATTCATAGTTTATTTATTTATTAGTAATAAACCCGTACCTATACGTTTTTGGGCCTTTGTAATGATTCATTCATTTTTAAGTTAATATATTTATTTATAGGAATTGCTTATTTGCTGAATGAAGTGATAAAGGCGGATGAATCTTTTAGGTCTAGTAATATTACTTATTCTGTAGCCTAGTGGCACTACTTTGTTTCGTGTCATGACATGACGCATTTCTATAGATGCGTAATGGTGAGTAATATAGATAGAACTCAAAGAGCATAGTTTAGATCTGTACTTTGTATCAATCGATGAGTCATATAATGTTAATGTGTAGGTATTAAGATTCATAAAACAACACCTTAAAGTAACTAAGGTCTTTCCGCCTATGCATTAAATAAGAGACCCTACGCGATGAACTGAACGTTAGTATTTCAGTAATTAACTTCAGTAGCTCCAGTCTTCATAAGTGCTGCAGGTAGGGCCTAATAAATGGGGTTGACCATGTCTTTGAACTTGGTTTTATAGGTATGTGTGTGATGTTTGTTATGTTGTATCATAGAGTAAAGTGACTTGTATCTCAGAGTATATAAATACTACGTACCTTGTATTTACTTCACTAACCTATGTATTTTAATTTTAACAGATTCATGGATCACATATTTCCAGAGCTACAGAGAGAGAATAAATGGGATTGCTAAAAATACTTCAAATACTTCTAATTCGTATTTTTTATATAAATTGAATTTAATTCATCGAGATCGACCACTTGTGTTATTGAAATAATTTGCTTCGCTGGCGCCATCTGTTTTCGTTTCCCGTTTACATTGACAGTCTTCATAGCCTGTCTATTGCCATCTATCGTTGAATAACAGAGCTGTAAAATTATTAACTTGTACCTGTGTTTGTACCTTGGAACTTCATCGAAACGTAGTTTTGTTTCCTCGCCAATAGATGACACTTTAAACTCAGATTTTATTAGGGAAATTATTTATCCAGAATTTATTGCTGGATTGTTTTTAAAATTAATATCGAATTTAATTGTGTTACTGCGTAAAGTTGTTTGATAGAAATAAAATATTGATAAACAAGTTTTGGTAAAATAAAATAAAAATGAATGAGAATAAAATTTCTTTCAATTCTACGGGAGTTACAGTGAATTCTAAATAAAACATTTACCTTTCACCGCAGCTCTCGTATGGTCGCGTAGCGTTTTGTTTACCCCAGACCCCAGGATAACCTAGTTAGCGCAACCAAAAAGGTAAAAAGGAACCCTTATCACAGCCACAGCCCTTATGGTCTGTCCTCCTGTCGTCTATCACAGCGGTATATTTTAAGCACTGATGCTATTGATTGCAATAGTTAGCAAGTATAAATAAATATTGCTTACCAAATCTTAACTTACCATAGCTTTTCAAATGAAAAAATTTAATAAATGTACCTAGTTTCTTTGCAAAAGGGGCCGAAATGGGGAAACGACATTTCAAATTGGGGATACAAGTGGTGGCAACAAGTTTAAATGAGGTATCATATGAAAAGGCTTCATTTGTACATTCCAAAAGTTTTTATTTTCTTTTATGTTGCGCAGTTTTTGACTTATAATGAAAAATGACAAAAAATACCATTCCCCTTATCCTAAAATCTAAACACCCAGCATCTGAAATAATTACATTGGTTAAAAAAAGAATAGGACGATGTTTCTTTCTACTAGTTTTGTCGAAATCATCAAAATTCCTTCACAAACAAATTTAGTTATGCGGTGCGGTTCTAGTACCATCTGTATTCGTTATGTATAAACGATTACAGAGTATTCATATCCATCTATCGTTGAATAGCAGAACTACGAAGACAATTAAATTAAAGGAAGGAAAAAGCTACGTAGTTTGTTTTTTCACCAACAGATGTCTTGGATTCCACTTGCAACTTTGATCTTTCTAGATAAATTATACATTTATTATTGCAGGATGATTATGATAAATACCTAATTTAATTTAAGCATATTTTTTTAAGAAACTTAATGCCGGATTCTTCTTAGTTGAAGGCCGAGTTCCGAACCGGTGGTAACTTCAGTAAATGTGACCTTCATACGTGCCTTTCTGCGATCTTAAATTGAATAAATGGCTTTGACTTTGTTTTTGAATGAATACGTGCATTGGTATTAAATCAATAATTTTAACAAGTAAAGTATCTCCCGTATGGTCTAGTGGCTAGGATACCTGGCTTTCACCCAGGAGGCTCGGGTTCGATTCCCGGTACGGGAATATCTTTTTTGTTACACTATCTTTTTTTATGGATCCTATAAAACTGTACAAACGGAGAACTGTCTAAATAATGAATGTCTTGATCTTACCATTTTCTTGTAGATTTATAATCGTAATGGTACTTCTGAAATAGCAAACAGAAGTAGCATGCTCACATTATTGCCGCGGGAACCTAAACAATGTGTTGCATGTTTCCAAATCATAATATTTACGTTGGAGCCTGTGTTGCTATAATACCCTCATTTATTACGGCGGCGGGTTTAAGAATAGAACCATCTTTCCAGATGTAAATTACGTGTTTGACAGGACGATACCTGCGTTTGTTGCTTGATTTCATAAACTTCCGAACAAAAAACATTTTTTTCTTTAAATCGGAATAGCACAGTTCTTTCCATGTTCTAATTTCAAATAGGTTCGAAACGTTTGTGTATTCGATTGTTCATACCGAGAGTATGTGACTGAAAGAGTTCATACCCGGGTCATTGAAAAGTGTGTGCTATGTAGAAAGTGATGAGGTATGCAACTTACTCACGTGTATGTCTGTCAAATTACGTAATATTTTAATCAGAAATACCAATGTTGTTGTCATCCGTATGCTAATGCTTACTTTAACAATCTTATAAATTCCTTAGACTCGTTCAACCACCACGTAACTAATAACAAAATCTTCCGTTACTATGATTGACTATCTATCATACACCGTTACAGATGCTCAAAGTAGGTACCTAAGTAAAAATGTGCCAAAAACAGTGAATACCTACTGGAGTTTATTAATAACCAAATCATTTGAATTTAATCCTCAGACTTGAACACCCTACGTGTGACCTTAACCTATTTAAAGATACATATATCTATAAAATTAAATGCATATCCGGTTGTTGATATATTATGTAATATGGAATATCCAATGACATAATTGTTATAATATTAGAATCATCCAACGTATTTAAATAAAAGTTTATTTATCCTAATGGGTTGGAAACATAAAGTAAATGCACAATATAGGAATATTAATCCAACAAATTTTGTTTCTGTTCAGTATAGTATCCAAATCCAATACAGTATTGGAACATTTGGAACTGATGAATAGATTAGGATCACTAGGTATAGTTTTACTATAAGTTCTGCACAGTGGTACTAGACTTCTGGCTGGTGACCACCCTCCAGTTGAAAATCTACCGCCAAATACGTTACCGGTATGTTCCGGAAATATCACTAGACATCCAGAACCATAGAGATATAATATTAATATAGTGATCGTATAGAGTAGGGATGTGCCGTGACACAAGTACGGTACACAGCCGCGGCACGAACTCTATCGACTTATGTACTTCGCGAGCCTGAGATAGGGGAATAGAAGTCACTATACTCTATTTCACATAGGATGAGTCGTCAAGGTCAAGGGTTTTTTACCAATATCTAGTGAAATTCCATTTGATTACTCTGAAATAGTACTCACAATATTTCATGAAACCTCGATCTATCATAGTATTCCTTTATTATATCGAAATGAACATTAACCATTGAGAAATCTAATAAAATACCATGTGTCACTGAACTCATGTTATTTGAAAACTACTATAGTGTACGATATTATGAATTCATCTATATGCAAACTGCTCGCGCTTCGCACAAGGTAATGTTGTTTACGCTCCAACACTATCTTTAGAAACCATGGCTTTGTGTGCTTACCACCTTCGGCTATATCATCATTTACCATTGTGAGATTGAGGTCCAACACAAGCCAAATCCGCAGTTAAAAACAAGTCCGACAGTTTATTTGTGGTTAAGTTCTCTGTAGAGTGAAAATTTAAAAGCTATAAATAGATTTCGTGAGTCATAAACTCTTTGTAAATGCTATTTGTGCTGTTAACCCCGTAAGCCTTATGAGTAATATCTACTGTCGATTTAAGTGTACCGGCTGAGTGACGTCAGCCTGTTGGGTATTACCTTAACGCCTACTTACTTCGAGCTTCTCTCACTTTGCGCTGGATGATGACGTTTTATTTATCACAAGTAAACTTGTTTTTGTTTAGGCATTACGTTTTTTATTCAACTACGCAGTCTAAACTGCGATTACGAGGAATCTAATGTTAACCCGAGTTCAAAAGATCCTGTACGTAATTCCTGAGTATGATCTAACATACATTCCATCTCTATGGACCTATCTGGCAAGTTACATACAAATCTATAGCTGTAATACTAGTGAGATGTACCTAGTTATAAACAATCAGTGACAAGAATGGATAAGATAAGGAATGAGTATATAAGGGGAAGCTTGAAAGTAGCGCCAGTGACTGAAATGTTGAGAGGGAACCGTTTAGCGTGGTATGGACATGTTATGAGGAGAAATGAAAGCCACGTCACTAAAAGAGTTATGAATATGAAAGTAGAAGACCGAAAGAAGAGATGGATGGATTGTGTGAAAGATGATATGGGTAAGAAAGGAGTGGATGCTGGTATGACGGTAAGAAGAGACGAATGGAAGAAGCGTACATATTGCGGCGACCCTAAATGATTGGGAAGGCAGGCAGATGATTCTGACAAATGTTCGCATAATATTAATAATTAGTAGGATACGGTATTTTAACCGTCATAACCGGATTCTAAAAACCATTTAAGATTGTCTCTTTTGTCATAATGTAAAATGAACTGTTATTTAAAACTAACTACATATTTATATTAACAAAGCTTACCCATTTAACCGATGAGTAATAAATAGAGCCAAGCAAGACTATTCAATGAGTAAATAGTGTTAAACTCTTTTGGAAAATTGCGGCACGCTGGTATTCCATGTTAAACGGTGTGACCTGTTTACATACTAAGGTAGGTAACTAATGGGTATTCTTAGTTATGCATGTACGTTTTAGGAAAAATAAAGTACAAGGTACGTACTGCATGGTAAGTTAGGTAGGTAACGAAAACACGATAACAAGTTCTGATTACAGTTCGGCCGCAGAGAGAATGCGTTTTTGACACTTAATATTGGGCTATTCTCGGAAACAGCTAATCGTATTGCGATGGGACTTTTACATGAAGGTTCAGTATTTTCTTAGGCACAGCTTAGTGGTTCCATCATAATCAGATTTTGGCCAATATTGACAGGTGTCAGAAACGCATTCTCTCGGTGGCCGGACTCTAACTCTACCTTATCTTTCTACGTGGATTGATGCATTTTCCTGACGGTAAGTGGTCACCAAAAATTTGCAACAATGCACGGGAGATTGCTAATGTGTTAACGCATCTTAAAAGGGGGGCTAAAAAGGAAGCTAAAGCAATAAGTATTACTAACGGGGCATATCCTACGTAATTACAATATATTTGGTAAAATAGTCAATCATATAAAACAATGCATTAAAATATTTGGAATTGATAAAAATTTCATAAGATAAGAAAAAAAAACAAAGAAACAACATTTATTATAAGATCTGCTGTGCCCAGGAGCTCTACCGCGTATCTTTGATGGTAATGGTAACAAACACCGTTATTGAAAGTCATCCAATCAGGTCCCACGAAGTCATCACCGTACCACGTCATTGCATGAAATCATTAATGGTGTTCGTTACGATTTCCACCAAAGACACGTAATAGCCCGGTGGGTCTTTTCACGCCTTTTTGAAATCCCCATGTTGTAATGCTGCCTGGAAACCGTTAGCTGTGTCTATTCTAGATACTGCGAATTTATGTTCGGTGGTTTGTCCACCTTTCATACGCAGCAACGGTGTGAACGTAATTTCTACATTTAGATAGTTTATGGGCCGAAGAGTCAGGGAAGCGAAGAGCCCGGACGCGTATGAAAAGTGTATATATCTACCATAGAGATATATTATATACCATAGATTAATATAGCGACTGTACTAGTATGTACCGTGAACACGGGTATGTAATAGTACAGTCGCACTCAAAGCTGCCTTGAAACAAATTTTACGTTCATAGTGTAAAAGACTGAATACATATAATAAATGCCAATTTCTCGTTTTTAACCGACTTCAAAAAAAGGAGGAGGTTCTCAGTTCGAATGTTTTTTTTTTTTTTTATGTTTGTTACCTCGTAACTCCGTCATTTATTAACCGATTTCGAAAATTCTTTTTTTATTTGAAAGGGTACACTTCCCGTTTGGTCCCATTGTGATCAGGATTGATTACTTCTTAGTGTACTTGAAGTCGGTTTAAGGTTTTTGTAAAACAGTCCAATTATTATCGATACTTTTACCGAGAACAAATAACAAGGAACTCATCGTCATTTTTTTTGATAGTTAATGACTAGTGTACGATATATCATTCTATAAATGCATCTTTATGCAAACTGCTCACGTTTCGCACAAGGTAACGTCGCTCTATCAATATTTTAACTCTATGGTATATACTATACCTACTTATCACTCAATACTTCAAGGTGGTAAGCACACAATGCCTAGAATCTAGACTCCTAGAGGCTCGCGAATAAAGCGTTTTATATATTAGGTTTCCTAACTCTATGTAGAGAAAGTCATATTAATAAGCAAACTGTACCCCGCTAACTGCGTGGAAAATCCTTACTTCCTATTATAAATGCGAAAGTGAGTTTGTTTGTTTGTTTGTTACGCATTCACGCTACAACTAATCAACGGATCATCATGAAAGGCATGCAGATAGCCTATGGTATGGAGAAGGACATAGGCTACTTTTTATCGCGGGTGAAACCGCGGGGGACAGCTAGTATATGAATAAACCTACCACCAATCCTACCACGACCATCTCCTAGTTTAGTGATAAAATATAGTAAACATATAGACACACTCACCATCGCATTTATATTGGTAAGGATAAAAGTAAGGAAACACAACCTTCAGTTTTGAAGAGCACGAGTAAGGTTTCTTAGAAACTTTAATGCTATCAGTAAGTGCCTAACTGCGGGTAATGGAGAATTCATGGTACAATTTTATATGCTTCCTGTGTAATCGTTTATTTCTCAGAAAATAAGGTAAAGGTTGCAATTTCTAAAGCATGATCGTTTATGAATCTATATTTTCATCAAAAGTTAAAAAAGTTGGTGTTGCAAGCGTCCATAGGCTACGGTAACTGCTTACCATCAGGCGGGCCTTATGCTTGTTTGGTACATTAGTGGTATAAAAAAAACTCATTATCGATGGATTCACGTAATAATCATATGTTATTACGACTTATTATCATTAATTATTTGTATCTAATCTCAAAATTAAGATTTAGATAATTTTAACACGCGCGTTTTCAAGAATCACGCAAATTACCATCGGATAATTACTCTGCGTGATCGGAGTGATATCGATATATCCTATACAAACAAGCAATATTTGTATACCTACATGTTTTGTTATCTCGAAAACACTCGACAATTTCGATGAAATTTGCTATATGGGTGGGGACGAAAAATCGATCGAGCGTGTTCTCTTCTTTGGGAAAACGTGTTTTTCCGAGCTTTCGAGCAAATCAGGTACTGAAAATAATTATTAACATGTATTAGGTATTCGTTATTTAGCAGGTTTTCATTTTATATTTTCTAAATAGAATACAGCTATAAACAAAAATAAATTATTGTACAGTAGTACCCAATTAATATGGCTTACCGATGTACCTGCGCAGAAGATACATTTTCAAAGCGCGGGAAACGCTATTGGTCGGCAGCTGCCGCCATGTTAGCGCGCGCCGGGCGGAGGGGCGTGGCTTGCGAGTGAGACGAAACTAACAGCTGCAGTGTATTATGAACCTTATAGTAGTGATCTAAGGTTGATTGTAAGTTTTAAGCATTATTTCGTATATCTTCAGGGCCATACTTTCTTTTCTGTGCGAATGAAGATTCACGACGCGCCATATCAGTTGGGTAATACTGTATAAATGTGTTTCTGATTGTAGTAAAGGCCTCTACGTTTAAATATAAATTCTAGATTTGAACAGACTGGCTCACACAAGGTGTGGTAAATGAATAAGATAACAAGAATTTTACTCGTTTCCATAGGTTTCTAAAGAAGTCTAGAACCGTGAAAGGAATCGGTCGTTGGCGCCTTTTTATTCAGCCTGCGGCGTGTATTGTATCGTTATTATTATAATGGATATGCGAGTTAGATAACAGTTTCAACGAAACGTACCACGACCACGGGCCTTCCATCATCACACCTCGTCGTTTTTATTTTTTAACGGCTGCGAATATACAGTGTTGGATTTTGCGGCGTTCAGCCAGTCACCGCTCAGACAACGCACGGTCGACATTCGCGTCGCGCGCACTCCAATTTAATTTTCCCGCCGCCAATTTAAAAAGAGCACGTTCTGAATTCAAAGTTCCTTTTCAGTTATTGCTAGTTCGATTATTTCGAAATATGCCTAAAATGAAATAGTTTAATTTGTATAATTCGCGTATTGTTTTTATTGGGACATGTGCTAATTGTGAAGCTAATTCGTGCTGCGAGCCTCATGGTTAAAGTGCCGTTTTCGCGTGTAAAAATTCTGTGATAGTAAATGCTGTGAGACTATAATAATATTTTTAACTTTAAACCAGTGTTGTAAACATTTATGAACTTTCGTCGTTTCGTGAAGGTTTTTTCGCGAAACATTACATAAATATTTCTTTATGATAGGACCATATATGAAGGTGAGTGTTATTATAAATTTTATTCTTCTATTCTATGCTTATGCCTATACTGGTGCTATTTTTTTAGCACGATCATTTAAATTTAAATAAGGAATATGTGTCTATGTTAACACACCTACATTATTAGGATGTGTGCTGTGATTCTCACCATAAATAAATATAGCCTAAAGGTTAAGCTAATAACGATCCTGCAGTAGCCCGCACCGCACATGCATTACATTATTTCAGCCTGTTATTTCATATTGAAGCAGCTGTTAACACTTTATTTTTAAAATATATCTCAAGTACATTTATATTGAAATTTTGTTGTGTTTAAAACTTAACATTGAATGTTAATTAAATGAACGTCCTTTCTATTGGTTAATGTAAATCCTACTAACCTAATGTACCTATACTATCGCCATGCTAAGAAGTCATATTTGACAAGAGGGTGTCTCTCCTTGCCGCACTATGTTTATCTGTTTTTGACACATGGATGTATATGGGATGTCAAAAGTGACCTATTAGGAATACCCTATATTTTTTTTTTTTTTTTTTTTTAATTTGTTGGCGTCACACGGCTTGTGTATTTTGCCATTTTCCAGTATATTATAAGTTCTAGTCACAATAAATCACTTTCACATAGTCCTCAGTCAGTCACTAGTCATTAGAGTCATGTTTTAGTACAATGGTGGTTGTACTAAAACTTTACACGGACTTCTTGAGACAACTTGTAAAGTCACGATACACATGATTCATTTCATTTCACTTCACTGGTGCACATGGATTGATCTTTATTGGATAAAATACCACCGATAATATGCAATAAAACTCAAAATACACGAATTTATGAAAATAAAAATGAAAACGCTATGTCACTCTGCAAGTTCCCGCCAAAAAGTCCATACCCTATATTAATACGTATTATTTCTTTGATGAAAAGCATAGATTACATTAGTTGTAAGTTTTTTCACCCATTAAAGGGTAGGCAAGGGTTATTCAACTATACAGCCTTTTCATATGTATTATTTGGTTTTCGTTTGTCATAAATTAATATAAACAAGATTTTATATCAGTGAACTGACAATGAATGTGAACATGAATATTAAGGTCAGGTTTCAGTAAAATGGCGGCGGTTCTACTAAAACTTTTCATGGACGATGTTACGATACATGTAATTCATTTAATTTCACTTCACTGTTGCACATAGATTGGTCTTTATTGGAAAAAACATCACCGATAAAATGCAATAAAAATCAAAATACAAGGATTTATGAAAATAAAACGAAAACACCACGTCACTCTGCAAGTTCCCGCCAAAAAAGTCCCATAGATTATATAGATCGTCAGGTCACGGCTATATTACCTTTTGTTTATATGTGTGACGTATGTGTGTAGGTATGTACATTCTATAGTTAATTTGAATAATAATGCCATAGTGCCCATAGAGTTTTTAGAAAAAAAAAAGGTTGAGGTTGCTATGTTGGCTCAATGAGTATCTCCGATACCAGAGTCTAAGTATAAACATATATTTAAATTATTATTTACCCTTATCAAAGTCAAGAAACAATAAGTTTTTGTTAGTATATATTCAAAATGTTCAATTTCTTCGTGATGTCACCTACCGATTTTCACGTTATTTATAATCCGCAGTTTGTCAAGTATCACGAATACTGTAATAAAAATAAATACACTTTTCCGTCTTCAGAGAACTCGGGCTATACGTAAAAATATACCGGTTATTTTAAATATGACTCATGAATGGGCTACTATTCGGCAATGTAACCGTTTCTTTCGTCTGCCAATGACGGCATAATTTGACTATCACTCAAATTAAATAATACATGCAATTATAGCCACTAAATATAGGGCTTTAAAGATGCTTATCGTTAAATTTTATGTTGACCGATTTGTTTATAGTAGCAGTCTTATCGGTTCTTCGTTATTGCAATTTTGTACTTTTGATTTTTGATTGGAGCATTATTATCGCTCATAAACGGGATTTTTGACTTATCAAAACATATTTTTTAAATCGTGTATTAAAAATAAATAAGGTTAGGTAGTGAAAATTTAAGTAATCTATTACTTAGGTAACAAAAGGTATAGGTAATGTAATTCGGGTTTTGTGGTTTTTAATTAAAATGTGACTGACGTCTCCTCGAAGTTACATACGTAACTTATACCTATTGTATGACCACTGGGTGGAGTTTATTGTCCTTTTAAGGTGCAAGTTTAAGCAATCTATTATTTAGGTATAATGTCATCCGGGTTTCATGGTTTTAACTAAAATGTATGTGATGTCACTCACATCAGTAATTTATTTAAATACTAAATTGTATGACCACTGGGTGGAGTTCATAGTCCTTATATGATTTTTATTGATTCTATTGTTTCCCGTAATCGCAATTTATTACTCATCCCACTAGCGGATGCAGGGGGGGGGGGAGGCTCAAGTAAGTATGTACTATGTAGATATACTTTGAGTTTTGAATCACTTCCAATATTGAGATTACATTACCAGCAACATATTAATATACTTGAAATGTTTTAGAAACCCCACAAAACATAACAACAACATTTTGATGGTTGGTTTTGGTCGCTTTTCGCCGGCATTGCATAGAATGTCGCATTTTTATCCCGGGGATCTAAGAATATTTTAAATGCCTCAAGCTATGGTTATTCCTTAGGCACCAAAGATCAATAATAACGTAATTTCAACGTCTCTAAAAAAATATATTTTTGTACAAATCTCGCAATGATTCTTTAAATGACAGGTGATAAAATAACTATTGTTTTATATATTTTTATAACAAAATATAGAATTTGTATGGTAGATTAGTAACTGTACCATTTGTACATACATGCATAAAGGTTCAATATTTTTTTTGTCAAGGAGTCTAGTAAAATCTAACTCTATGAGATAGAGAGCTAAAAACTGGTGTTACAGAATTAAAAAAAATATACAACTCTAAATCTGAAGTATTTTCGAATGAAGTTTAAATTTAGAATAATTTATTTAAAGTTTTACAAAAGCTGGTGAAATCTTAGATTGCAATACCAACAATGTAAGAACTTTTCTAAATAGATACCTAGGTAGGTACTTGATATTGTTAATAATAGTAACTGGTAGTTAAATTCCTCATAAAACCGTATATAGAAGATCTATGGTTACTTATATTGGTATGTAGGGCAAACATAATTTTCCTCTAAAATCCCATTTCAAATTGTCATATGTTATGCAATGAGAATGAAGCCACATAAAGCCGTGCTGTTGCTATGGAGGTCATTCGTTATTATTTTAGTTTTAAAATTTAAATAGTATTAGTTGTGGCTGCTCGGTCGACAGACGGTCACGTTACGTTATAGATAATATGTTTGAATGTCACATGATTTATATTACTTGAATAACTTTACAAGATATACTTACAATATACCTACTCGTATAAGTTATACTTTTATACAATGAAACTTCAACGCTCGCCCATTTTTAGTCGTCGTAAGGGTATAAAAGTCTTCAGATCTACCCTTCCAAAAAAAGATAAAGAAAATTTCTTTGAATTCTGAATTAAGTTTTATTTTAATGATGATCATCGTCATTCTATTAATAGCTTATTCACCTCTGAGAAATCTTAATGAATCATTTGATGGATTTGGCGACCCGAAGGACATAGTTCAATAACCCAGGCTTTTCCAGTATTACTTAAAATATTTTTCTCGTGCGCTAAGAAATAATTTATTTTTTTATTGAAAAAGGCCTAATGTTAGCTTAAAACCTACTTCGATCTTCGATCATACAACCTTGGAACAGTGTGTTGGCCCTTCGAACTTTGAAACGTGTTCCTTTAGAAGAACAAGTTTCTTTTTAACCTGTCTATAATAAAAAAATCTTAGATTCCTATATCAAATAAAATTGCCTCAATGCGAATTTATACTTGCAACTAGTCTGTTTAATTTTAAATTAAGAACAACCGATGGTACTAAAACTCCATCTATAAAATAGGTGAAATACCTAGTTTTAATATTCCACCTATCCTTTGTTTTGCGATTGTAGAATGATATTATGAGAAATGTAATGTCAAATATCAATCCAAAATCGCAAAATCATAGATTAAATATTAGAATCGGGTGATAGAGAAATTAGTACTAGCTATTGCTCCATATGGTTCAGCTATATACAAATTATAACAATTGTAGGCAATTTAAATCATAGTTCGCATATTTCCATATCGCGGTCTGTACAAAAACGTCAAGCTTATCATTCATAGTTTAATAACAGTGTAGTTATGTTGGCAGTAATTTTACATAAAGGCAGACAATCACAATTGTAGGATCGCATGTGGTCTAAAAATTGTAAATATCAGAATTCTGTAGCCGCTGCGTAAATAATTGGTGAGAATCGGTAGAACCAAGTATTACCATGGGATATTTCTTATAATTATTAAATTTACTTTTTAATTATAAAAAGAAAGTACCTTATGTAATATCATCACGACAAGTCGTAGATCTATCGTATAGGCACGTAATTAATTAAAAGATTGTTATATCAGGTATTAGGCGTGTACGCATAATTGTTAATGTTTTTATAATAATAAAGGTAATAGTTTGTTTGTTTGTTTGTTTGTTACGCCTTCACGCCTCAACTACTCAACGGATCACTATGAAATTTGGCATGCAGATAGCCTATGGTATGGAGAAGGACATAGGCTTTTTATCACGGGAACGCGGGTGAAACCGCGGGGGCCAGCTAGTTATATAATAAATCTCGCCATTGACGGGGAGTCCATACTCACATTGAAACCAGAATTGTTTCGAACTGTGCGGGCTCAAAGGAGTTTTCTTCCGCGGACGCTCGGACTGTGGAATGAGCTCCCCACCGTGGTTTTCCCATTGGAGTACAGCATGGAGTTCTTCAAGAAGGGTGTGCAGAGGTTTCTTCAGGGTCGGCAACGTGCGAGTGTTACCCCTGGTGTTGCAAGCGTCCATAGGCTACGGTAACCGCTTACCATCAGGAGGGCCGTACGCTTGTTTCCCACCTTAGTGGTATAAAAAAAAATCTGGGTGTCAAAAAAAGGAAAATTGCGTCTTGAAAACACAAAACTTCATATCGTAACGGTGTCTACGAAAATATTATTTGTAGCTTTCAAGAAAATCTTTTTCATGAAATTGTGAATGATGTTTTTTTATCCGTTAGAAATACTATTTCTTTGCAACGACTGATTGTCATGAATAATAATAATGACTGATGATTCAAAGGATTAAATACCTAATTGTTAATTTATGGATTTGTAATTAAACTTGTGTCGATTACCAGAGACATGTTTACAATACAAACAAGCCATTAATATCTGTAGTATGATTCAACGTGGGAGGTCATTGGTTTATAAAAAAGGGGAGGGTATTATAACGTCATGCATAAACACTTTCGGGGGCCCAAGTCTGTATTTGAACTATAAAGAGCTATTTGAGCCATTGAGCCAATGCGCGTTGTCTACTAATAACCTAATGGTTTCAACGCTATTGAATTATTAGACTAACAAAACTGTGAAATCTATCAATTTTGACACCACTGATAGTTCATTGGAACACAATTTTAATAGCAGAATTGGAACACGGCTTTTATTATTTTCTATGTAGATAAGGGTAAAGGGTACTATCGCCTTCATATTTAGCGTAGTGAAGCACGGCAATTTAATGAATTATATGAAAACGATTTTAAATTTCCGAAGACACGAGACACGAAATTGGTTAGTTTTATTAGATTATGATTTTATTTCACTTTAACACAGATGATATGTTATTCTTTGTATTTATTTTGATGTAGTTTCCCCTTGAATCTTTAATAACAATAATTTCATTTTACTGAATCTTCTCGCCATTAGGTTGGGTATGTTTGCGTTTTTACTAATAATCTATATAATGTCAAAAACGTGATGGAATTGTTTTGTTTGTGTAGGAGTTATATGAGTCAAAGAACAAACACTGTCACAGCTTCCCGATACGGTAGTCAAACACTTCGATGATGACAAATCTTAAAACGGTTGTAATCACACGTCTTCGTCAAGGTTTCTATTCAGTCTGCAATTAAAAGTAACAATGTGGCATTTTTAATCTGCAATCGTCTGTCAACCGTACTTTAAGAGCTATGCTATTCTCCGAGTATTCATTACAAATTATATATATAGCACATCTGAAGACCTGACTAGAATTCCAACTGAATTCCGGGCCGGAATTTAGTGCTCCTAACATAGAGCTAGGTAAAATCTCGTAGTAAAAAATCTGAGTGAAATAGACTGTTTTATCTTACGTATATAACGTGTATCTGACGTATATCACATGTAACGGAAAGGGTTGAAGATTACATCAGGTATAGACTTTCTATAAAAAATTAAGCTTACAAAAAAATATTCAAAGAAATATCAACATTTTTGGTTCCATAAGTTTATTGAATTTAAATCTAAACCAACGTGTCACCGCACGAGGGTCATTTTCTTTTCACTTGCTAATATTATTATAAAAATGTTTGCCGTATAGTTTGTTATCATCCAAAGAAGTCGTGCACTTTATATGGATATACCTTTTCCATTACACGTTGTAATTATCTACAAGCACATGTAGGTACTTAATACACATTAGGTATAAACAAACTAAAGTTATTTTAATAATCACTACAGGGAAAATAAAATTATAAATAAAAAGCTGCCTAGGTAATTTTTTGTACTAACCCATTTAAATACTTAAAGCAGAAAGTAGAGAACCTGTCGTAGTACTCGTTAATATACGAAGAAGTCGTTAAACAGTATTGCTCGCCAGATGGTTAGCGGTCAAGGGGAAACACATGGGCTATCGTACCGACCGGAGACCCTTTCTCCTTCCCCAACTATATTACTCACGTACTCACGCGCAGGAACACAACATAAAGTTATTTGGCTGCGGTATTCTGTAAGGTGGAGTAGATCTCCAGTAGAGCTGCTCTTTGAGCGAATAAACACTCGCTCTACCTCTCTTAAAACCTTACCTTACCTTACCTTACCTTACCTTACCTTACCTTACCTTACCTTACCTTACCTTACCTTGCCTGATTTTGATCTTCTGGTTTCATAGACCGTATTCGGTTGAAAACATACGTATTAGTATCTTACTTTGGTAACGCGTATTTAGTTATCTTATGAGTACAGAGTATGTACTACACCTACTCTATAACACCCAGTAACATAGAATCAATAATAGTACCTACTAACGTCAGTAGTTGGAAAGACAAATGTTATCAAATATAGCGACCAATCTCCAATCTCAAACAAAACTGTTCTTTTGACTTTAGATTGTAGGCTATCGTTTATAGGTCAATCGCTTATTTTTATTAAGTATTATGATAGACATCAGTTTCTGAAAGCCAAATTAAAGATAATCTATACCACATAATCTATACTTACTCAAAACTGTTGCCGTCTTTGTCATTTCAGAGGGTCTTTTATAAATAGTTTTTATATTGAATTACAATAAATATAATTTTCAACATTATTTTTGATTTTCAACCTTGGAAGAATCCGATAGAATTCTTACTGCGAGTTTCTGAATCCAAATCTCGTTGAAAGTATACTTGTCACTGTCAATGAAATCAGAGGGCCTACTACGAAAAACGATACACGATAACAGGATAGTTCGATCAACGTTGTCCAATTATTCTTGAGTTTTGCTGCAATTATATTGGCTAATAATTTGATAACGAGGATCGAACTATCGTGTATCGGTTTTCGGAGTAGGCCCTCTGATTTCATTGACAGTGACAAGTATACTTTCAACGAGATTTGGATTCAGAAACTCGCAGTAAGAATTCTATCGGATTCTTCCAAGGTTGAAAATCAAAAATAATGTTGAAAATTATATTTATTGTAATTCAATATAAAAACTATTTTCAATTGAACATCGATTTTTAATAATTATTGCTTTCGCTCTTTTATCCTGACCTACCAGTGAATCTGTGGACAGAATAAATTCAAATATAACGCGTAGGTATATTCTGTATCCTGTATTTGTCTGACATTCAATTGACGATTGTATTGAAGGGCGTATTAACCATTTTCCTACGGCAAGTATTATTGCTAAACAGTTATTTATCCTCCTTATGCGATACATCACATACATTTGCAATTTAAAGGTTGATAATGCTTCAAGAACACGCAGTCGAATGTTAGGCATCGTGCCATAAAATCATGTAAAGTTATCCATTCCTCTGTTTTCTTCAAACTTGCGACCTACTAATTCCGTAGTCTGAGATTACTTCGACGAAAGTACTTATACTATATGGATTTAGACCTGTAAAATATTGACCCATATTGAAAATGTTTAGATCTCCTACGCAACGTTTAACAGAAAGAGTATATTTATCTGAAAGGGAAAACTACACCAGGAATAGACTCTATAAAAAGTTTCAGCTCAAAATAAATTACTATAAAATTCAAAGGTTCCAAGTATATTGAATTAAAATATAATCAACGTGTCACCGCTCAATGAGGGTCATTATCTTTTCACGTCACTTGCTAATAATTTAAAAAAAAACTCTTTCGCGATCTGTGCGCCTCATCATCATCATCAGCCTATAATGTCCCACTGGTGAGCACAGGCCTCCTTTCACAAATTAGGGTGAAAGGGAATGGGCAGATATTCCACCACGCTTGTCCACTGCGGATCGGTGGAGGTAGGCTAGTGGTCAACCTACTGTTGGAATTTATCAAGCCGCCTAGGAGGCATCCAACTAGCTTAACGACTATCACAATTAAGTGATAACCGGGACCAACGGCTTTACGTGCCTTCCGAAGCATGGAAACGCTCGATTTGAAATACCACTAGGCGGTCACACATCCAGGTACCGACCACGACGGTGGTAGCTTAATTTTGCCGATCGATTAAGAACAGCTAATCATGCTACACCACGAGCGCTTCTTATGAGCCATCTATGTGCTTAGTTTCATCTAAATCCGTTCTGCCGTTTATGCGTGATCGAGTCCCAAGTATTTTAGATAGACATAAGTTCTCATGGAAATGTAGGGTGGTTTCTATGGATTCTACGAGGAAAGGCAAAAATGTCGCTAAATGATGAGGGTACTTAAGTTTGTTTATACATCATCAGGTAGGTACATTCCTACATACATGAATATAAAACAACCCTGACTCGTTTACTGCTAACGTAAAAACAATCTATCAAGTGGTAATAATTTCATAACGTATTGCAATTAGTACCTAGTATCTCAAATTAGACTTTATTTGTAAACAGTTAGTTACACTTTAGAATGGCAAAGTGATTCTCTGTTGCTCCGTACAGTTGACCCCTATTCATTCATTAACCTATTGTTATCATACGCGTAATTTACATTCGACACTAAAAATAAATACCTCACGCTTAAATCACGTTTTATTTAATCTTATTGAAATGAAAAACAACTTGCAATTCTTGCAATAAGAAAACTAAAACTCATATCATCCGTATTGACCATTCGTTTCATCTTATTCACTTTTATGTGTCTGTCCGTTACTCTTTTACACCTACACTGAAAACTACTACAAAATATACTAGACTACAAAATATTATTTAACAGTAACACAAAATTTTACGACCATTAACCTAAACAGAGTGGCTTGCGAACTAAACTTACCAGTAACAAAACTAGTTTTTGTTCGTTACAAATTTTTTTGATTAAATGTAACTAAAGTTTGTTTCCCGACAACTAAAGTTAGTTTCCCAACAACAAAACGTCAATTTACATAACTAGTTTTGTAGATCATTTTTTTCAGTGTAGACCGCAGAACCTATCGCAATGAGAACAATGGGTCAGGTTATATGGAACGCGTCCCCAGAATGTAGCACTATAAGCTATGGTGGAGATTGTTGGCCACATCGAGGGCATCATTTCATTGTATGACACCAAGTCTGGATTCCATGGGAAAAAAAAGATATTCACGGTTAAAGCAAACAAAATACTGTGTAACTTTGTTACCGTCCCGCAGTATTATAAAAACTTTTCTGGTTTTAAATCATTAGATATGCTAATCCAGAGTGTAATCTATCTATGTGCTAAGATTCACCCACATTTGATTAGCCATTTTGGCGTAATTTAAAAATAAATATCGACAGAATCTTAAGCATTTATTACTTACATTACTAGGCACGCAGATAGCCTATAGTATGGGGAAGGACATAGACTACTTTTTATACCCGGTAACGCGGATGAAACTACGGGGGACACCTATAAATATAAGTATAGCATTATATGTAATCCTTACTATATCTTTACTATATCCTAACTATATCCTCATTATATCCTTACTAATAAAATTATAACCGCGAAAGACAGTATGTATGGATGTTTGTTACTCTTTCACGAGAAAACTACTGAACTGATTTGAATGATATTTGGCATACAGATAGAATACTTATGTTCTGGATTGACACAGAAAACAACAAGTCCCTCGGCAACGCGGGTGAAACCGTGGGATAAATACTAGTAAACAAATAGGTTGACCGAGTCAGTGAAGTTTCTTATCCAATGACGTCTCGATTCACGAGTGGATTCTTCGACATACGAGCGATTTTTGTAGTTGTGCGACAAGGTCAGCGGTTATCATTATATCCCTATTGTTTTGGCGTCAGCGTCAGTGGTCCGGAACGATAAAGTGACGCGAACATTAATTAAATTCATTTGTTCTACCTCTATAGGCGAACGTGTAGAGCTAGTTTTAACCAAACTGAATTGGTTGCCTTTCGCACCGCGTCAAGAACCACAATACAGCAAAATTATACGAGCTATTTTTGTATGCTAATGCTTTTTAAAGGAGAATTAAGCTATGTCTACAGTAATTTGTGGAATAGAAAGACGGCTCGACGGAACGACGGACGGTGAGACTAATATGTCGAACAAAACAAAAATCTCTGAAAAAGATTTGAATGAAATGTCCAGCCTTCGCTTTGATTCACAGATAAAAATGTATTTGTTTGTCTTATCTGTAGCCAACTGAAGAGTCAATAATATTTTTTCTGAGGTGACTGAACAGATAAGAACGAATGAAGATAAAACTTATCTAGGTTTTAGCAATAAAAATATCATTATATTTCACACTAGCTGACCCGCGTGGTTTCACCCGCATTTTCGAGGGATCGTATGTTTTCCCGGGATAAGAAGTATCCTATGTGTTAATCCAGAACCCAGGTGTGCCAAATCCGTTCAGTAGTATTTGTGCAAAAGAGTAACAAACATATATAATACTAAATTAATAGGATGGTAGGATTACACATAATGCTAAACTGCAGTCATTTGTCAAATCTACACTGAAAAAAAATATCTACAAAACTAGTTATGTAAGTTGACGTTTTGTTGTCGGGAAACTAACTTTAGTTGTCGGGAAACTAAATTTAGTTACATTTAATCAAATAATTTAGTAACGAACAAAAACTAGTTTTGTTACTGGTAAGTTTAGTTCGCAAGTCACTCTGTTTAGGTTATTGGTCGTAAAATTTTGTGTTACTGTTAAATAAAATTTTGTAGTCACTTGTAGTCCATTTTTTTCAGTGTACCGTTTTATAAATTTCCTTGGTAGGTTTTACCATAAACTTAAGTGCCTGCGATTTCTATTGGCTATAAAATATACTGAAAATGAAATCAGTATGTAACCTACCTATATTTACATAGTTACTAATATATTGGTATATAATTAATGACGTTAGTCGAGCTCTCGATAAGGCACGTCATAAACATTACAGCGTCTGTTATACAGGAAGTTATTGTTTTCACATTATATTAGTGTTTATAAAACGGAAGTGCACGTATAATACCAAAGTATCTAAGACAATATATATATGGATATGTCAAAAGCTTTCGACCGTGTTGATCATTTTATTCTTTTGAGTAAATTGGACAGGTATGGAATCAGGGGTAATATTCTAGAACTTATTAAATCCTACATTAGTAATAGAACGCAAATCACCTGCATAGATAAGATCTGTCACAAATCTAAAATTGAAAAAACTTATACATCTGAACCGAGACATACAAAATTCGGTGTACCCCAAGGCAGTGTTCTAGGACCGCTGTTATTCCTTATTTATATAAATGACATGCCAAAAGTTGTGAACCATCACATGGTGTTATTTGCTGATGATAGCACAATAACTTTTATAGGGAATGATATAAATACATATGAGAATGATATAAATAATGCTCTAAGTGAAATAATTGATTGGTTAATAGTAAATAATTTAAGGATTAATATTGATAAAACTAAATTTATGACATTCAGACAAAAATCGAATAAATTAAATCTTAACATAAAATACGACTGTATACCTATAGAAGAGACTGATAAAACAAAATTTTTAGGATTATGGTTGGATAATACCTTGACATGGAAGAAACATATAGACTCAATTTGTAAAAAGCTACATCAGTATTCCTTTGCATTATATAAATTAGCTAAAGTTGTGGATCAGTGTGTTGTTTTGACTGCCTATCATTCATTTGTTATGTCAACCTTACGTTATGGAATCATACATTGGGGTAACTCTACTGATAGAGAACTTGTTTTTAAGGCCCAGAAAAAGTGTCTTAGGTCAATATGTAATCTAAAATCTACAGATAGCTGCAAACAATATTTTAAAGACCTCAAACTCCTCACATTTCCATCACTGTACATATATGAAGTGGCAATATTTGTTAAAACGAATTACAATCTGTTTAATGTAATGAACAGTAAGAGACTGCATAATGTTATACGAGTAAATTCGCATAAAACAGCACTCTACAGTAAGAGTATACTGGGAATGGCTCCTAAAATTTTCAATAAATTACCGAATGAAATAAAAGACATAAATATCATAAGTATTTTTAAAAAGAAATTGTCTGACTTCCTTATTCACAATGCATACTATACAATTAATGAGTACCTAACTGAAAGACATTCCTGATTTATTTGTTCGTTTGTGTTTTGTTAGATATCTTTTATATATTTGACATTATATTTGAATATTTTTGTGAATCCGTGTTAATTTAATTATTGTAATGAATTTATTAATTATTTGTTATTATTTTACCTTCAAACTGAATTATTTTATATGTTATATCACTTGTATGCCTTACAAGGCAAAACATAGCAGAACATTATATTTTTATTTACCAACATTGTATTGTACCTATGTTTACAAGAAATAAATTGAAATTGAAATTGAAATTGAAATTGAAAATTGAAATTGAAATATAATTTATATAAAACTGAGAAAAACTGAAAAAATAATACTTACATGCACTCAAATATGTAATTCATAAGTACTAAAATACACACTAAATTCCAATAGGCTTTAGAAATATCTGTTTTGCAAACTTAATTGGTATAATTATTTGTTATACTAGAAACAAAAAAGTTTTTTTATCGAAACATAATTGCACAGTGCTCAAATTATTATTATAACTCATCATTACCTACATAATGACGCATTCATGAAAAACTTTTTTTTATGTTGAATGGGCTTGCGTTTGGCTTTCGACTGACCCCATGAGGAGTTATGACGAGGCCGAGGATGTAGCACGCTTACCCAGAAAAAGCCTATTGACTCTGGCCTTGAATACATCTAAGTTATAGGTGTCGGGAAACACAGACCCCGGAAGAGAGTTCCTCCTTTGCAAAAAGAATTGACAAATATCATTTTGAGGAGTTACAGTTATTACCAACTTACCCTCTGCTATTCCTTATTTAGGAGGAATATTACTTAGCTTATCAATTATCATAACAATGTGTTTAACTGATTCGTTAACCAAGCTAAAACATGCTAACCTCACAAAACCAATGGGATTCCGATTGTACACCACATTCCCACAGTAAATGATCCCATCTTGCAAAATGACTCCCTCCCATCCACAACCATATCTTGCATGGCAACATGTCTCAACAATATGTTTACATTACGAGTCATAATATGCCACGTAAACCATTTGCAGTCTTAGCACCCATTAGTAAAATATCATTTACATGAATTGTTTACCTCATAAGCAAAAGTCTCAAGTTATGACTGAGCAACAATTATTGCAAATCTTGCTTCGTGCTTATTTCTGCAATTATATACTTTTCCGGTTACAAAGGTCAACACGCGTATTTTGGATTTATTTTACTTTATCGGCTTGTTTATATCATGATATGGATATGATTCAATAATGGAAATACCAACACATTTTTGGGAATACCGCATCAGTGCCGAGGTGGGAAATTTGAATTTCTTAGAGTTTTTATTGTTTTTGACTTTCGTGGAACAATATAGATAGATGTGTTATGAATCTTTTTGTATAATATGAGCCATATTTGAACGTTTGTCACGGTTTCTATAAAAACCGTTAAACTGACTATTTTGGGAAATGTATAAAAATAGTTAATCGTTAACAAAAAGTATCAATTCTATAATATGCTAAATGAACTACTACGGCCGCTAATCACTGAAATTCAAACCCGCCTTGGTACTGATGTTTAATCTTAAGGTTTGATTGGTTAATTTAAATGAGTGAAATAAATAATATAAATAAACAACCCCGAGTGTACTCCTGGTATTACAAGCCTCAATAGGTGAAGGTCACCGTCGCATGCTTGTAATAGTGGCTTTTACAACCCCCATGGATTCCTCATGGTCATTGCAGATAGGGTTGATAGCTTTATGCTGAGGAGTTTTTTATATTACGAAGTTGGTAAACAAGGATACGGCCCGCCTGATGGTAAGCGGTTACCGTAGCCATATGGACGCTTGCAACACACACGCGATACCGACCCTTCCTCTCTCCAATGAGCTCTGGGCGACCTTACTCGCAGGAACACAATATAGTTATTTCGCTGTGGTATTCTGTAGGTAGAAGTACTTCCCCAGTCGAGCTGCTCTTTGAGCGAATAACGGTATGCGTAACCTAGAGCGGTTTTCCGAAATTCATCTAAAAGATATACCTATTTCGGTTCGTAATTGTTGAGTAAATCCTTAATGATTTCATCGTAAATTTATTACTGATCAAAGTAGTGCGAAATAAATGGATTTTATTAATTTAAATCGTGTTTTCGTATAGGTGCCTACACTTTGTATCCAGGTTATGAATTAACTACATGCCCAATCCATAATATTAGGGACAGTATAAAAATAAAAACGCGTTTCCCCATTTTTGTAATTGAATCCAGGAAGCATTCTGGAAGTTCTTGAAAATATTATTCAGGAAAAAAGTGACATTCACAAACGTAGGTAACGTTAATATTACAATTAATTCTTGGCAACGGTGAGACAAATGAAAATGTGTTTTCACGAAAATGTCTTTTCATCTCTCAATTCATGGAAATTCTAAGTCGGCGACAAAAGCAGAATGAATGACCTGGTTCACTTATTCATACCAATGAATGGAACTATAAGCAGTCATTTTATCTCGAAGAGTCGGTTAACGTACCCCGGGCCATCGCTCCGCTTATAATTCGCGAATATTCACAAGTTACGGAAATAACCTTATTTCGGACACGCGTTTCATGCCATAATGTATGCAGTTAGCTTCCGTACTCATGCTCTAAATTTCATCCACGTCAGATTGCGAAGAGTTCCTAATTATTTATTTTAATAGCAAAGGGCGTTGTAACATATTTTTTGTAAATTTTTGTATTAAAAGAGACTGTATTTACTCCGATACTTAATCATAAATTTAAAAAAACTTTTTTTTTTTATTAAGTTTGCATCACGTCATCCTACTAGGTAATTATTTATACAGTTGTTAATGATTATCGCCTCACGGTAATCAAAGTTTCATTTTACAAATGTAGCTTTATTTTTTATTCACGTAAAGGTCTTAATAAATCATGTCATGAGAAAAAAGCCACTTTCGCGTAAGAATAATTCGTAAATCGATTTCTTTCACGATGTTGGAATCGATTTAAATTTTAAATCGAATCGATTTGTGTCAAGAGATCGCAATAAAATTTTTATTTGCAAATAAAATGTTGCCGTGATCGTTTTCTGTACAAATACTGAAATAGAATCACGATCTCATTCCCGTTACACGATTCACATTGTATGTAAAAAATCCTATTTACCTTTCCTACTTTGTGGAAAACTTTTATAGAATTGTTACGTCCAATTATTATAAAACAAGCGCACAAAATTACCTTTTTGGTGTGGATCCTATCACACCAATTTGCTTTTTTGCTCGCGTTTTTCGCTGCATGGCCAGATACCTACACAATTATTTTGAAATTAGAACAGTTTAGAATAGACTTATCAGAGAAATAGCAAAAGCGATTGAAAAATATAATACATAAGTTATTGTTAAAAAAACATTTTTAATACAAGCTTTTTTGGTGACTGTCCTTTTTGATGACTGTACTTGCATTGTCATCCAATATACTAAATATACTAAATATCAAATCAATCCGACCACTGGAAGTGGGTGAAATTCGACTTGCAAGATTCCACCCGAACATAGTTACATACATAGAGTTAGAATATTATAGAGCGACTGTACTAGAGTACGGTCTATAAGCACGGGTACGGTCTAAATAAACGAAGTGCGCGTACATAGTTTGAACGACTAAAATACGTATAATGAAAGCCAATTTCTCGTTTTTATCGATCCTTTTACCGAGAACAGATCTCAAAGAATCCATATCGAAATGTCTGACTGCAAATCAACTATGTAGTGTACGATATATCTGTGACTGCATCTATATGGAAACTGCTCACGCTTCGCACAAGGTTACTCTATAGTTACATATGTAGAGCGCGCCCTAGGCGCTCTGAGGTTGAAGATAGGTTTGAGGTTTTATAGAAGGAAACACATGTTGTCCAGTTGATGGTCGTATAATAAGTGTGTAAAACTATAAAATAAATCATTACATTTAACTTACTTACTAAGCATAATGCGCTGCACGCGTAACCTAATTAATATGCGAAATGCATATATTGCAGTATTGCTTGATTGATGCAATACTACATCTCCCCTTAAAAGATCAGGGTTATCCACCCCCTTACAAAGAAAAAAAAATGTTTCTAAAACTAACAAAAAAAATAAACATTTTTTTTATACAATAATATTATTACCTACTGATGAAACAATTTAGTATTGTTCTTATGTACTAAATATTCTTTATTATTTTTATTTATTTTTACATTGGGAGATAAATCTTCTAAAACTATAAATGGACCTTCATAAACACTATCTAACTTATTACCTACTTGATTTTTTACCAAAACAAGATCTCCTGACTGATACTTAATAGTGTTACATTTCTTATCGTAATTAAATTTTCTTACATTCTTACATTCTAAAAGATTATGCCTAGCTTCTATTTGTGCTTTCTGCAACCTATATTTTAACTCTTTAGGGTAATCATCATAATTATATAATGGATCGACTCCCTTGCAAAGGTTAGTTGGAAGGTTACAAAGTTTTCCGAAAACGAGTTCATATGGAGTGTATTTTGTCTCTGAGTGTACACTAGTATTGAATGAAAAACACCAAAACGGAACCCACTCGCTCCAATCACTCCTATTGTTTTCACACTGGATCCTAAGGTAAGCGCCTAAATGTTTGTGCGTATTTTCTATGCCTCCTAAGGTTTCGTGATGGTACGCGGTAGACGTTAACTTCTCGATACGTAGTAATCTACACACCTCACTCATAACTGATGACGTAAATTCGGTACCCTTATCAGTCAGCATCTGTTTAGGGATACCATAACGTAATATAAAATTGTTAACTAAAGCCTTGGCTACAGTTTCTGTATCTTTACGCTCTAGAGGATAAGCCTCGACGTATTTACTAAGATCGCATTGGATAGTAAGTATATATCTATAATTATAATTATCTATATCTAGTGGGCCCATAATATCTAAACTAATCCTCTCAAATGCTGAATTAGCAGTGGAGGTTATTGTCATAGGTTCTTTATAATGTCTATTAGAGTGCTTCTGGATTTGGCAACTCTTACATTGTTTAACGTAGTTTATGACGTCATTTGTCATACCTGGCCAAAAATAATATTTTTTTATATTATTTAACATACGATTCATGCCTGCATGTCCACTTGTGGGCAAGAGGTGAAAGTCATTTAATATTGTTGTAATTTCATCTCTTTCTGAAATACGAATTACGTCTCTTGTAATAAGAAACCTAAGTGACGTGATTTTATGTATGTTGATACTGCGCAGTATTATTTTTATAAAACGAGCATTACTCCTATTCTTTATTATGAGTAGCTCTACAATATTTAACTTTTGGCACAAATTTTCAAGATCCCTCGCTAGCGCCTCCTCGGTCGATAACGATCGGGTATCAAGAATGATCGCAGAATGCGATGGTACGTAAGTGCAATAGTTAGCGTCACTTGATACATTGTCTGAATTAATAAGTTTTTTTTCGTTTAAATTGTTTGAAAAAATTAATTCTGTAATGTCATTTGGTCGTTTAAGTACTTCTACAGCAGTAGGTTGATCAGACCTGCTAGGAGTAAAAGACTCAGTCGGTTGGTCATGGTCAGTTCCCTGATTAGCTAGTTTTTTTCTTTGTGCTCTAGTTAATACGGAAACTGCCTTCTCGCGCATGTCTTTTAGGTCTTTAGATGTCACCGGAAGTCGACTTAACGCGTCTGCAGCTGCGTTATTTCGACCCGGTACATATTCTACCTCAAAGTCATACTCTTCTAAATACAACCTAAACTTAGTAAGGCGGCTTGACGGATCAGATAAGCCGAATAAATAAACAAGGGGCCTATGGTCAGTAAAAATTTTAAATTTTCTACCATACAAATATGGCCTAAAGTATCGTACGGCCCATACAATGGCTAAAAGTTCTAGTTCTATAATGGGATATCTCGTCTCTGCTGGTTTAAGACTTCTACTAGCGTATGCTACGACTTTGCCATTGATATTTGAAAGAACTGCACCTAGTCCTACCTTTGATGCATCTGTTTGAACGCGAAAGATGTTATTTTCGGAAAAATCTGGGTAATCCAAAACTGGAGGATTACAAAGAGTTAATTTTAATTTCTGAAATGCGTTTTCGCAATCTGAATTCCATTCAAACTTAGCACCTTTTTTACATAATGCATGTAACGGATATACGATGTCAGCAAAACATGGTATAAAGCGACGATAATAGTTCGCGAATGCGACAAAGCGTTTTACCTCGTCGGCATTATTAGGCCTCGGGTAATTACTCATCGTTTTAATTTTACCTGGGTCTGGAAAAATACCTTCCGATGTAATCTGATGTCCTAGGTAAACTATTTCCTGTCTAAGAAATTCACATTTCATTGGGTTCAATTTAAGGTTGACTTCACGCAATCGGTTCAGTACGCTTATGAGATTTTTGTTATGGTCTATCATTGATTTTCCTATGACGACGCAGTCATCTAAATAAATAAAACATTTTTCAAAGTTAAGACCTGCCATAGCAATAGTCATGAGCCTTGAGAAAACACTAGCACTTGTTTTGAGGCCCATAGGACAGCGTTTCATTTGGTACTGTTTTCCTGCGGTAAATGCTGTACATTTACGTGAATTTTTGTCTAAAGAAAGTTGATACATCTTGTTTAAACTAAAAGATGTATATTTACGTGACTCTGGATTAAGTGATAATTGAAAATAACTCTGTGAAAGATCTTATTTGGAAAAATAAATATTACCGGATAATGAATCTAATATTTCGGTAATATTAGGCAATGGAAATTTGTCATCCTGAATTCTATTATTCAGTTGTCTATAATCGATGACCAATCTCCATTTTTTCTCATTTGATTTATCAGCTTTCTTTGGGACTAATAAAACTGGACTTGACCATTCTGATACAGTTTCTTCTATGATATCATTTTTGAGCATATCTTGTACTTGTTTCTCTATCTCACTCTTTAAAGCTTGGGGTACTCTGTAAGGCTTTACATATGAGGGTGTAACATTATCTTTTAATACGATATTGTGTTCCATTAAGTTAGTAACTGATAAACTATCCCCTGGTAAATGGAACACATCCGCATATTTAGCACAAATCTGTTGAATACCTAATCGCTCCTCTTTATTTAAGTAACCTAAGTCAAGTATTTCAAATAAAGTCTTGACTCTATTCACAGACTTAATTTCATCGTTAAAACAACAAATATCAAAATTATTAATAGGCTGAACGTATAAATCGGACAAGTTTACCGTGACTTCTTGGTCTGTTGTGTTCAAAATTCTTACAGGAATACGCTTTTGGTAAGGTTTCGCTATGATTCCGGCAATAAAAATACCTTCTACAATTTCATGAGCTAAAATAACACTATCTTCATTTGTCTCGCAATGAATATATTTGATAACTTCACAACGAGGCGGTATCGAGTGTATTTGCGTGTACCTATCGGAACTGTTGTTGCCTATGGGCATACTCACACTTGTTCCATTTATTGACAAATTAAATGTCCTCGTTTCGTAATTAATTATGGCATTAAATTTTTTGAAAAAATTCTCGCCTATTATACCGTTTGCCAAACCTGAGCATGAAAGGTTCTTAAAAACGTAAAAAATCTCCCTAAAAATAACATTATTAATGACTAAATCTAAATAAACATAACCTTCTGAATATAATTTTCCACTAATACCTCTAATTGTTATTTTGTCGTGTCGCATCTGATTCATTAATCCTTGATGCTCGCATAGCCACTCATATTTCAAAACACAAAGGCTCGCGCCACTGTCTACTAATAACTTTATGCTGTTACCTATATCTATATTACCTACGTCCGTTGTGACTATACTAGTTGTATTATAATTAGAAATAAAATGCTCTTTAATCATGGGCACGAAAAAACTCTTCGTTATTCGGTGCATTTTGAGTGTACTGTGCATTCTCAGTATTCTGGGAATGTTGCAACTGATTCACATTACGCCAATTGTAAGGTTGATGACCTCGACCTCGTGTGGATCCTCTCGTAGGATTTCCACGACCACGGGTTAGGGATGACCCTGGTTGGCTGTTGTGAAAAATTCGCGAATGTTTGCCTTGCCAATTATACCTACTACTCACGTTACCTCTACTACGGGTAAAACGTCCTCTACTACGGTTGCTATTAAAATTCAAAGCCTGTTGTTCTACGCTAGGTACTAACGAATTTTCATCAACTGCGGTTTGAATAGCATCCGGAAGGGATTCAAATTGACGAGAAGCAATGATTGTACTGAGTCGGGAGCTAGAGAGACCGTCTGCAAAACGTTTCACTGCTATTTTCTCGTTCAATGGACGGAGAACCTCGAATTTTTGGTCATCTCCATCTGCTTGGGCTAAAGTTAAGTTAACTAAAAGCTGTTCTAAATCAGAGCCGAACTTCTCTATCGACCTATGTCCCTGTCTAGCGGTAAAAATTTGAGACTGAAGTGCGACGGCAGATTTTTTTTGAATTAAATGTTTGCGCATATCTTTCAATAACAACTCTACGTTCGCATAACTAGATTTCAGTCTGAGTTTGGCACTAGCAGAGAGACGCGTCTTCAGAACAAACTCTATCATCTGTATTTTGGCAGCATCGTTGAGCATGGAACTATATAATGTAATACTATCTATGAGTTGAGCTGTAACCTGCTCCTGGCCTGTCATTACGGGTAGAAGGGTGATCGCAGTTTTTAAATCAAAATTATTTAACGCCATATTTACGATTTCGGTGCTTTTATCTACAATTTAATATTTCTAACCCTTCGGTAACTTAACTACTTACTTGTCTAAACGACTGTACTTTAGAATATTTGCGTTGCGGTGGTGTGCCGTGGACATAACGCGTGCGGCGGCTATGATGTCATCATTAGGCTTCGAAACGCTGCGCTGACGTTTGTGTTACGCTTCGGTGACGGGACCGGGCGGCGGCGGCGGCGACGGCGGTGGCGGCCGGCAGCAAAGTTGCGTGGTCGCAGCGGGGCATCTGGTCTCCTCGTCTGTGATGGATGGGCCGGGCTATACCCTGGACTCCGTGGGCCGGGATTACCCTGGACACCGCTCGTACGCTTCAAGTCTTCTTATTGATGGCAGCCGTGCATAAGGTTTAATGCAATAGGCTGTGCATTTCTAATCTTCTTTTGCTGCTATGGTACTGCTGTCTGCATATGGCAGTCCTTTTCTTTCTTGCATGATTAGACTGTATGTTTTTCTTTCTGATGTTGCTGTCTCGTTGGGTTCTTGAGGCTAAGGGTCGCCATGTAGAGCGCGCCCTAGGCGCTCTGAGGTTGAAGATAGGTTTGAGGTTTTATAGAAGGAAACACATGTTGTCCAGTTGATGGTCGTATAATAAGTGTGTAAAACTATAAAATAAATCATTACATTTAACTTACTTACTAAGCATAATGCGCTGCACGCGTAACCTAATTAATATGCGAAATGCATATATTGCAGTATTGCTTGATTGATGCAATACTACACATATAACATTGCAAGTTAAATAAAAGCTTGTAAAAAAACGTATTTGTATTGTTTTATTAACCCACTTAACCAGAGATTCAAATCTTAATTATTTATTCCTATCACAAGATGTAGTCACAGCTTTTTATTGAATTTAAATGATACAAACAACAACTTTTGCCAGCCGACGCGTTGCGAAACTATATTAGCACGAATTGAAGCAACAAAGAAAGGAAACGCAATAAAAATCTAGGTAAGCTGTTGAATGTTCAATATATAAATTAACATTTAATATTGTGAGAACAAAGGTATTATGCATAGCAAAAATCGTCCATAGGTTATTTTGTTGAAGTATAGGTAAGCTAGTAAAATCAAACCGCTAAGACAGTCAACCTGGGGTAAAATTTTAACCATTTAACCCGAAGTTCCTAAATCCAATAGATGTGTTAAAATGACGTACCATCAGGTGATGTAAATTCAGGTTAAATGGTTAAAATGTATACCCAGGTTGCCGCAAGTAGCCCTTAGTTTAGTAGAGCTAACGTACTAATGTTGTCTAAGTTACAAGACCCCCGGATTCATCACCTTGCCTGCCCTGTTCCAAATTTCTCACAATATTTATAAGTAGCCGATCACTTAAGTACCGACCGTGTCACATTAACAAATTTATTGTTTTCATAAAAACTGTCAAGAGAATATCAATAGATTATTATGAAAAGGTACTAAAATACCAATCTACTTTTGACACTGACCGTCCACTTGTTCCATTCGGATCGTCCGTCATATCAGTTATCGCTTTTCTTACTTATATCACCTTTCACACAATCCGTTCCTCTCTTTTTAGGTCTTTCCCTTCTTGTATATTGATCGAAAATCACATAAATCATGCCATGGAAGCATAAATGCGCTGCGCTAGCATATCAGTCAGTAAAATGCAGCGCATTCCAAATCATTAATATATTAAAATGAACATTGTTCTTAATTTATTAATTTGATAGAGCTATGCCTCATGACAAAGGGTTTACAACGTGACTGATATAAGGAGGCACGTTTGTGCCCATGTTGCGCACGCGCAGACATGAGCAATTTGGATCGCAACGATCGATAGCTATGGTAATATCATAATAGCGCCTCTGTAGGTAGGTGGTAATTACATCCTTACGTATCACTGATTATTCTATAAACAATGGCTCATCACGACGTATAATTTTAATACACGAGTCCTTGCTTACTTTATTAGGGTTCTGTATGCTATTTTACTCTAGTAAAGTCTTTTGTAGTTTTGCAATGTGGGGTTTTGTATAAATTTAGCGGTTAATTTTTTTTAGATTTGGACACAATTTTGATTTCTTCAACTCTTCCTCTGAATCCCTATAGTTAAGAGTGATCCTAGATAAGCCGCGATTATTCGTAGCTCCACAAGCTCTAAGCAGGTCGTCAGTCCGCTATCGTATATCTTTGGTCATCCAATGACGCGGTATGACAAAGACTACTGGATGTGCCCTGATTGGATGAATTTCATTAATGGTGTACGTTACGGCTACCACCAAAAGTACGCGGTAGAGTTTCAGGTGGCATAACGTGGTGACCAAAACATATTGTAATTTGAAAAGAGAGGTTTCCCATCAATTGCACTCGTTTTTTGCTAGTTTTCCGTCGAGTATGGTATGGTATAATGAAAATTTTGCTCTATCATTAATGAATATCATCTAAACAATTTAGCCAATAAAACGTTTGTTGGTGTCGTGTGTTCGGACACGCTGACCTCGACTTTTCTATACCTAGACGCTTAGTGAAACAGCAAACAGCGTCTGGTTGGACCATTAACCACATATTTCATTGTGCCAATGTTTATCAATATTCTGTAAATCTAGAGACAAAATAAATCACCGCTATAGAAACAGGTTTGAGCAGTAAACACAATTTATTTGATTTTAAACCTTAATGTTACGACTTTCAAATATACCCAAAAATGTTGCTAAACCTTAGATTGGTATCAATGGTTAAAATTAAATTAATTAGTATTTCATTTTAAATAATTCAAATATTATTTAATTTAATAATTCGATTACCAGCTGCAACAAATGTGAATTAAAATTGTTTTTGCAGTACTCATGACTCAATCTTTGCTTTTCACCAACATGTTATTGCTAGATCTTGTTTATGTAGAATAACATTAACTAACAATATCGATAAACTCATTTTTATAAGATGATGTATTATACATTATTTGTCGTAATAAGACATTTCAGTTTAAAGAATCTTATGAAATATATTTACTTTACTGTTATAGTTATAAACGAGCGATGAAATAATTATAATAGTAATGTAAAGTAAAAAGCACTAGTGCGTAATAAGCTGCATTAAGATACTAAAAACGGTGCAATAAATGTCACTTTACGAGCAAGTCTGTTGAAAATACATTTATTTATACCTGATTCTAATAGTAGGTTTAAACTAAAAATAGATTGCATTATTGTTTAGTCATATACTGGAAGAATTATTTTAAAGACGTATTGAACAGTGATCAATCGATCAAAAGTTGCTCAAAAGAAGTAATCTAGAATATGATATTTTGACTTACCAGTTCACAATCTGTTCTAGAATAGGTATTGGTAGTAACGATCACAAAGTTATGGAGTAAGAACAATAAACATTTTGATAATAAAAAAAACTCTTTCATGAGTAATATTCGTTATGTATCCGTTTATCGCTTATGTCATGGCTTGTAACCGCTAGGGTCTAGTCTCTTTAGTTTTTTGTCTGACGCTTAGCTCGTGTAGATAGATCAATCTTCTTTAGCGATAGTTTCGTTAGATGACTCACAAGCAGCTGTAGATAAAAATCAAGAGATGCTATTATTAAAATAAATCCACATTATTAATCGAGTAGGAACGCTTTTTTGTACGTAACGGACAAATCTGATTAAGAAATTTTATTCGGAATATAATACGTGTCTTATTAATCATGCGTTCTTTTTCTAGTAGAAAATTGAATTGAGAAGCCATTCTTTAAGATTTAAAGGCCATATTCTTGATGATCCTAATCCATCGTTAACATATGCTCAGAATCCCTATACTTTGAATCCGAAAAAAGATTGCAAGTCATAACGGGGAAAAACGGCTTCCTGCAATGCAACATGCCGCAAAGGAAACGAATGTAGGTCACCATCTACTCTGATATAGCAGAATCCATCGGCTCATGATTCAGCACTAGTGGTCTCGCTGGAGCATTGACCCACATTTTGCTGAACAGGGGACATTTGGCAGACGTATGGTTTTAAAATATCACGAGCGTACAGTGCACTTAAATTCAGCTGAACACTTATTCGATATCATTAAATAGCCAGTTAAAAGTATGGAATCTGATCTCTCCTTTTGAAACGCCCAAATGCTTGAAACGAAACGCGCGGTTACAGGTCAAGAAGACGTATACGCTGTACATACAAGGTTAAAGTGTTGTGTTGCTGTTTGATTATTAACTATGTCAATGGCTGCACGCTGAAACAGTTTCAGCCTACGGTATGGAGTTTCGCTAATTTTCGTCTTCCGCTCTAGATTGTGACTGTTTTTTTTATATATTCGTTGAAACTTCTTGTACTTTTATACAATTGTAATTTGTCTTTCATATTTTTCTAATATTGCCAGTGACAGTTCAAAATAGGTTGACTGTACCAAAGAAATATGAAGACACAATATAAAATTTTCTGCTTGTCTTTTATTTATTGCGTTTAAAATATTTTAGTTTAATTTATTACTGTAAAATTATTCATAAATTTATTTAATACAATAATTTTGCGTTCTAAATTAATTCGTCCCGCATGCTGAGACTGAGTAGTTAGAATACGTAGTCTTTGTTAAAAGTATTACCGAAACTAATTTCAAAGTTATCCCATAAATCCGCACAATACAAATCTTGAAATGAAAATAAAATGTAAAAAGTTTATAGTTCATTAGAAATTGACAGTTTAGTACCTTTTGCCAATTTTTTTATAATATTGAGCACACAAAACATATTGATGTACTAATGTAACTTCCAAGATGTTTTCATAATTGCGCATTGGCTTTCACTATTCGTACGCATTTCCTACTGCATACAAGGTAGGAAATGCGTAGGTATAGTGAAACCTCGCATTAGGGACATGTACTCGTACACTTTCGCGAAAATCACAGTTACCGTCGACAATTATAATGTATTTAAGCAATAACCGACCGCAAACGTACACAGCCTACAGCCTGATGAAGGAAATCAACCGCTACCTGCAAATCTTTATACATTAAATAAATTAGCCTACTTTCACTACTTGTCGATTTACACTATAATTTATAAACGAAAGAAATAATAGCTTCATAACTATATTGTTGCGCTATCCATTATTTGAGACATAGAAACGGAACAGGTGAAATTTCACTATGCAAATTACCTGGTTATACCATTTTAATGTCGGCTTAATTGACAGCTAGACCGCCTAAGATGCTATTTATCTAGTAATTAAGACTGGCGTAAATGTTTGCGATTCTTCAGTGTCTGGTTTACTACTCCTTTCACTTCAAACAATGGTTCGCAATTTGTAATGACGATCAGAATGGCTCAGTCTCAACAAGATGCTTGACATACTCGTATCAACACTAAGAAAACTGAAGTCAGTCACTTGAAAATTGGTCTATAACTTTTTATACATCCATTTAATGTGGAATATAAAATAATTATATTACATACAATTTCTACAGAAGTAAAAGTGTAGAGTTTCTCTCAAGAAAGCAAACTACTTTCGAATGGAACAAATTTGCAACATAATTTAACACTCTGTATGATTCTGTAACAATTTCTTTCATATTACGTAACTATCATTAACTCTCGAATAACTCGAATCTTTCTTTTGTTTCAGTGTCAACATTTCTACCCCAAACATTATGATTTACAAATGGATATTATGATAAGAGTGAAGTGCTGTCAAGAAACTAAAAATCCAAAGTGACGAAGTGTCCTGTAGGTGTCTGTTAGTGCCAAGTTCCGTTGCTTTCATTGTAACCTTTAGTGTACCAAGATGTCTGACAAGACCTCGTCGTCGGTGGGTCCGAGGAGTTTCGAGACGATTTCCGAGGAGGACCTCGCGTCGCCGTGGGAGAAACTGTTGGATGAAGTTAAAACTGCTGTCCCTACGATAATAAAGACTAATGCGTCGAGTACAACTATCTCTAGAAGCGGGGAGGAGGTGTCGTCTCACCCTCAAGCCGAGGACCTGGAGGCGAGCAAGTTGACTCGTTCGAAGAGCCTCAATCAGCGTAGAAACAGTAGTGGACTTCTCAGCTCTATCCCTCGGCAACTGAGAAACTCGCTCCGCGGTGTTCGTAGTGAACCTTCTAGTGTTAAAGATGTGCCAACGACTAGGAATGATAGCTCTCTCAATCTCCTTCTTAGGTAAGTGATTGTACAATCATAACAATTAATCTCACCTACATTATTCAAATGTGCTTGTTGGGGAAACACGTTAAATTTATTACTTAACATATTACACGTATTGCATTATCTTTCAGTCGTAAACTAGATAAGGGTCTCATATGAGAAATGGTGACTTGCGTTATATGTTAATATTTACGAGTGGATAGTTGTTATTAGAAATGTCTTTTAACATGTAATAATAATGACTCTACAATAATTTATATTTAATTCTGTTAAGAATAAAATCCAACGGGTTGATTATGACAACGTCAGCAACTATACATTTTAACCGACTGCCAAATCCTTTGTTTTTTTATGAAAGCAATTATTTAGGAACAAAGAATATACTTATATTGTAGTAATAATAGACATGACTTGTAGTATCTAGGTATCTTCATTTTCAGGAGATCATATTATTCGTTTATAACAGAAATCAATTCAAGTTAACCTCACTAATTAAAAAATACTCTAATTTTAAATAATAATACCATTTTGGGATTTTAAAATAAAACAAAAGATAACATTACGGTTGTATTTATTCAGATAAAGTTACTTATTGCTAATAATATCACAATCTAAGACATAGAAAGGTATTTTAATAATCTGGCAATCGCGGTTCTTCGATTGGTCTAAAATTGAAACGTCTATGTATTGTGTAGATTTTCAAATGGAAATTGAGTTATTTATTACCTTTAATTCAGCAAGAAATAGAATAAATGTTAGTTAAAGCATCTTCAACTGTTTCACTCCTAGGTTTATTTTTATCGTAAACACTTCACATTGCTGTGAAGATGTTTAAAATTGACCCACTAACTCATTTAAACAAATTAAAATGCAGGGTGAAACTCGAGAAAATCGCATTAATTTATAATTTATTAGGTCACGCATGCCAGAGTGTTCAGCTCAGGAATTTTCATTGGAAAGTATAGGCGAGGTCTAGAACAAAATAGCACCCACATGGCTTCGTCTGTGGTCGCCATGGTTTATTAGTTCTTCATTCGACCCCGCTTCTGTAATTGCAGTCCACTTTAATTGCAACCTTTACGCTTTGAGGGTTTCATATGTACTTGAAAATTAAATCTTGACCTATTGTCTATTTACGTATTACATACTTCATTTGTAAATCTATATAGGTATGTATATCTTAATTTATCTTTAGATTACCTAGTAGCAATAAAAAGTATAATGAATAATTTAACACCTGACTAGTTGGCTTAATCTGAGCCGATGATGCGTCATAAAAGTCAAACGATCTATTAGCCTTACCTTACATAAACTTCCGTTCATGAATTATCTACTGTAAATACAAAATAAAATATATTTGAGCGATAGCTTTCTCGCTGATGCAAAATTGCGTACAAAGGAAGCGGACGTCCTTATTCAAATACGAATCTTAATGATTTGCAGGAAACTCGGCGCCGCAATAGGTACCTTAGTCCGAAAACAATGCATTGACAATGACTTGATACTTGAAGTCTCGGGGCCAATCGTAGATCACATCGCATCATCCTGTCGCCACACTCTTGCCTATATTAACGCTTATTGCTTCATTCAAAAAACGCTTTGGCATCTATATGCAATTGTTCGAATAACATCTGCCAGTGACTATCAAATTCATTGTTCTGACAATGATAATGACATTGAACTTGAAAACTATCGAAGGTACACCTAGCTGATGGTGATGATTATTTATATTACGATCATTATAATAATATTGTCTATTTTTGTGTGGTTCCAATCCATGGAAATCTGTTGTTTGAGCAAGAAAAAACTGCCTTTTCATGCGTATTTTTTGTCAGTTTCTTTTTTCAGTAGTTTGATTTGTAAAATATTCGAAATCGGGACAGATTTTAATCGCGTTTTATCAAATGGAGTCAACGAGAATGTCTTATCTATGAAGATAACTAAGAATCCAATACAGTAACAGTATCTACCTAACCCATCAGGTCATGGTCATACCAGGCTATCATTAATGTTAAACAATACTTAATTGTTAGAATCGGCATTGAATCTATTGTAAGCGTTGCTGAGAGCAGATTGTATTACGTCTATTTCTAACAAATCTAGGTTACCCTTACGTTTAAAATGAATCCAAGAGAGATAAGCGAGCTTTGATCGAATATTAATATACCTATTCCGACACTGAATTCTAATACGCTGTATCCAATAGTAATTTATTACTAGCCGATGCTAAATGTTTGTTTATACATAGGCGTTTTATTGCTTATGCGCTATTAAACTCATCTAGAAAGCTTTATCGTTGGTCTAGAAAGTCTAGGGCAATAAATTACCTATTAACATTATATTATGTACGGATTCATAGCACGGTTGTACCAAGAACGTCGCGAGGCCATTCACTTCCTCCGTACTCTACGTGATTCCCTGTCGCACGATGTACTTACCCAGTATATGTAAGCGAAAACAGTAGCTCATTTTCATTCATTCATACACCCTGAACTGATTTCTGCAAAGTCGTGACGTATGTCATACAGCAAATTGATGTTTAAGCGACTAGTTCTATAGTTAAACACTATCGGTCTTACTCATAAACGCTATTTATGAGTAAGGTATATAAATACTATTTAACTAAATCTACTGAATAAATTAACATAGTTATATTTGAATAAATGGTCAAATAAATAACGTCACCTTGCTGTCATTGTCAGACAATTTGACGTTATTTAGGTGACCACTTAATCAGCTTATTAGTTAAATAACGTTTTATGAGTAAGGGGGTATAAACTTAAATGATATACCCTACATGCGTCACTTAAATCAGTCAGGCATATTGTAATTGTACTAAAATCAATCATTTAAATAGTTACAACCTTGCCTTATTAATAAGGCCTAACACCATTTGCATCCTGTTATAAATAACTATAAATAATGGTAACAACACCTGCAGCGCACTGCACCTACATATTTCAAGCCCTTTGCATACTTAAGTTACTATATCAGCTAATATGCATACTGTGGTATTTTGAAGTATGCGTGTCCGTGCGCAAAAGCAAATATTAGCAATCAATGAAGTGTTCGTCTCGTTTCCTGGCATGCCTTATCGCTCGTCTCACATGGTTTACCCGACCTGGATTGCAATTTTTATTACCTACACGTTTAACAATATTTTACTTTACTCCAAATAACAACCATTTGTGCTTTGAGTTGACTTAAACTAATATTAAATACCAGTACAGATTTATTCGGTCGTTGCAATACATTCTTGGTTCTGTATCGCTAGTGGAGTGGCAGCTTTAGGTACATACATTTTATATGTTAGCGTAATATCAAATATTTTGCGTCCGTTATATGCATTTCATAAAATGTATCTTTGTAAAACAACACAAGCAACAGATTTCGTTTGCTTAACAAAGTGCGTACGAAGCTATGACTATTATATAGTTGCTAAAGACACATATTATAAGTAAATAAACAGTTTTGATGAATGAAGAATATATATGAGTACGTATTGGCTTACTTGATATAAAAGGGTCGAGAAGTTTGTCAACTTTAATGCGTAAATTACATGAAGTTAAGGCAGTATTCCGATTTGTATGTTTTCGTGGACAGCTGTTTACATTCTCGGTCAGAATGTTGAAATTATTAACATATACAGGACGTCCTAAGAACTATGCATCGTGCAGGAAAAGTACTTTAAATTTTGAAGATCGGAAATATTACTGAAAGTTATCTTTATTTCATATTTAAAAGTAAGTTCCAATGCAATCATAGATTCTATTAACCCGTGAAATGTAAAAATCAGCCAATATTTTTATACTGGTATGCTATTCTGTAAAAGGTAAATCATCTCGAAAGTCATCTCGCAACTCACCTCGCAACCCGATTTGGCGTGTGAATTATGTTTCAGAATACCAAATCCTATTGAAAATCATCAAAATACTCACCTGTCGTAGTTCATCTCACTTCCGTCATCATTCGGTGGGGCTAGTGTCGAATTCAATGATTTTAAGAATAGGAAAATCTAATCTCATCGCGGATTCAGAAGTGATATTGCAAATGAACCTTACAGAATAGCACAGCAGGTCGTTGTTTTGGTCAGCGACGAGCGACTCAGGGTCGATAATACAAATGATAATGGTGCTAAAAAAAATATAAAAAAATACTTTATTTTTTTTTAATATTAAATATAAAAATATTAAAATTTTGAAAATCATGTAATAAGCTAAAGTGTAGACATAATACTCAACGGGAGTACGAGGGAGTAAAGGGATGGGGCGATGGCGGCTTGCGCCTAGCTCTAGTCTGTGCACGTGCCTAGTAACCATACTTTGCGGTAATTTTATTTCAAATTGAATAAGGTATTTCTCAACATATTTACAGTATTTCATGGAATTAAGTCAATTTTTGGGGAATATATATTTTGTACTACCGCTCCTGGATCGCTTGTCGCCGACCAAAAGAACATCCTGTATAACATCCATCATAACGATCAAACATCTAAGCCTTCTACTTAGACCTTTGGATTTATACTATTTTAGACTTATATTATTTTAGACTTCCAACAGACGCGCTGTAGACTGCTATAAATATTGAACCAACGATGACGGCTTGCATTACGAAATCATGACGTATACACCTACATTGTCACCTGTATAAACAATATTTATAGAAAAAACTTAAGAGTTTACATGAGTTATGTATTGTTTCCAGGAAAATAACAAACGGAACAATATAAACAATAGCTTTAAATAAAATGCACATAATAAGTTGGACGTGGGGAAGATTTAAGATCGCGTCTATATTTTTCCTGTAAAGTACATGAAGTAAGAAAAATTCTCCATTACCAATAATTTAAGTCAAATTGCTCATATTTTTTCTACTGAAGCTAACAATTTAATTATTTAAAAATTTATTCATTTCTTATATTATAATATAATTATCTGTAATAATTAATAATTCAACATTAGAATTAATTAAGAAACTTAAGATACATTAAATGACTTGGAATAAAAATAAATAATATTGTTTATTTTTATTAGTAGTTAAAATCTTATTTACTACTTTTTCTGTAGGTAATTTTGCTTTATTTTAAAATCAATTTAAGGTTAGCGTATATTTTCTTTGTAATATCATAGTGTAGGTAAATTCATCGTATTTTGTTAAATTAATGTTCTTGTACAGAATTGTATCTTATGTAAACTGTTGAACAATACAATATTATATAGTAGGTAGGTAAAATCATCTACAAAACTGGTACACTAGCAAAGATTGTTGATTTTAATGTCGATAAACAAGGTCTTTGCATAAATCTCGTATGTCATTCTTATAGTGATGTCAGATTTGCCGCAAAAATTGATCAATTTATGAAGATTTGATAACAGTAAAAAGTCTTCAGTTACAGTAATGATTGTGGAAACAAAGGTACTGTACATATTATTTAAATTAATTCTAGAGACTGAGCGCTTGTGCTATTATAACGATGACGTCATCATCATGACTCATGCTAGTCAAGTAATATCTGCAATGATTAATTGGATCGCACACCAGATGACTGTTTGGTGGTAATGCCAAACGGTCTTGAAACATAAAGGCTCATTACAAAAGCATTCTTTTTGTTTAGAATCTATTCGGGAAAATTTACAATGACTTACAAGAGAAGTGAAATGAGTAATCAGTAGGTGACAAAGAAGAAAACTAGATTTTCCAGCTATAGAACAAAGTCACAAAGGGAATTATGAATATCAAAATGAATTGAATATATTTCTTATAATGAAAAAAATAACAACAAGGTTTTCACTTTAAAGCATGGACTATGTTAAATAAAATACTTTCTAGCACCGAACATACAAATGTCAGTGAAGAATTTTGAAAGTAGCAACTCCGGTATAATGTCTCTAACTGGTACAGCAGCCAACTCATACTAATAACTAGAAACAAGTAGGTGTCCGACGTTTGTTTGCACCCCAATTAACCTTAATTAAACGTAGGTGAAATTGTTGCCAGCTACAAATAATATTATCAAAATTAGAACAAAACAGACGTATGCTTGAAAGTTTTATGTTTTTCATGTCCTGTCTTGCACACAATTCCATTGTTTGCCTCGTCTATTCTGTATTACATAAAATGAGACAATCCAATCCCAGTCTACTTTTAAAACCTTTAGTTAGTTACGTTGCCAACTAGATTGGCGTTTGTAAAAGTAATACTTACTACTCTGATATTCGAGTAAAATTAAAACTTTATACCTAAGTATCTCAATGCGCTTCTCCTAGTTACGTTCTTTACAGAAACCTAACTCTAGTAGAGACTGCCTCAAGACTGTTAACATTTGTAGGCCGGTAACCATAGCATTTTGCTTTGAATATTAACCTATACTATGCTACTGTCTTGGGAAAAATCCATAATTTCACGTCTATCAATTTCTTGATATGTTTGGAAAAATACTTGCCGTGGCGATAATTTTAACAATAATAGTGCTGGCAATGATTTTAAATTAACCGTCGGACTGAGCTTTATTTTAAAACAAAAACTATATAATTTTCCCTCTCGAACGCATTGCGTCATTAGTAAATTGATAATCATTTCGTGATCGTACGGTAGGTAGGAGGTACCCTACCGTTAAGATTATAAGTTTTTTGCTACAAGTTTTTTGTATCGACGTGTATCGTTTTCGGAATAAAACGTGATTCAAGACGTTGACCTATATGAATGATGGTTTGGTGCAAAGCTAATGTCCATGAGGTTTTTGTTCCCAAACCATATTTTTTGTCTCCTACGACGGTTACCTCTGATGGATAACGAAAAGTATCTAGCAAATAAATGCGAAATGAAATGAAATTGGCGATAAATTGATTGGATGTCTCAAAGCCTTTTTTGTGACGTTTGATTTTCGAAACCTGTGTTTGGTGTCCTCAACGGACACCAAACTGGTTCCAAGAATACGTGGAAAGTTTAAAATGTATGCAAAAACATTTGGCAATCACGAGTGACGTGACTTTTAACATCTATCTATGACATTATATCTGAAAAATTAGTATTTTTGAAATATATCATAATTCGGCTACAATATTTTTTTTCTCATTTGGAGGTTATTTAATAACCTAACTAGGGCACAGTCGTTTATGTACAAGGTAGGTATTGTTTACCTACTGTTCGAATGATCGCGCATCTATATTTATCATTTTTTTTTTATCTTTTATCTTTACCCCTCGAGAGAACAGTTATTCCCTCAAAAAGTCATAAAACTTCCTCCTAAAAGTGAAGCTTTTTATAAGGAATGCCATCTTGTAGTGAGTAGCGGAACTAACGTGTGATCTAAACTGTAGCCGTTTTCAGGCGGCTGAAAAACGATAGTGGTGTTACAAATAGCTATTTCAGTTCCTCACGTGTCACCAGACAGACGACTTGGCAACACAACCCATCTTATTTCATTGAGAACGAAGTTCAACCCGGCTTTAATATCAGATCGTCATTGGTATTAACAGTATTCATGATCGTCATGGAAAGATAGCGTGGAGAAATAGATTTATTCCTTTTTTATGAAATCCAGGCTTTGTACGCATATTTAAATAGGTAAATAACGTGAATAAATCATATGATACATATACAAATACCATAATCATTTAAATGTTTTTAATAAGTGTAGATAACCAGTATTTCGTCCTGATTGACCCAAGATGTCTCGCATGTATGAATAAATAAAAAATACGTTTCAATCAAATGAGACGTAAGGAAACTTCAATTATTTCATATTTTGGCAATTTTTGTAGTATAGTGATACAAAATACTGTATTTGGTAAATACCAGTTAGTAATGTTATGCAAAATAGTACTGAGAAACCTGCCGTTATTAAATTCAGGGTCAATGGTTCTTGAATATTGATCGTCTTTTACCTATTTTGGATTGAATATAACAGGTGGAGATTTCGAGATGGCATATTTTCGAAACCTATGTTGGGTTAGTCATGCTGAACAACTTTTACTACGTAATGTAAAGGGAACTTAGGCAACCGGGAACAAGCCCATGTATATGCTAAATAATTGCTCATGCGTTGGAAAGAATTAATTGCGAATTATTTCAACGCTCAGTCAGTCCGTTGACGTCACTGTAACTGGTCGATGCCGTTACGTAAAATAATTAAATGACTACCAAGACTAATGGGAACCGTCACATTCTACGTAATAGTTAGACGATACGTGAATATGGAATCAAAGTTGAATTAATTGACTTTGTTCCAGTTGCTGTTGGCATCATGCCGACAATTACAAAATGACGCATTCTGAGAGGATCCGAATGATTCTATATCACTAAACATTGCATTTCTTTTTGTCATAATTATCTTCTGAAAGTTATAAAAAGAAACTGTTAATTAATCTAATTGATTGCGTTCTTACTAAATACTAAAGATATTTTAAGCGTTATATGTAAGCTGAAACCCTTGCTTCGAGAAACTACATCTCTATATTTTATTTAGAAACACACAAAGGCCGTTTACGCTTTTCGATATTTACTTTTTGCTCTACAAATGATATTGTTTACTACACGGTTCTGTTATTGTATTCCTTTACGTCTGCAATTTGGTCTCTATGACATTGAATCTCATTTACAAAACAATGTAAGTTTTCCTTCAGACATTTGGCATTAGCTAAAATAAAGTGCGAAGTGAAGGAAAAGGCCGTCTTTCACTTTCAGTGTCTGAAACACTAACTATATATTCTATATACCTTCATATGCGATTTGAAGACACCTGTTTTATTTCAATGTTGATTGCACTTTACGTGAGAGGTGACCGTCTGGCGATTCGGGTAATGAACTTTTTTTAGAACCAAATTCTAAGACGCAGACGTCTTCATGGTTTGGTGAAATAAACAATTTCTTACCTGCATTAAGGAGTGGCGTTGAATTACATGCAGTATTCGTTTTTAAGATGGATTTATTTATTTGAATCGGAAGCTTAAACATATTTAGGTATTGTTTGATTTTAAAAGCACGCTTGTAGTGGTAGCGATTTGTCATATTTTGTACACTATTGTCTGGAATATTTGGCTCGGAGCGTTAACACTCCATTTTAATTATTCATCAGCTGTGGGCGAAAATAAATAGAAGTGGCGTCTGTTTTTTTGTTCGTCTACGTTTTGTGAAGAATGTTCTGCAATAGTATTACTATGCCGAAAAAAATTCAAACAGTTTCACTTTTCTTAGAATTTGAAGTTTAAACTTTTTCCATTTTCTCTTGTTCAAAGCGCATATAATACGCTTTTAAACATACTTCGCATACTCGTTTGACGTAGATGAATACGAGTACAGAATTAGACTAGAAATTCTATCAATGTGAAACACGCTATAAGAGTTTATATTAAAGCAATTTACACGTTTCATAAATACTCTTATCAATTAATATAAATTACATTTACCTCTGTTATCAAAGGGCTTGTAAAGTCATTAACATAAGGACACGCAATGCAAACAATATTTTGATGCAATATGCGCCAGAGGCGAAGGCTTTTGTTCAGGTCACGTTTTAATCAGCATACTGATATTGAAAGAAGTTCTTTCTACAGTAATTATTGTATATAAATATTATTTTTTTACCACTAAGGTAGCAAACAAGCATACGGCCCGCCTGATCGTAAGCGGTTACCGTAGCCTTTGGACGCTTGCAAGACCAGGGGTATCACTCGCGCGTTGCCGACCCTGAAGAAACCTTTTCACACCCTTCTTGAAGAACCCCATGCTGTACTCCATTGGGAAAACCACGGCGCGGCGGCGGGGAGCTCATTCCACAGTCTGAGCGTCTGTAGAAGAAAACTCCTTTGAGCCCGCACAGTTCGAAACAATTCTGGTTTCAATGTGTGAGGATGGACTCCCCGTCGATGGATGGTCGATAGCGATGGATTTTTTAGTGTGATTTTACATTCCCAGACTATAGAAACACGTCACGTGTATATCTGTATATACCTACATGTATTAGGCCTCGTTATTACTTCACTCGAGACACTCCTAAGATGATCTGAGACTGAGATCCATGCAAATCATACTTCGAGTATGTGTAGAACAGGTTTTAAGACCCAATACCTACTTTTATTCATAAGTATTTATTAATAAGAATACTGGCTACAATTTCCTTGTGTGTATATTTTCCTTTAACTTTTTGCTGTTACTTAATGTAATGATGATCTACGGCTTATAATTTAAGCATCGATAAATATAAGTGACGGTTTTTTAAAGAATATATTAGGTAGAGAATCTAATATTTTTCCTTAAGTTTTTACCAGTACGTATTTCGATATAACTTTATATTTTTTCGCATACTCATAAAGATAATTTCAGTGGCAATTAGACAATTAAATTCAAAGATAATAAGGACACCATATATACTTTAGTTTCATATTTATTACAGAATTTCATATGGATTACAGTTTTATATGTTTCCACTTCTCGTATTTGCGTCATGAGAAAGCCTGTTCAGGAAAGTATACCTTTGATCGTAGAAGTAAATAAAAAAATCGGAATTGATAGGATATCGATTATAGATAAGTATTATGATTAATTCAACAAAATCTTATCTTATTGTTTTTATTGCGTTCGAACTTGTGATTATTTTTATATACTTAATGGAATATTTTGATGATAAATGATAATTAATGCAGATTTGCATGCGCGCTCGAGCCGTACACGAATCATTACTGAAGACCTAAGATTGGTTCTCGGTACTAAAAAAAACCGTACAAGGAAACAATATTTATTCAAAAGAATACAATTGGCGATGAATAACATACAAATTTGCATGTTATGATGTCATTGTGGTGTAATCTGAGGTAAAATCAAAATTAAAATATAAATGACTAGCTGTCCCGCGCGGTTTCACCCGCATTCTCGAGGGATCGTATATTTTCTCGGGATAAAAAGTTTTCTGTGTTAATTCAGAATACATTCTATCTGTGTGCCAAATTTCATCCAAATACGTTCAGTAGTTTTTGCGTGAAAGAGTAACAAACATACATCCATACTCACAAACTTTCGCATTTATAATATTACTAGCTGTCCCCCGAGGTTTCACCCGCGTTCCCGGGATAAAAAGCCTATGTCCTTCTCCATACCATAGGCTATCTACATGCCAAATTTCATGATGATCCGTTGAGTAGTTAAGGCGTGAAGGTGTAACAAACAAACTCACTTTCGCATTTATAACAGTCATTCTCCGTAATTCCGTTTTATCTCAATTGCCCCTGTACGATTTTGTTTCATATTAAAATTCATGCAATGTATGCTTTCATTGTGTAAATACCCACCTTCTTCCAATGATATGACAGTGCTTCCTGTATAAACAAGACATGTCGATTTAAACAAACTGTTATCCATGTTATTGGTTTGAATTGGCTGGTACTTACTGACCATTTATATAGGTATAAACTTCTATTACCACATAATTATGAATATAAAAATGAATTATTACCTATTCAAATAATTCACACGTATAAATAAACTTCAACATGCTCGATACCAGGAATTATTATCTCCGACAAAAGAATGTAAGCCATAAATTTATTGTATTTTAATAGTCAACAAGAAAAAAATCGCTGCGTCTATAAAATTATAGAGTATGTTTAGATAGAGAAGTAAATGAGTAATTAATGCCAAAGATAAATTACGTTTCTTTTCATTACCCTCACTGGTAGGCAGTGAAAATAATTTTGTGTGTTTAGTGCTCGTTAATCAGCCTAAGGACATACATACTTGTCTTCCAACCTATATAGATACTTATAAAGTTGATATCTATACTTTTTTCATAATCAAAAAATAGAGTAGGCGACATGTCGCGACGGGACGCGGGCGGCGCCACAAGCAACGTTGGCACAGGACGCCCTGCGTCGTGTTTGTTTGCGAGCGTCTTCACATCTGTTTCATTAAACATCCGACCGTTTCAGTGTTGGACTAATTCTCATCGCAATCGGTGCGAGTGGAAAGTTCGTTGCACGTTCTATCAAACACGCAGTTTTCCCGAGGCGCCATTTTAATTTTTCATATTTTTCACACGTACTAATTCCACCAAAATGACTTTGGGAAAGATGCGGAAGTTCGTAGTACTGCTGTTCGATATCAAGGAGGTGTTCAGTGAATCTCTCATCAACGTTTTGTTGAAAGATCGAGAGACGATTCTGTAAATAGCTGGAGTATCGACGGTATTATACATTCGTTGAATAATAAAGTATTTAATCGTGTGATATCTTGTATTTAGGGTTGTTATAACATTACGCAGGCGTTGGTTTCGTTAATATATAATATTGTGAGAGGACAAGACTGTATGATAGTGCCTAAAGTTGTGTCAGTAAAGAATAGATTTATTTAAAGCAAAAGTGAATTCCATGGTAACTACTATGTCGGGGTTAAAAAGATGTATAAGTCAAGTGTCAATGTTGATGACTGGTAAACCGCTGAATTCATCAGAATCGGCATGGAGGGAAGAATCACAAAAGTAAGTCCCTTTCATACTGTAAAAACAAAACGTATTCTAATCAAAGCTACAACTGCGTAATACAAACTAACTACATAAAGGTGCGGGCCTCCGACGGTAGAGATATCCAAATATTTGGCAACAGATAATCGCTAATTCAACCTCCTGTAGGATTTCTCGGAAATTTTATATTTGGCATTAGCAACTGGTTGTTATAACCGCATATGACTATGTTAAATACAATCAGAAGCGACTGAATGAATGCATACAATGGCTGTAGCTTATTCAACACCTTTTCACGGGTAATCGTGGTCGGCCTTCGTGGAATCTATTACAGGATTTAAATTACTTTCTCGTCTGAAACGTGACGACATTAAGCTTCATCCAGCCGACCTTCGTGTCGCTTGATGTCATCCACCCAACGAGTAGGTGGGTGGCCCCTCTTACTGAGATTAATATGTTTTAATTCGCGCCCCATTATTTATCTTGTAAGTAAAACTAGTTATCGAACGTTATTTTTTAATAATTCATCTATCGTCTATCTTTATACATGTAAAAGCCAAAATACCTACCACTCGCTGATTAACCTCGAATACTCAGTTAATATAAAGCGTACAAACTTTGGCAAGATGTTTTCTTTTAGGATTTAGTCTGCTATGAAACGATTTTCAACAATTCAACCTTTAAGTAATTTTGGTGAATTTTAGCAAAGTAGCTAGGTTCATGGAAACAAATCTTAGGCACTTTTTATAACGGAAACGAAGGAGAAACCGTAGGCGACAGGTAGTTATTAATCAAATCCGAAACATAGTCAACGATCCGGTCCAAAGTTTAATAAAGTTGAGTTAGATAACTCTACTAATAATATTCGCAAACATTACTCAGGACGTATTAAAACATGTCTAATTAATTCAATAAACCACAGTTTCATGATATATGATTAAACATTAATAAACCATTTAATGGGAATTGCATTGAAGTTTTCTAAACGTTTAATTAAAATTGTTCATCTAAATTACATGAGGTGAACAGTGGTGCCACACGATTCTCATGTCCTGTGGTTTCAATTAAATTATATGCTACCTGTTATTGCTACAATGAATACTTACACTAATCGAGTATTTGTGATAAGTATCTTGAGTAAGACGTGCGTGGGTGATTAAATTAATAGTATTACTAATCGATTTGACGTCCTGTACCGTGGACATACCAGGTACATTTAATTTTATATACCATTACTATACATTTTTCACATGCGTTATGTGGCGCCATGTCCTTAAAGTAATATCTATATGATTGCAACTTGATATTATCAGATCGAATTTTCTAACACATAAGGGTGGATTTTCAATGTTTTATCGTTATGTACAAGAATTATATTCAAATGGAAAAAATATATACATAACAGTCTAAATAAATTGGTCACTCAACTCAAGTTTATCTCAACTAAAATAAGCCTACTAATGTGTTTTAATCAGGCAGGAACTTCCGTATGTTGTACAATTGTAACAAACAAGGATATACTATTACGTAAATTCCAATAATTAATCTAATCATACAGCAAAATATACAAATACCTAATTTTAATATTTATTTTAAAATAATTATGATGTGATATTTTATTATTATTGATATTCTTTTAGTTCAAATCGTCTTACTGTCGGGCATAGTCTTCTTCATCTTTCGAAAATAATATGCACATGTGTTTTTTTCAATCTATTACTATATTACAAATGGTTTCATATGAACTACGAGCTATAAAAATATTATGTCTTATAACTATATCAAACACCGTTTCAGGCGTGAAAAGCGAAGTTCTAGCAGAATAAGATATAAACCCTATGGTTACTACGTAGTACTTCAACGGCTAGGTACTTTGAATATGATTTTAATATATCCTACTAATAATAATTCGAAAACTTTAGTATATACTGTATTTTGCGTGGGGATATGGAAGCGAAAAAAAAAAGGGTGAAACATACGACAGGTGCTTTTTGATCCCGGAAATTAGAGCCTTCGGGAACGCGTGTAGAACTAGTATATTTCCATTAATTATATTGGCAGACGATCGCAAAATCTTTGCGGCTTTATTGTTTTCTGTTTATTTTACACTATTCCTGAGTTGAGCTTGTGGATTTTCCAACTCACTCTTCGGAAAATATTACGTAACTATTCCATATGCAATTATTCTAAATAGTAATTGTTAAATCTGTACGCGGACGGAAGGAAATCTAGAGGCTTCTTGTAAACAGTTACGGCAAATAGTGTCAATGGAAATTCCAAATAGACCTCTCTACAATGACTCTAGAGTTCGTGATGAGGTACCTACATATATCGAAATTATTATAATGAATACTTATTGAATTTTTCATTCCTGATACCGCAATTAATAAATATTTATACCTAAGCCATAACACATTCGAAACAAAAGTCAGATGATTAATTTAAAAATCGGCCCGCACGAAGAATTCCGTAAAGACGTTGACTATGGACCTTCAATTTTTTATTTTATTTTATTTTTATTATTTGTTGTTATAGCGGCAATAGAAATACACATTCTGGAAAATTTTAACTGTCTACCTATTACGGTTCATGAGGTACAGCCCAACTGATAGACGGACGGACGGACGGACAGTGGAGGCTTAGTAATAGGGTCCCGTTAGCACCCTTTTGGTACGGAACCCTAAAAATCATTCGCAGTATGAATTTCAGTCAATTTACAAATAAACCGATAACGATGGCAGTTTCACAACATAAAATTGTTATCATAACTAACACTGGTACACTTAATTCAATAAAACCTAATGTATATTGCTACTCTCTAGATAAAAATCCTTTCAATATAAAAAGGCTAAACCTAAGTGGGTACTCGGGGGTACTCCATTTATTGTCTCCCTTTTAGTGATGTCATAGTCTATTTTATCTAAAGTGGTGTGAGCCCCCATAATCCGAAGTAACCCTGTATTTATTATCTTAAAGGTTTCAAAGCCTTACTTAGTGCACAGGCATTTTACTACACCGCATTTCCCATCATATTTATGAAGGATAGGCCATAAATTACATGTTTACTTGTTTCAAAAGGTGATACGAAAGTGCTATGTGTTTTTCTAATGAACCGGTTTATGTTACTTGGACGTCGTTTCAAAACGGGTAAATTTTTTCCGGGTTTATTTTAGAAGCAAAACTGTAACTATAAAATAATTGTTAGAACTGCTTATTTCTAATATAAAAAATAAATCCCTATTTCCCTTGGTCACGCCATAACTGGAGAACGACTTTACCGATTTCATCCATCTTTTTTTTAATAGTTTTCGAAGATTCTTACGGAAAAAAATAAGGAAGTTGAGTAGAACATAAGAAAATTTAAGAAAACTTAACGTCAGGGTTGGATATCCCTCGGGTACGCGCTTGTTCAAAAAGAAGGCGCGACTAGTTCTTGAATAAAAATAAATCAATTGATTTATAATAGCTATGGAATCTTTGAATAAATCCATCGTAAAATAACTTGATATTACATTCACTATTACTTTAATAATTGTTCTTTGTGACGATATTTTCAAAGTTAATCAATACTTACGTCATGCGTAATAAGTTTATTTACTTCCCTGTGATTTATTATAATAACACATAGTTGTTAAATGGTTATTTGTTCTACGCAGAAATGAAACTATAAACATAATCAATAATGTTGTACTAAATGTCAATAAAATCGACTATAATACCCTTTATCATGACATAAATAATTGTCATAAAATGGTTATTTAATTTACGCTTGTCAAGATCAATAGGTATTTGACATAGTGCAATATATAATCTATGGTTGGTATGATTACCTTTATAATGTGTTTACTTTTATAATGTGTTTTGTTGGATGGCGTAATACTTTTTTCAAAAAAATATTCGTAGCTTCGGGCTTATGTTAGTAAAAAAACCTAATTTTAGCATATACATTAGCTTATAGTCTGTAGTAGGTACTTATTATATATCATCAAGTTAACTCAATATTATTTAGAAATATGGACAACATTTTGGTACTTGAATCCCATCCACTTGATTAACGATTGATGTCCGGTATATTAATTACAATAATTACCGTTCGAGTAGGGCCATTGATTCATTAATTGCTTGACGTGATAGGGTCGACTGATTTGATTAATTTATTCGGAAAGTTATGATTCCATGCATATGTAAACATTTATTATAAAAAAAAAAAAACTATTTTATACTGATATTGTATTTCCTATCTTTTTGACTTTAATATCAAATTATTCAGCACACTTGAATACTTTGAAATTCCAGGAGTTGCGATTTATACAGAAAAAACTAACAATGCGGTCGTCGAGAGAAATTTTTATTTTACTAAGTTATGCCTAAGAAAATACTGAACCATCCTGTGAAAATCCCATCGCAATAGGATTAGCCGTTTCCGAAAATAACCCAATATTAACAGGTGTCAGAAACGCATCCTCTCGGCGTCTGCACTGTAATATTATCATCATATAAACATACTGTCTTTCAGTCTTTCATATTATGTCTAAACAGTTCAAAAACATAAACTAAAAACTACGTATTGTTTACAGATACCGTCAAGCCCGTTACGCAGCGAGGCGTGTTCGGAAACGCGTCATTTTCAAGCACGGAGACTGCAACGTCGTCCAATGGAACGTGGCCAAGCGCAGGCGCCGATACCTTCAGGACATCTTTACGACCCTTGTGGACGCTCAGTGGCGCTGGACGCTGCTCGTGTTCGCCCTCTCCTTCATACTGTCTTGGCTTCTGTTTGCCCTCATCTGGTGGCTTATCATTTTCACCCACGGAGACCTCACCCCACCACCGCCCAGTAATGAGACTGTCATATTCACCCCCTGTCTGAGCAACGTCAACTCTTTCACCGGCTGCTTCCTCTTCTCCGTGGAAACTCAACACACCATCGGCTATGGCTCAAGAACTACCAACGAAGAATGCCCAGAAGCTATCTTTGTTATGTGTTTACAGAGTATTGTTGGTGTCTTCATTCAAGCTTTTATGGTAAGATTGCATTTTAATTGTTTTTTTTATCATAGTCTTTTTTATTTATTTAGAGTTTTATAACCATGTTTTAACGTTGAAAAAAGTATTTAACTACACTATATATCATCTGAAAATTTATTACAGTAACAAATGTTTAAGTATACCCACGTTTTAATAATCCAAGTTTCATGATTATTGACTACGTCATTCATAAAAAAATCTTCCTGATCCGAAGCTGATATGATAATTTTACATCAAAATAAACTTGGAAATGAGCCAAATGTATTAACGTAACGTACTATATGATCCAGCCAGATGTTCTCTTAAAAATAATTACATATTAAAAGTTGCCACTTTGCTCTTTATTATATTTTTATTAGACAGCTATGAAGAAAATTATTTCAATTAAGTCTATAAGTATGCAGACGAACTGCTATGGGATGTTACAAAATAGTTCTCTGTCAGCAATATACCCAGCAAAGAATCTACACCCGACATTACCTAGGTGGTTAAAACTACAGTCAGTGCAACAAAGGTTATTCTAATTATAGGTGGGAATCGTGTTCGCAAAGATTTCTAGACCAAAAAAGCGTTCCCAGACCCTGCTGTACTCGACGAGATCAGTAATTTGCATGCGAGACGGCCAACTGTGTCTGATGTTCCGAGTGGGAGACATGAGAAAGTCCCATATTATCGAAGCCCATATAAGAGCACAGTTAATCCGCCGCAAGGTATATAATTTCAACAAAACGGAGACTGGTTAGTGATTGGGGATTTCAGTTAGCACGCTTATTTAGATACTTCTAACTTGAGTTCGCACTGTCTCCACTCCCTAACTTGATGGGTGTCGAATTCTGGGTGGAATATTTGTATCTTCAGACTTCAGTCCGACTTCGAACCCCATAGTTTTGGAATATATTTTCAAAACTTCTTTCTCTTGTTCGTAGGTGGGTCTTATATTTGCGAAGCTGGCGCGAGCCAAAAAGCGTAATACCACACTCCTCTTCTCAAGGAACGCTGTCATTTGTTTGAGAGATGGTGAATATTGCCTTCTGTTCCGTGTCGGAGACATCCGCAAGTCGCATATTCTTGAAGCGCATGTTCGTGCCCAGATTATACGGAAAAAGGTATTATGTTTGGATAGTTGTTAATGTCTATCGATGTTTGCATTGTATTGATTTAACTTGCGCGTGTATTATAATCAGCAACCGTTTCCTTATTGTAAAGACCCACCTATGGACTGTAATAGCATGGCTCTAAGCTTGTTTTTTGTTGCCTAACCTAATATTTATTTGCCTGGTTTGATGCTTCTAGTTTAGTAATTCGATCCATATTAGTTGGATGTTCATAAAAAAAATTTGATTAGGTTTATGGTTATTAGAATTGAAAGGTATTTTTCGGAGCCTTTTGGTTCCACATTTCGAGTAGCATGAGTTAAGTATGTTTTGCTTCTATTTAAATTAATAACACAAGAAACTAATAAATTTGTATCGAGTAGATAGTGTTTTGCAACTTTAGAGCCCAATCATAATGCATCATTAGTGCCGATTCTGTTGTAAATCGCACTAAACTACATCTCATCTCTTTCTTACGAACATGATTGAAAAAGGATAGAACATATTTTAAGTTGTCAAATTAACAATAAAGCGTTATCTATCTATCTATCTATCTATCTATCTAATCTTTACCGTCTTATTTTGCGTGTATTTAGGCGTGACCGCGATAGATGGCGACTAAATTTATATTGAAAACAAGCATCGGACTAATTTGACAGGACTAAATTTCTTACATCCTTTTCTTATGTTCTTTGTTAGAAAGAGACATAGTGACATTAAAATTAGTTTAGTTGTGAACAACAGAATCAGGGCCATTGTAAATTTTACTAACATTATGTTACAAACGCTCAATTAAAATTTGATGTTTATTACTTTATAGGGATTACACATTATGTTCAATCAGTTTTATAATAATGGATGCAATTTTAGTACTAACATCAAATTTTAAAGCAAAATCAAAGGAGTAATTCGGAATTTCGAAAAATAATCCAATAATTAAACCCTATAGATCACACGAGAAGGCGAGGTCCTGCCATTCTACCAGCAGGAGTTGAAGGTGGGCGCAGATGGTGAAGAGGACAGGCTGATGTTCATATGGCCTATGACCATAGTGCACAAGATAAATGAAAAGTCACCGCTTTACAACCTTTCCGCTTCTGATATGCTGAGGGAGAGATTTGAGATCGTCGTTATGTTAGGTAGGTGATTCTCCATTATTCATTGAACTATAATCAGGGCCGCCGTAAGCGGGCGTGCAAAGCGTGCACCGCATACGGGCGGCACGCCCAAATCGAGCGACTCGTACCTAATTCAAGCCCTTGTACCCCTACTATACTAGGAGGTGACGACAAAAATGGTAACGATAAGGTAAATGGGTGAACGCGGATTCATCGGATAGAGGATACTTCTCTGATGCCATATAAGTCGGTCTGCCTGCACCAAGTGGTTGCGTTGTCTAGATATGGCGCCTGAAAAACTATTTATCGTGACCAAAAAAAAACGATAAGGTAAATGGCTGAACTCGACGTAGAAAGTAAGTACTAGTTGTACTGATGTCAATTTAAAAAAACTGACCAAATATTCGGTTGCGTTATCTAGATATGGCGGCTGAAAAACTGTTTATCGTGACCGAAAAAAAATGATAAGGTAAATGGCTGAGCATGATGAATCATGGAAGTATTAGTGAATACTAGCTAAAAATAGCTAGTAATAAAAAAACTGTCAAAAATTTTGGTTGCGTTTCGTAATTATAAGCAATCTACGTAACAGTTATCACTATGGATAATTTGAGTGTTTTACGGTTTTCTCGGAATTTACATTGTCAAAAATATGAAAATGATATCGGTGAGGGAGGGGGGCGCCCTCCTTTATACCTCCTGCCGCCCCGCCAGCAGTGAGCGGTTATATTCATCTTCTTTTATAGTTTGAGTATTATATGAAATAAATGCTTAGTTGTCTGGTAGGCATGAACCTATAGTGATGTTGTTGGCGGCAACACGCCAACAATTATTTTCCATCTACCGTACGCAAAAAATAACTGCTGTTTGGAATTTTGAAATCAATATATTAGTTATTTAAGACATTAAAGTTAGTTGCAAAAATTTTATTCGGACTTTCCCATCATATTTATGAATTTAGATTTTTATTGTAACGTGTCGATAGTTTTACAATTACTATAGAATCAACAATTTACTTTAATTTATTGACTGGCGAAAGACTACTGGGACTTTATCAACAGGCATTGCTCCATATGTTCCATACATATCTTGCGCGTAATATGCTGATCCAATTCTACTTTTGAAGGTGGCATTGAAGAAGCATCAAAATTCATGACTCTTGTAAAATTTCTCATTTTTTTATTAGGTTTGTTTTTTTTTAAAGCATCTTATGGCGATCTTCGTTGACTAAATTGACATAGTTTTCATTTTGACATCGTTATCGTCGAAGCCAGAGTTAAGCTCAAGATATTCGGGTCCAATGTGAAGTCTGTACTTCTTCTGTACGGGTGTGAATCATGGAAAGTAACCAAGGCCATCTGGCACCAGCTCCAGGTTTTTGTCGACCGATGCCTTCGCCAAATTCTCGTTATCCACTGGCCCGAGAAAATCTAGAACGTAAAGCTCCGAGAACGCAGCCACGAAACACCGATCGACCAACAGATCAAGCGTCGCAAATGGAACTGGATTGGCCACACTCTCCGAAGGGACCCCGACCATATACCCAAACAGGCAATGGACTGGAATCCGCAGGGGAAACGAAAGCGTGGCCGTCCCAAACAAACCTGGCGACGCACTGTGCTTGACGAAGCGAAGAAGATCGGGAAGTCTTCAGAGTTTCCAGAGTTTCTGTAGACGCCCTCTGCCCCATCTAGGGGACACAGGATCATAATCCATGTCGCAAACAAATTGTTCTAATTTTTCTCATGTTTTATTGTTCAATGGCTCATCGTCATATAACTATATCAGTGCATCTTGATAATCTTTGTTTTTAGCAAGAATATTATATAATATAAATATTAAGGTGTGCTCGGTATATTAGGCACTGTAAGTAGAATTTCTTCAACTGTGTAACTGGTAATCAATTATGTGTATCTGGTACTGCGTTTTTCTTAGTAAACTTATGAAATAAAGTGGCCGTACTTTTAACTGCTGTAAACTTTTTATAACATGATAAATGATAACTACAATGACAATCTAAGTTATTTGGTAATTATATGTTTGCGTACTTCAGATACGATTACCTCTAATTTGTAACACATTTTTTAATGCGCTTGTGGTGTAGCATGATTAGCCGTTTTTAATCGATCGGCTACCACAGTCGTGGTTAGTACCTAGATGGGCCTAGTGGTATTTCGAATCGAGCGTTTATGTGCTTCGGAAGGCACGTCAAGCCGTTGGTCCCTGTTATAACATAATTATGATAGTCGTTAAGCTAGTAGGATGCCTCCTAGGCGGCTTGAAAAATTACAACAGTAGTTTGACCACTAGCCTACCTCCACCAATTTGCAGTAGGCATGCGTAGTGTTCAGTTCCTTTCACCCTCATTTGTGAAAGGAGGGTCAGCAGTGGGACAGGCTGATGATGATGATGATTTTTTTAAAGAGTTCTCATTAAACAACACAACTTTTTCATTTTTACACTATTTTCACTAATCTGGTACATTAATTCTGACATATTTATAATTAAACACTTTTGTCAACTCGTGAACAGCGCGAGTAAGCGTTGCCTGAACTTGCTTGTAAGCTCGTGCAGGTAACTAGTGCAAAATATCTTTCACAACAATGTTATAATCTTATACTATGTCTGTTGACTCGTGAATGCCGCTCAGTGCAGGCGGAGTAGCGGGGGATATAAAGGGAGGGGGTGGCACTAATAACATTTTCATATTTTTGACAATGTAAATTCCGCGAAACCGTAAAACACTAAAGTTATCCATATTGATAATTATTACGTAGATCGCTTATAACTACGAAACGCAACCAAAATTTTTGTCAGTTTTTTTATTACTAAGCTAGTATGCACTAATACTTCCATGATTCATCGAGCTCAGCCATTTACCTTATCATTTTTTTTCGGTCACGATAAACAGTTTTTCAGCCGCCATATCTAGATAACGCAACCGAATATTTGGTCAGTTTTTTTTATAATGACATCAGTACTACTACTACTTACTTTCTACGTCGAGCTCAGCCATTTACCTTATCATTTTTTTTCGGTCACGATAAACCGTTTTTCAGGCGCTATATCTAGATAACGCAACCAATTGGCGCAGGCAGACCGACTTATTTGGCATCAGAGAGGTATCCTCTATCCGATGAACCCGATTTCATCCATTTACCTTATCGTTACCATTTCTGTCGTGCCCTCCTAGTCTATACCGTACTCGTATCTCTACCTAGTATCTCTACCTAGTCTGTGGTACCCCTGGCCGGTCGACTCCTACGCAGATAGCGCGCATAGAATACCAACTTGGGGCGCCTAGCCCGCAGCGGGCTAGCCCGCAGCGGGCTAGCCGGTCACTGGCTAGCATAATACTGGGTGTTGTTTTGGTCAGCGACAAGCGACCTAGGAGCTGTAGTACAAAATATATATTCCCCAAAAATGGACTTAATTCCATTAAATACTGTAAATATGTTGAGAAATACCTTATTCAATTTGAAATAAAATTACCGCAAAGTATGGTTACTAGGCACGTGCACAGACTAGAGCTAGGCGCAAGCCGCCATCGCCCCACCCCTTTACTCCCTCGTACTCCCGTTGAGTATTATGTCTACACTTTAGCTTATTACATGATTTTCAAAATTTAATTATTTTTATTTTTATTATTAAAAAAAAATAAAGTATTTTTTTTATATTTTTTTTAGCACCAGTATCATTTGTATAATCGACCCTGAGTCGCTCGTCGCTGACCAAAACAACGACCTGTATAAGACTTCAATCACAGAATAAATAATAGTACAAATTAAGTCACGAGTATCGCACCTATACTATTTTATAGCATGTGTGACATAACCCCGCAGTTATTACATACTTCTCCGTGTAATAATGGACTACTTAGGTCACTGAGAAGAGTGTAAAAAGTGAATACTCTTGAATCAGCGTAAAAAAGATCGTACGAATTGAGAACTGTCCTGTTTCCAAGTGGCCTAAAATATAGACGATTGTAGCCACATGTTCGGATCTTGGCACTTATTTGACATAGCTCTGGTAGATTGCCCTGAACTTCACACATAGGATAACGATGTAATTATTGTCATTTCAATATGGCCTGCATCTAGAAATATACTACATAATAATATTCAAAAACAGTAATTATACAGGTACTTACCTATTTTGAAATATCCAAAGATTAATACGATTTGACCAGAAACTCTCCGTGATAAGTGATGTCGGAGGAACATACCAGAAAGGTACTCAGCAGTAGATCAGCATTGAGGGGAAGGAACTAAACTAAATATTTATAGGATGTAATATACAAAAATGTATGACGAGCGATAAAAAATTACATCACAAAATGTAATTTATATTATATTATATCCCAAAATGAAAAGCCGGCTTTATTATTATTTACCTATTTTTATTTCAAATCATTCAGTAACTTTATGTAGTTTAATATCATTTTAAATTGACTAAAGGGTGTGTTTAACATTACAGAGGGTGTGATAGAGTCAACGGGGATGACGGCACAAGCTCGGAGCAGTTTCTTACCATCAGAGATCCTATGGGGCCACCGTTTCGAAACTATGGTTACGTTCAGAAAAGACACTGGAGAATATGAGGTAAGGTCCATTCAAAAACTATACCTAATAAAAAAGAAAATAAAAACGGATAAAAAAGTCAATTATACTGTACTTGACGATTATGAAACATTATTGTAAAAACATTGCCAAGTTCTTGTAAAAATTATAGAATCCGGACAATAGTCACGTGATACTGTTGTTGTTGTGTGGTATTTCCTATGTAGTTGTATGGTATGGATATGGTAACTCTATATAGGTATATAATGTACGTATGATATATTCTGGCAATGAACTACATTGGCAATGAAAGTACTGAAATAATGACGACAAGCGTCACGATTTGTATCAGATGGGCAATGTTCATTTGCCTATATTTCATATAATATTAATTATACGAATAACAAAAGAAAGCGACACACTTATGCTAATTTGGTCATACTTAGATTAACTTGTCAGAAAAAAGTGATACCTAACCAATTACTGACTGAATGATACGGTTTAATTAATCAGACCAATGACTTCAATATGGCGAAGAGGGCGATGGCTGCCACACGCGTCATACTTGTGAACAGGTGCTGCTTGTGGGGGCTGGTCTGCTTAAGTTTGCCATTTATTTATTTACTTATTAAATATAGATTCAGTCTACTTTGTAGTTTTGCCGCCGCGCCGGGGCACGCAATTGTTGTCAGTGCGATTAGAATGTAAAATTATGTAATGAATCTAAGCTTGTTTTGAAAAGAGTAATTGCTGAGTTTATTGCCGGCTCTTCTCAGCAAATGCAACCTTCCGAACCGGTATTAGAGTATTAGAGTCAGACTTTTCATAAGTGCCTGCGAAGGTCTATTTGAATAAATGATTTTGAATTTGAATTTGAATTTGACTTACACTAAAGCTAATTAAAATTGTAGTAATTATTGACCGTTTATTGCAACGAAAAAACTTGTTTGTCTTCTTTAATGGCATTATTTAATTTATGTAATTTTCCCATTATATTGTTTATACTTTTGTGACTAAATACCTCGTTGTAATAATAATATTTTTTAATCGAACACGTGATTTTTGATTATTTAAATTAGGACATTGTGTAAAATAATTGGTATTATCGTAACTAACAACGTTCTATTAATTTAACTGTTCATGTTTTTCCTTGTTGGAGAATCAACTAAATTTTATTATAAATAAATACTATATGATATAGCTTACTAATTTAAATAAAGAAGTAGACTCTATATTTTTATTTAAATTATTATTATATTTAAATTTATTGTTATGAAAAGTAAGTTTATTGATATACAAACATCGCTATTTTGGATCGGACAGTTCAATCCAGAACAGTGCCAATAATAATATTATTTCGAATAATTTCCTCTTGAGTAATGGGATAACTCAGAAGCAACTAACGTACATTTTTAAAAATATCCATAATATCAAAGGATATTGAACCAGTGATATTTTCCGTGTATTTTACACACTTTATTTTCATTTCCAGGTCGACTATACGTTGTTCAACAACACGTATGAAGTAGATACACCTTTATGCTCTGCGAAACAACTTGATGAATTACGAGCAACGGTTTCGACCTCGCAAAAATTAGGTATTGTACTTCGCTTTTATAGATTTTATACAAACTTTTCGATTCGCTCATTGAACTTCAACGGAAGGGATTGGCCACATAACGACAGATGAGCATGTTATTTATCAAATTAACCACCATGGATACAGTTTCTAGTTTTTTAACCGACTGAGGTTCTCAATTCGATTGTATTTTTTTTTTATGTTTGTTACCTCATAACTCCGTCATTTATTAACCGATATGGCATTTTTTTTTTTATTTGAAAGGGTACTCTTCCCGTTAGGTCCCATTGTCATCAGATCAGGATTTGTACTTTGAAGTCGGTTTAAGTTTTTTGTAAAACAGTCCAATTATTTGTGAAGCTTAAATTTGATTTAATAAAAAGTACTGTATTAAACGTAACTATTGTATTTTCAGATCGTATGCTAGGAACCATTCCCAAAACCTTCTCCAACGACACATTAGACCTGAGCTCCGTGGACTCCATGTCGCTGGATGAACACATTGAAATCAAGATCCCTGAAGCGAGGGTACGAGAAAACAGACTAATGGCGGAGAACAACTTCATGCAACACATTAACGAAAAATCTAGAAATCCGAGCCATCATCATTTAGCTGTAGAGAACGGGCAAGAACTATTAAACAAAATAAATCATGCAATAGAGAGTAGGCAAATGGAGTCGAGAGAAGGACATCATATGCACAGAAGTCACAGTCACGCGAGTATGAAGAAGGTTCATCACGGCTTGACCCCGAATGGCATTGGGCATGCGGGTAATGGTCACGATCATAGAACTGATGCAGAACATAATAGATTGAGAAAGTAAGTTGAAGCACTTATTGAATATTTCTGTCTATATTAATACTGAGACGAGAAGTCGTTGATACTTGTCTGGATTTTTGTCATTTTTGAAGTAGTAGCCAGACAGTATTTTTAATCAGCCTTTTGAGTTCCAAAGAAATGAGAAGCTTCATTTGTATAGAATAGCAGCCTAGGCATATCTTTAAAAAAAGGAAAACTATTTTTATTGAATTTTTACAATACACTAAAGGTTAAACCGCAAAAAAGTGAATCTACCACAGTCTCAATAAAGTATTTGAATTTTCCAGGTCCCCAAGTGAAAACCTCCTGCAGAATCAGTCAGTGATTCCTATACTAGTGACAGCTGCGGAAACTGAGCCCGCATGACGCGTGCTGCGCGAGATCAACCCTCTCTCTCGCACCTCCCGCACCTCCCGCACCGGCCGCGCCAAGCCGCTCGTGCGGCTCACTCGCCCTGAGAACATCGAAAACCATGAAATAGATGATTTTGTGAACATTCAATTAAATAAATAATCTTAATTTCGTATTTAAATTACATACAAGTTTTTTGTCTTTAAAATTATCAACATTATAGAAAAAAAACTTATAGTAATTTTCCATAGAATAATAAAGTGACAAAAAAACGTATAAAAACATAGCTCTAAGCAATTATAGAAGCGATTGTATTAAGCTTCCTATTTACGACGGCCTTATAATGTACTCATAAATAGCTTCGGCGTTTTTGTGCAAAAAATTATATTCAGTATCTTTTTGTTCTATTTATCATCTAGTTCATTTGTTATCGATGTACCAGATAGGGCTGTATTTAGACCAAGTATTTATTTAGTTAATGTTAGTGAATTTAGATACAGCGGAGACAATGCTTGTAGGTTCTAATATTTGACATGAAGCTTTAAAATTCTATATAAAACCGTGTCTCCGTTCTTTTGTGTATGTTAATGATGTTGTAGGAGTAAGGATAATTCTGTCGACAGTCAAACTAAAGATGGATATCGTTTTATTGTGAGTTTCGAATTAAATTCAAAATAAATTATGGCCCCTCATTTGAAAATGTTATAAAATAAACCAAACCACAAATATGTTGTTAGACAAATGATGTACTTACATTTGGATATAATCCAATTAAATATGTAGTAATAATAATAAAATAAAATACATTTCCCATAAAAATATGATGTATTTTTTGAGGCGGTGTTTCAGCTGAGTGCAAAATCTACTAACACAGAAAATATCATAAAACTGATGTGTTTCATATCAACTAGTAAATTATAATGCATATAAAACTGTGTCGAGCTTCATTCTACCGAGTCGTGAGTGTCTATATAGCTTAGAAGTGCCTATTGCTTATTCATAAAACAATAATTCCTGTACAAATTTATTTGTAACTTCAATATAACATGTTACGTACAAAATGTGTGATAGAAAACATATTTTTAAGCATAGTAATTGTATTCAAATTTTAATCAAAGAACTTGACTTTAGCACTACCGTGCGGCTAACGCTTACACTCGTTTTACAAAACATGGGCACATATTCTAAGTAGAAATAGAACTAGAAATTATATATTTTTATGTATATAATGACATAATATAGAATATAAAATGTAAGTGTTAGAGTTACTAATACTTTCAATATAGTACTGATATTTTTTCATATATTTTATACGACGAGTTTTAGAATAGATGATTGAATAATCATTAAATAATTATTAAAATATATTTTGAAAAAATTAACCAAAACACGACCTCGACCCAAGTTAAACGAAGTCTAAAACGCATATAAAACCATTTTTAGTTATTTTTCATAGGTATTATACAATATACAGGTTGTTATTCGTATTGTGACGTAGAAGCAGAATATTGTTTTTTTTTAATCCATGTCACCGAGTTTACACATTTTTTTAAATAAATTTTAATGCCATCATGGTTCCTTTCGGCGTTTAAGACCTGTAGTTTAGAACTTGTTGTTTTTCTTTTTTAATTCATATTATAACTAGCCCTAGCCAGAGTTTGAAATAGTATACGTATATATCTGACCCCCTCATTCATAATCGCTTTTAACTAAATCAGTGTAATAGTGTACCCCGTCTCATTCTTTCTATCACCAAATGTCACCTGTCAGATCTTTATTATGAACAAGGGGAAATATCTGTAATATTTTACATATATAATATATATTTTTATCTTGTATAATGTACAATAATGTATAGGCTTATGTATACCTATCACAATATTTTCACCGTTCAAGTATTTTTGTTTCACCTTCAAAACCACGTTTCCTCAAAACGTTGCTTCGTTCAAAGTCGACCTTTACTTCGTTCGCGGTCGTGTTTTGGCCTTATGTATTACAATTGTTGTTCAAATAATGTGTCAAATAGCGACTGATATATTCGGTAAATACGATTAACTTGATCTAAGAATGTTATTGACATGTTTTTTGGAGCGTGCCAACTATTATTAAATATATATTTGACTACAACAGGGTCTTGAAATTGTTTTATTATTATGTACTTAGTATTGTATTGTCTATGACGCAATGACATACATTTCGGGGGCCTAAGCGGCGCAGGCGCTGCTAATACAAAGATTTGCCCTGAGCTTACTATTTTCCTAATAGGATAATATCAGAATAAAAAAATACAATTAAAGATATGACTTTTATTTTATCCTTCTTACTTCCTACCATTAAAAAACCAGCCAAGTGCAGACGTTTCTTGTATGGAATTTTAATTTATAATATTATTTCATTTTTATTATTTTTTGTTATAGCGGCAATATAAATACCCATTCTTTGAAAATTTCAACCGTCTACTTACCTTTTACGATTCATGAGCTACAAGCCAACTGACAGAAAGACGGACGGACTGCGGAGGTTTAGTAATAGTGTCCCGTTGGCACTTGGCACCCTTTGGGTGGAACCCTAACCCCGTTATTCATAATCGTTTTTTAACTAAATCAGTATAATAGTGTGCCCCGTCTCACTCTTTCGATCACCAAATGTCACGTGTCAGATAAAGACTTCAGATTTTTAGCTAATGAACGATTGATTTTATTATGATTTTATTATGGGGTTAGAATATAGGCACTCTTAAAAATACAAAACAAAAATTCCAACTAACTGCACCCTCTTAAAAAAAAACGGCACCTTCTCAAAAAGGTCGTAAGAATAATACCTATAATTTTTTTATGATGTTATGGCTATAAACCTCAAAAAGTGAAGTCGTTACGAAAGCACAGGCTAACTAACCCCGTTATTCATAATCGCTTTATAATTAAACCGTGCTATAGTGTCCTCCGTCTCACACATAATTATCTTTACTTTATCTCACGATTAACATACGTCACGTATAAAAAATAAAACTTCGGAATTTTAACTTAAAACGTTTCATAAGGGGGTTAAGGTATGGCAATGACACCTGTAGGTTTTTTATATTTATGCTTATCCCATAGATAATACACTATACTGGAGCGCTGCATAAATATGTAGATTTTAAAAATCATCAAGGACATATAGATCACCAAAATAATTGTAAACCATCTTGGTGCCAAAAGCTATGGATATGAATAATAAATAACTTACACATTTTAAAATAAATTGTATTTATTAGTTCAGCTACTCGACACGAGATGGCGCTGTTTTCTATGCGTTAAAGATAAGGCAATGAAATCGGGAAAATCTTTACGGTGATATATTACGTATACATTTTTATTAGGTCTGTAAGTAAAATGATGTTATGAAAAAATATGTCCTTATCATTTTAATTAACAACATAAATAAAGTGATAAAACAAATAAACAACCAGATTATTTCGAAATATGTTTGCTTATCATATAATCATAGGTAATACCTATATTTACTTACTAAGGTACCTAAATGATTGAAATTATTTCGAGGATTCACGATCGGTCTTAAAAATAACTAGTTTTAAATTACCTAGCTAGGAATAATCATTAATTAAGCATTTACTGCTGTAAATAGTGACTCAATGTTTTTATTCTACATTATAAATACCTACAATTCTTTGTTATGTTTCAACAAACGACTTATTTCCATAAAAGTAAAATATTTAAGTTATTATAACTATACCCTTATAATACCTACTATTAAAGTGATGCGAATCTGTCTGTTTATAAAGTTACGAAGGCAAAACTACAAAACCGATTTCATGATTGGCGTAAGTATCCCTATATGCTTATCACTTGGACCTCGGAGAAAATAATAATATTATATATATTTTTGACTAGCTGTCCCCCGCAGTTTAATCCGTGTTCCCGAGATAAATAAATATCCTGGGACATTCCTCACACACGGTCATCTGATCCCAAACTAAGCAGAGCTTGTACTATGGAAACCAGATAACTGATATAATACATTTACTATACTTTTTGTTTGTAAATACATACTTAATATACATAATTACACCCAGACTCAGGACATACAGACATGTTCATACACACAAATGCATGTCCTGTGTGGGAATCGAACCCACGACCTGCGGCGCGTAAGGTGAACCTTAACCAACTGCGCCAACTGGCCGTCAGAAGAACGGAAAATAGACTACAAGGAACTCTTGGAGATAATGTAGCTTCCTATTAAAACTCTCCTAAAGATACTGGGAACGCAAGTAAATCCACGAGGCAGCAGCTAGTATAATAAATAATAGTTTCAAATTTCAGCGCTATTCATTAAAACTAAACTTTATCAGCAATCTTCTTTCGTTTCTTCTTATCCTTCTCATCTTCACTACTCGATGAAGAATGATCCTCGGGGCTATTGAAGTAGTCTGGAGGATACTTGACAGTCGAAGATCTCTTCGTTAGGCTTGCTCTCCTTATGGCATCCGCGACCAGTCTATCCGATATTTTGATAAGAGGAGAGCTAGGTACCCCTTTGGAATTCAATGAGTCCCTGAATATGACGTCACTTGGGATCGTTGACCCGACGCCCATGAAACCTGAAATAGTTCATGCGTTTAAAAAAATACTAAAAATACATTGAATATACCTAACTATTCAGGAAATTTTGAAACAGTTCTCATTTACATTTAAATAGTACTTCAAATACTTTAGTAAGACGATGACAGCTCAGTGGTAGAGAAGTTGACATGACGAAGGTCGCGGGTTCGAATCCTGCATTAAGGTTGGGATTTCGGTGAAGGAAAACATCGTAAGGAAATCTGTTGAAAAACACCTACCGGTATGTTCCCTTCTAGGCACCACTTCTCAGGTCTTACCACCTTCGCTCACATCGTTACGACTATGGTGAGATTGTGGTCAAACACAGACCTATAACAAAACTTTTTGTACTTTTCATCATCTTTACTTTTTTGACGGGTCAGTTGGCGTGGTTGATTAAGATTCCACCTATCACGCCGCAGGTTGTGGCTACGATTTACAACCAGGACATGCATTTGTATGCATGAACATGGCATGTCCTGAGTCGGTGCCCTTGAGTCAAGTAATAGTATTTCTAGAGAAAATTTCTTAGAAATAAGTATTTTTTAGAGATTGAATTTCGGGAAACGAAAGACAATAATAACAAATAATATATTATTTAATACACACGGCTATCTGATCCCAAAACTAAGCAGAGCTTGTGCTATGGAAACCAGATAACTAACTGATATACTACTTTGTGTTTGTAAATACATACTTAATATACATAATTACACCCAGACTCAAGACATACAGACATGTTCATACACAAAATTGTATATACTGGGTGGGAATCAAACCCACGACCTACGGTGTGATAGTTGGAATATTAACCAACCACGCCAACTGGCCCGTCGAACTACTATGTTAATTTAGGTACTAAAGTTTTTTTTTTTTCGCCTAATGTAATATTTCATTATCATCATCAGCCTATAATGTCCCACTGCTGAGCACAGGCTTTCAGAAATTAGGGTGAAAGCAGTATAATATATACTATAATATTTGTATGTAGTATATTATTAACTCTGCGATAATATCTAGGTTCACCAGTTTAGGCATTGCGTTATCTGTCAGTTAATCAGTTCAAGGGTTATTTGAAATAGTTTCCTTGCTGAGATTCGTGCCGGAGTCTTCTCAGTTTAAGTGTATTTTGAACAAGTGGTAAATTCAACTATAAAAATGTTTCAACTTAACGTTCATAAGTCCCTTACCAGGGCATAAACTGAATAAATGACTTTTTGATTTTGAATTTGACTTCTAAGGTTTTTGAAAGTCGCTGGGTAACTAATGACCACCAAATACAGAGTGGACATTTTAGACGGCTCAGTATGGGCAACCTTAAGTATAAAAGCCACACGAATATGGTCTTAGAAGACTATCCCTTAATGTTCGAGTTATTGCTATCGGCATATACAGATCTAACATTTTCATTCTATATAGCATATTGACAGCTTTCTATTAAAAATATAACGCTATAACTCTTTCATAGCTTAGAGTTATGATAACTCTAAGCTATGAAAGAGTTATAGCGGGATAACTCAGTTATCCCGCAATTATGAAATAAGTCTTATGATTTAAAACCTAATGGATAAATATTTCAATAGATAGCTAACAATTAAAGTGTATTTTTATCGGGTAAGTTCCAACCGTTACAGTATTTGTAGTCAGAACAGTTTATTGTGTTAATCGAAGAACCCATGCATGTAATTCAGTTGCCATATTAGATCGATATTCATGAACTAGTTTTTTTATATGAATTTCATTGGAAAATAAGAAAGTCGGAAAATTCGGAATTTGGACTTTATGGCTGACACCATTTCAAGTACCTATCTACTATCATAGAGTAAATAATATACTACACTATCCTACTAATATTATAAATGCAAAAGTTTGTGAGTATGGATGTATGTTTGTTACTCTTTCACGCAAAAACTACTGAAAGGATTTGGATGAAATTTGGCCCTTTCTGTAAGAGTTCTGAGAGTTCTGGATTAACACATAGGATACTTTTCATCCCGGAAAAACATACGATCCCTCGGGAATGCGAGTGAAACCGCGGAGGACAGCTAGTCTATTATAATTGTGTCCTTAAATAGCAAGCATATAAACGTCCAAGTTCATATTCATTAGACCAAGATTAGCAAGACGTGACGTTACTAACAAAATATTTGTACCTAATCCAGTTTAATCTTCCTTCTAGGAAAGTGTTAAGTAATCTTATTTTGTGCATACTTTATTTCACTTATTTTTTTTTTACCTATTTATGCTATATTCACAAGGCAGTTTAATGCCAATTTTGCCAACAACCCCATTTATTTAAAAATCTGATGTTATTTAGTAATACAGGTCGTTGTTTTGGTCAGCGACGAGCGACTCAGGGTCGATAATACAAATGATACTAGTGCTAAAAAAAATATAAAAAAAATACTTTATTTTTTTTAAATAATAAAAATAAAAAAATAAAAATTTTGAAAATCATGTAATAAGCTAAAGTGTAGACATAATACTGAATGGGAGTGCGGGGGAGTAAAGGGGTGGGGCGATGGCTGCTTGCGCCTAGCTCTAGTCTGTGCACGTGCCTAGTAACCATACATTGCATTGATAATTTTATTTCAAATTGAATAAGGTATTTCTCAACGCATTTACAGTATTTAATGGAATTAAGTCCATTTTTGGGGAATATATGTTTTGTACTACCGCTCCTGGGTCGCTTGTCGCCGACCAAAACAACACCCTGTATATTACATGTAGTTATGAATTAAACATACATACCTTTGCAATAACATCACGACATACAAAAGACAACACAATACCACCACAATGGCATAAAGACATAAGGCACATTTTACTCAGACGAAGAAACCCCTAGGGAATATGCTACGACGTTGTAGACCTCGTGAAGAAGATTCAGTTATTTTCGTAGAGGACGCCTACGCCGCTACGCCGTAGAGGTAGGTATAAATCAAACACAAATCAACGTCACAACATAAATAATTATTCATTCAATATTTACATACAACTATCGAGATTTCATATATCATACTTGACAGAACGTTTTATAAACACTTCTTGTATTTAAACTATCAATACATTATCACAATATTTTATTCACTTTAATATATAACACAAAATATTGGTAACGTATGATTCTAAATTTTGCTTAAAGTAGTGAATTATTGCTTAGCAATTCTTACTTAACTTACATAATAACAATGGAATGTTTTAATTATTTTGTAAATATTATTTGCACAACCTTACATTAAAAAATAATTTATTTGAGATTCTGTATTTTAAAACTGACTAGTGGCACAATGGAGTACTATTACCAACTAAATTATGCAATGTATATTACCGGCCTACTGAGTTGTATATTTACTACGAGAATTATCATTTTCATATTTAAAACAAACCTTAACTATTTGGTCATAGGGTTCATTATATGAACAGCCTTATAATGTAACTTAATCTACAGGGTGACAGTGAAATCGCCATCGTTCTGCTCCGCCTTGGGCTCGGCTGGTGGTCGGTCAGGCATCTTCAGCACGAGCTGGTGGTCCGTGCTCTCTGTATGACATCACAAAATACAAACACATAAACACAGACTTCAAAACATAAAATATACACTTAATTTTAAATATTGTACCATAATATAAGTATTAAAAAATGTGTTACAGCAATAAAATAGGGGCCGATTTTTCAATATATAAATAGGATAAGGCTTATTCTATTTAATTAAAAAAATAGGATTCATATTTCTTTTGTTTAGAATATAAAAACTGTTCTAGTCTCAAATTAAAGTTATATAGGCCATTGAAAAATCGATCCTAAAAAAAAAAGTTGAGAATTGAATTATTTTTAAAATTAGGACCATAGTAGGCACTAATTTTTATTCTTATTCTTTATTTAAAATATCATGGCATATATTGAATAGAAACTTCTTTGAATAGGAAACTGCGGCATACCTATTATGAAATTACGTTTATTTCTAATGCAATAATAATATGGTAATAACATAAGGTGCTATGGTTAATTGTTAGTATATGTATAAGCATTTATTTACTGTTATATTATATAACCTAAAATGTAATTATCATTTTGTATATATATATATTATATCTATTAAATACTAGTTTGATTCATTTGAAAAATATGTTAGACTAAAAGATGCAACGTTACCAAACAACTATTACACGCGAACATGATTCACAAGTGTATAAATGGTGATTATCAATATATTCAGGATAAATATACAATCTAATATAAAAAAAAACCTCGTAGCTGCGGCTGCTGACAATCGGCAAGGCTCTCAGCAGGCTGGCAGCGTTTTCTCTTATTTTATATTGAAAATAATGTATACAACGTGTAAGGGAAGGGGCATATCCATAAAAGTATACGATATCTTTGGTACTAAACACACAGATGGAGAAAGAGATTAAAAAAACATATTAACGAGTGACGTGAAGAGATAATGACCCTCATTGAGCGGTGACATGTTGGTTATGATTTTAATTCAATAAACTTGGAAGCAAACATTTGGTATGAATTTTTGAGTAATTTATTTTGAGCTGAAACGTTTTATACAGAATCTATACTTTATGTGTTCTTCACCCCTTCGGATAGATATACTCTTTCCGTTACACGCTGTATATCTTTTAAAATTACTTTGCTCATATATTTAATTCGGTTTTAGTATAAAATAAAATGTTATAAAACTCATGACAATATCGATATTAGTTATACTAAGCAAAATAAATTCTAGAGTATTTATACAGAGAGAAACATAATTATGAGGACACGTATCTTTTCCTTGCATTACTATAAATTTTAAAAATACAGTATAACTATTTTTATACCACTGAGATAGCAAACAAACATACGGCCCACCTGATGGTAAGGGGTCACCTATTGACTCTTGAAAAAATTCTTTACACCTTCTTGAAGAATCCAATACTGTACTTGGGAAAACCAAGGGCGGGGAGCTCTATCCACAACCTGAGAGTCCGCGGTAGAAAGCTACTTTGAAACTGCACAGTGCGACACCATTTTGGTTCCAATGTATGAGGATGGACTCCCCGTTGATGACGAGAGGTGCGATGATAAAAGATGGATGTTTGGCATCAAGTCAAGCAATTCCTCAGAATACTGTCACGTGAAGACTGAAGTAGGTACATGATGTGAATTAATAGAAACAAGGTGAGTGCAAACAGGTAAATTAGAAGGCGAAATTCTTCATAAAGGCCAGTTTGATACGGTATTCATGATAACGTGTGTGTAAACACTCGCCTCATATCAATCATCGTTTAAGTAAATGATAAAACGTTAGGTACTTTAGAGTTCATTAATGCAATTATCTTAATAAATGGGAGATATTAGCTATTATGGCTATTATGATTAATTATAGTTGCAAGTGCAAAAATATTGTTGTCAATTAGTCGATGACCACCAGTTGTTTTAATTGTCTTTGATTTTCCATTTCGGAATAAAAACTGATAAATACGCTCGGGAAATGAATTTAGTAAAGACTAAGTGAATATTTTAAAATTTGTTGCTTTTAAGGATGAGAGATTGGTGGAGACAACGATTTGACGGGAGATTGAAAAAAACTGATACTTTCGTAGCGTATAAAGCTGACCCTAAATCAGATTAAGTAGAGGAAGATGATGATACAACCAAGATAATATGGTGGTGATAATATCTCTATTCATACAAATATAATTTTCGACCAAAATTGTTAAGCCCTTCTGTCGAACTAAGCTGAGCACACATTGAGCGCGTTCAACCAAACAAACAACAGCATTTAAAAAGATATATTATCTGCCAGTTGATTTCTACACGTTAATGATTAAGATAAGAATGCATCGTAATGTAAAAATGATTCATATTCAAATATTGTTTTCAGCTGAAGCGGCTGTATTGAATGTAACGATTAAAGTAATGGCAGTCGTCATCCGTCGATATATTATGATTTGTAGTATACTCCGAAATGACACATGACTCAATGACAAACATAAAAACGAAGAGGAAATAATAAAATAAACTAGTAGAAATTGTAGTAATATCTCACACCAAATTTTTAGACTAAAGACTCATAGTATATTATAAGGATTTAATTAAACTCACACTCACTCACAGTGAAATGGCATTTAGTGGAGATAACGAAGCTGGAAAAGGTACAAACTACTACTAAAGTACAATGACAGCAATTTCTTAATTTTATTCTTATCCACTACAGAAACTACTCATGTGAACAAAACTACTACTGTAATGTAACCTTAGATCAATCTAATCATATGTAACGGTCGAACAATTCAAACCGTCGAATCAATTGCGCTAGGTTCTCAAGACATCGACAAAACAAATGTGTCCTGTATCAAAAAGGGGAAACAAATTGGCAAAATGGTACATCCTGCTGAGATTTGATAATGGTTCAATGGGAAACCGTACATAGGGTGAACGGCATTGAAGTTAATACAGGAAACTTTAACGATGTAACAAACACGTGATTTAGAAACCTGCTACGATGTACTACGAAGTCTACGAATAAAAAGTTTCAATTACAAAATTGGTTGATTCACTACTTAGGCTCAATTTACATTGCCGCGGAATGGAGAGAAGCAAATTTTTACTGCAAAGAAGCGAGGAATTCTCGAGAATTCGCGAGGATTCCCCGGAAGACGCGCGACTTCTTTTTTGGCCCGTATTTAGTTTGTACGTTACACAATTAACATAAAACTTATTATACTATGTAGAATTTCGTTACAAAAATCTGCTTCCATTCCCTTTCGCGGCAATATAAATTGAGCCTTAAATTAAAATCTTTTTTTTTAAATTATTTATTTACTGCAAGTTCTACATTCTTTCGATTTCCTGTAGATCAGAAGTTCATTTGAGAAAAATATTTTAAGAAACAAAAATTATCTGCGTTATTATTTTTATGGTGATTTTTTAATGAAAAAGATTTTCTATTGATATGATAGAAAAGTGAGAAGAAAATATTGTGCTGAAACCATTTAAGTGGGAGAAGCGCAGAGCGGTTTAGAACTATGATTTCATACATTAAACGAATTCAAGCTATAAATACAAATTAGGGTATTAAAACACCTACTTGAAATATAATTAGCATTATATTTGAGCACACGTAATTATGTTAAAACACGTAGCATTAGAGGTGTGATTTAAATAATTGTTATGCGATGAAATACTTCGCACATAATTAACACCCAAGACTACTTGTGGTAGACGACTAATATATTGTGGTTGTAACATAGGTACATAGTAAAGGTTTAACAATTAAATTATGAAGAACAGACTAACCTATGTTTTAGCGAAATAAAGCAGTAGATATACAATAACTCCCATCTGCTTGTCCTGTTTACAATAATTTAGGGGCGAATTTCGTATGTCTTTTCCATTCAACACTGAAAAAAAGGATCTACAAAACTAGTTATGTAAGTTGACATTTTGTTGTCGGGAAACTAACTTTTGTTGTCGGGAAACTAACTTTAGCTACATTTAATCAAATAATTTCGTAAAGACCCAAAACTAGTTTTGTTACTGGTAAGGTTTAGTTCGCAAGTCACTCTGTTTAGGTTATTGGTCGTCAAATTTTGTGTTACTGTTAAATAAAGTTTTGTAGTACCTTTTTTCAGTGAACTCTTCTAACCAACATCTCAGCTCCTACTCTTCACACAACCCACTCATCTTCTTCGATCTTAAATTTCCTATTTTACGTCCTTCTACTTTCCTATTCATCGATCTTTATCACACTGCTTTCGTCCTCTTTAGTCTTTGCAATTCTCAACCAAAAGAGCGTAAATGGCTGGCCACTTCCTCGGTCAACGGATAGGAATCGCTATTCAACGAGGAAATGTGGCCAGCCTTATGGGCACCCTTCCCAGAGGCCTTGGAGACCTTGGGGATTGTATATATTAGTTAAGTAGGTAGTCTTTGTATATTATTTGTTGTAAGTCATTTTTAAGGCGATGATAGCTCAGTGGTAGTGACGTCGGATACCGAGATGAAGGTCCCGGGTTCGAATCCTACAATGAGCTTGAGCTTTCGGTGAAGGAAAACATCGTGAGGAAACCATAGCACGGTGGTAGGGTACTTTGTAGTACCCGCCTGGCTGGCTACCACCCTCAAGTTGAAAATCTGTCGCCAAGCACCTTTCGGTGTGTTCCGATAGCTGCACTTGAGAGCCAGATCCTTCTAGGCTTTGTGTGCTTACCACCTTCGGCCGCATCATCACTTACCATGGTGAGATTGCGGTCAAACACAGGCCTATAAACAGTAAAAAAAAAAAAAAAAAAATTCAATAATTCTTTGACAGAATAAAAATTATTTTCATAGAGCGTAAATTATATTACCTGCTACTAATTTTAATAAAACTATATCGCAATAGTACTAAAACGAAATACTACACATTTCAAAATTATCTATATAACATAATTTATGCCATTTCATAGCCTCGATGCATTCAGAATCACAAGTTCACGTGAATAGTTGAATATAAGCATGTAGCGGATATATGTTCTCATCGTGTATATTATGTAAAGATCGTGTACATACAATATGTGACACGCTTCATAAGAAATCACAAGTATTAATACCAAGCTATGAATAATAAATTATTACATGTATTGATATTATCTGCATAACAATAAAATATCACACCTATAAGTGAGATGCATTTAAACTGCGCTGCGTATCTTTAATATAGGTTAAAAAAACGATCTTATTCAAATGCAATAAATCCTTTACAGTAATAAATTAGACATTATCATTTGGAGTAGCAAACAAGCCATCTGTTCGTATGTTGACCCTAGATAAATACTAACTATTGCAGATAAGTCAAAATAGCACGTAACTAACAGTAATATTATAATGTAACTAATTTTCTTGCACCCTCTTCTATTAGGCCTACTCGTATTATATTAACTCACTTTTGTTTCAGTTTCATATGCGTATACATTATCATATTTGATATATAGGTATAGTGCAATGACGATTAAATACTTATTTACACATACTCTAATCTAAAAATATATAGCACACTTATTAAAAACACTAACATTTATGAATTTCAAGGAACATACATTTGATTTGGCGACAGAAAATCATTACACAAATAAGCACATTTAAAGCTAACTTAACTAAATTTTTGCACACACAACCAACTACCACCAGATTTAACTCTAAAAAGGAACTCACCAATAGATCTACGATCAGCCTGACTGCCGTAAAACTCGTCCAACTCTTTGGCAGAGCACAGCGGGGTGTCCACCTGCGTAGTCTCCTCGAACTTGGAGTAATCCACCTCGTAACCTTGACGCTCACGATTGTATGTCACTAGTGGCACAAATCTATGTCCCCACATTATTTCACTGGTCGTATAACTGGAACGCGCCTGTGTCGTTTGTCCCGTCGACTCTATCGTTCCCTCCAATATTACAACTATTTCGAATCTCTCCTGAAGAACGTCCGCCGCGGAAACACCATAGAACGGACTCTCAGCATTTATTCTATGCACCATCGTTATAGGCCAAATGAAAAATAGGTTGCTGTCGCATCCATCCGCATTCAATTCTAATTCGGTTTGATAGTGTGACAGTAGCTCCCCTTCTTTCGTTGTCCTAGATCGTATCAACTGAGCTCTCACGCTAGCTCCTATTATGTGTGATTTCCGCAAATCGCCCACTCGGAACATTAAACTGAGTTCACCATCCCTCTGACAAACTACAGCGTACTTTGAGAATAGAAGCGTTTGCGTTCTGTGCTTGGGTCGCGTCATTTTAGCGAACACTATACCGACCATGAAAGCTTGAATCATCACTCCTACGATACTCTGAAGACACATTATGAATATGGCCTCGGGACATTCTTCAGTGGTTGTACGAGAACCGTAGCCGATAGTGTGCTGCGTCTCAATACTGAATAGGAAGCATGAGGTGAAGTCGAAAATGTTGAACACGCACGGTTTCCAGTTTGAAGTTTCTTGCATGGGTGGCAGGTGATCGATGTCCAGGTCACCGTGTGTGAACGCGATCAGCCACCAGATCAAAGCGAAGCCCAACCACGACAAGATAAATGAGAGCGTGAACACCAACAGGGTCCATCGCCATTGAGCATCCACAAGGGTCGTGAACATATCCTGGAGAAACCTCAATCGCCGCTGAGAGATCCGAGATTTAAGTATGTTACACTCTCCATTTTTAAGTATGGCTCGTCGCCTAGTCCTCCGTGTGACTCCATGTCTGTGTGAACGACTCCTGCAAACAAACACGTAAACACATTTTAATAAGCCGCTTGAATGATTCTCATTATCTATGTATACTATATGTGCTCCTGTAAGTGTGAATGTCTAGTTCACGCTTGCATCGCCGCCGCCGGTGCGACGCATGCGACCTTCGTCAATGTTAATGTCGATAATGTACACCGGCTAACATAGGAAATTCCTTTCTTATGTAAATGACTTCTATGATCATTACATAAAACAGATAGAAAATGTACGAATAGCGAGTAAACGAACAAAAGCGAAACAGTACGGGTGAGATTCTGTCGGAGACGGCACAGGTTGGCGGGCGTCGACGAACCTCTTGCTGCCTGTGGGGTAGTAGACCCCGGGGGAGAGGTTTCCATTGGCCGGTACTGGTTTAACTTTGAGCCATTCGTCGGGGAGGAGCTGGGTCTCCTCGCGGCAGGCGGGCGACTCTGGGTCGGCGTGCATGTCTGGTGCGGTTGTAGCGGCGGCAGCGGCGGCGTCGTGCGCGCGTCTCACTCGCAGCGGACAGTCTGCGCCATCATCCCTCGGTGCTCTCGAGCCTCCTGAAGCATCGCGCGCGATAATGCCTCGGTCACGACTGACTCTCTCATGCCCAGCGGCACAACGACATGCTAAACGTTGTATAATTGTATCGCTAGATTCTTTATCGAAAATTATCAGTTCGCTACGGAAAACAAATTTCAGTTAGTGCCTACGTTGACGTTGTCTAGCCTACAGCGTGTACTCGTTTTGTTTTTTATGATATTATCATTTAGGAAATATGCTAGACTATATTTTGTAAAAGGAACCAGAACAATTTTAGCTAGAATCTGATTTTTGCAATTTTTTTTCTATGAAATTTTTTCTTCTTAATGAATAACGCGTATTGGTAAATCTTTTTTATAAAGATTTTCTTTTCAGGACTACCTGAACTAAGTAGGATTAATCTACATCTACAATAATTAATTAATTAATTTACACTAATAATAAAGAGAAAAAGCTGCCGTTAATCGGAAGCAGCGGCAGGCTTGAGGAAATTTTCTATATATAGATTGTATTTTGTATATATTTGTTGATTATATTTTAGTACATATGTTTGTACACAATTATTTCCTAAAAAAGAGAAAAAGATTTTAATATTTGTATTATTTTTTTATACCACTAAGGTGGCATACGGCCCGCCTGATGGTAAGCGGTTACCGTAGCCTATGGACGCTTGCAACACCAGGGGTATCACTCGCGCGTTGCCGCACCCTAGCATTTTAGACCCTAGTATTTTGGTTTGTAATGAATAAACTTAATAACTACTGGCCCAATTTGAAAAATTCTTTCAGCAGGAGTAAGCTAAATTATCACTGAGTAACATAGGCTAAATATAAATTTAAAAAAAAATCTCTCAGGAAAAGGGATCTCTAGGAAAACTCCAATAATGTAATCACTCAGTAAAATAGGATTTTATTATTTAAAAAAAAATAAAGGTTCCTTAGGAAAACTCCAACAATTTAACCGAAATTTCACCGGGCGAACGCCGGCCACTAACACCTACTTAGCAACATATATATAAGCAATAAATATAGCTTACGCTGAATTTCCTTATACCCAAAAGCTATTGAACTGCTTTGACTACCTGACAGATGAAAAATGCCACCTCTTCCAGTAACATTTTATTTCATAAAAATAATATTTTAGAAATCTTGCTCTAACAAACTGAAATACAGATAACTTATCCTTTCACTGTTAAACGCGATCATGTAATCAAATTATTTTATCAAACAATATTTTGAACAATTTGGTTTTTTTTACTAATCGAAAGATCGAGATATATTTCATGAAGCAGTTTTGGTCCCTATTTGTTCAAGTTTTTAACTCCTTATAAACGCTACTTCAACCGTAGCTTTAAAGTTGGTCATATAAAAAAACCATATCATATAAAATATCCATGAAAATACTTTAGTTCTCTTTTTCTGTAAACACCAAAAAAAAGCGAGGCATCAAAAAGTACCAAAAACGATGTCAAAAATGCATAATAAGAAGACTACGCTATTTTACTAAAATACTCTTTAATTAAGGTTTAAATGTTATATTTTTATAGTGATGGGAATTTAATTGTATATAAAAAGTCTATAATACCCGGGGATAATGTAACTTCCTATTAGTGAAAGAATTATTTGAATCCGGTTGGTAGTTCCAGAGATTAGCCCGTTTGACAAACTAAAAACTCTTCGGCTTTATTATATTAGTATAGCATAGATTATTAGTAAAGATATATTTCTATAGACCTATGCTATAGATTTATAAAATGAAAATATTTTATAAAAGTTGAATCAGTTTAGTTTTTAGTTTTACAATTACAGGGGCAGCTGCGGCAGGTGCGGGATGATATTCAAAAAATACGCATCGATTGGAACAAATTAACTTTTTATGCCTTTTGCGGTCGAGACCATGGGTGTCCGAAGCTCGCCGTTTTACTCGCACTTTGTCATCAAAATTGATCGAGGCCTCCGGAGACTGTGGGGAGCTTTTTCCGCCAAGGCATCAGCTTGGCTATCCAAAGAGGAACAGCCAGCCTTCTGGGAACCTTGCCGTTAATCGGAAGCAGCGGCAGACTTGAGGAAATTTTCTATATATTAATTTGTATGAATATTGTGAAACGCCCTGTAAATGGCAACAAGATGGTGCCATACCCCAAACATTTAGTTAAAATAGCTAATTTGACAGTGTGCGAATTGGTCTGCTAATGCGAATCTTTTACCTGCACTAATTTGTTGCTCTCGATCATTTAATGGCTGAAGGTTGTTCAAGGATCTATTTAAAAGGAGTCTATGTAAATAATTAGTGCTACTAGCTTTTTTATTCCATGTTTCAATTATCATTGAAATAATGTGAACAGAACTTGCCTTGTTTACCTTGCCTTGTATACCATGTTGATTAGTTAAATCTATCATTATGCCTAGTAAAACACCAGGAATATAGATTATGGGACAAAGAAAAAAAAAACTTGCAATAGAGTACATAAAGCTTATTTTTTCATCATATTGCACTGTCTGCAATTCGTGATTTCATCAGTTCTAATGTGATCCCAAACTAAGCAAAACTTGTGCTATGGAAACCAAGCAACTGATATACTACATATACTACTTTTTGTTTGTAAATACATACCTACTTATTATACATACCCAAACTGAGTATATGCAGACATGCTCATACACATAAAGACAGTCCTGGGTGGGAATCGAAACCACGACGTGCGGCGTGATAGGTGGAATCTTAACCAACCACGCCAACTGGCCCGTCGAATTATCATCAGTTTATCAATCAGATTTTCATTATCAACCCTGGCGTATATGGGTGAAACAGATTATGTCACATTATTTATATGAGCGTCATTTCAGTACATATTTCCAGCAGAATTAATTCACACCACGCCTCCGCGTAAACATGATTGATCACGATTTAATTAAGTACAGTAAATAGTGCGACACTTTAGTCGTGATTACAGAATAAGCACCTGTCTTGTGACCAATATATTTTTCCGTATACATGTTATTGTAATTATTTGGTATTAGTATCCGCTTCAGGGGGCGTGACTGATAGATGCTGAAAAGTGCTTTGCAACGTCTTAAGGGCTCCGTACACCAACAGGACCCTATTACTAAGCCTCAGCTGTCCGTCCGTCCGTATGTCTGTCAGTTGGTTGTATCTCATGAACCGTAATAGGTAGACAGTTGAAATTTTAACAGAATGTGTATTTTTATTTCCGCGTATATTCTAATTTTATTGTTTGTTTATATAACAAACAATAAAATTAGACTCGCACTTGGCTGTTTTTTTTATTTATTCAGCCCTTTCTCGGCCTGCGTTCAACCACTTACCAAAGTGTCATCGCAATGGGATGTATTTGCGCACTTCAACCCTCCGTGAGCCATATCTATTTCAAATCTTCAATTGTCTATTATACTAGGAGGTGACGACAAAAATGGTAACGATAAGGTAAATGGGTGAACTCTGGTTCATCGGATAGAGGATACCTCTCTGATGCCATATATGTCGGTCTGCCTGCACCAAGTGGTTGCGTTGTCTAGATATGGCGCCTGAAAAACTGTTTATCATGACCAAAAAAAAACGATAAGGTAAATGGCTGAACTCGACGTAGAAAGTAAGTACTAGTTGTACTGATGTCAATTTAAAAAAAACTGACCAAATATTCGGTTGCGTTATCTAGATATGGCGGCTGAAAAACTGTTTATCGTGACCGAAAAAAAATGATAAGGTAAATGGCTGAGCTCGATGAATCATGGAAGTATTAGTGAATACTAGCTTAGTAATAAAAAAACTGACAAAAATTTTGTTTGCGTTTCGTAGTTATAAGCAATCTACATAACAGTTATCACTATGGATAATTTGAGTGTTTTACGGTTTTCTCGGAATTTGCATTGTCAAAAATATGAAAATGATATTGGTGAGCGAGGGGGGCGCCCTCCTTTATACCTCCCACCGCCCCGCCAGCAGTGAGCGGTTATATTCATCTTCTTTTATAGTTTGAGTATTATATGAAATAAATGCTTAGTTGTTTGGTAGGCATGAACCTATAGTGATGTTATTGGCGGCAACACGCCAACAATTATTTTCCATCTACCGTACGCAAAAAATAACTGCTGTTTGGAATTTTGAAATCAATATATTAGTTATTTAAGACATTAAAGTTAGTTGCAAAAATTTTATTCGGACTTTCCCATAATATTTATGAATTTAGATTTTTATTGTAACGTGTCGATAGTTTTACAATTATTATAGAATCAACAATTTACTTTAATTTATTGACTGGCGAAAGACTACTGGGAGTTTATCAACAGGCATTGCTCCATATGTTCCATACATATCTTGCGCGTAATATGCTGATCCAATTCTACTTTTGAAGGTGGCATTGAAGAAGCATCAAAATTCATAAGACTCTTGTAAAATTTCTCATTTTTTTTATTAGGTTTGTTTATTTTTTTAAAGTATCTTATGGCGATCTTCGTTGACTGAATTGACATAGTTTTGCAGCCATACATGTCGCAAACAATCGGATTCCCAAGGCCCGAGAAACTTTCGTGCATTTGCGCCCCTTATGGCAGTCTCGGAAGCTCAAGATATTCGGGTCCAATGTGAAGTCTGTACTTCTTCTGTACGGGTGTGAATCATGGAAAGTAACCAAGGCCATCTGGCACCAGCTCCAGGTTTTTGTCAACCGATGCCTTCGCCAAATTCTCGTTATCCACTGGCCCGAGAAAATCTAGAACGTAGAGCTCCGAGAACGCAGCCACGAAACACCGATTGACCAACAGATCAAGCGTCGCAAATGGAACTGGATTGGCCACACTCTCCGAAGGGACCCCGACCATATACCCAAACAGGCAATGGACTGGAATCCGCAGAGGAAACGAAAGCGTGGCCGTCCCAAACAAACCTGGCGACGCACTGTGCTTGACGAAGCGAAGAAGATCGGGAAGTCTTCAGAGTTTACAGAGTTTCTGTAGACGCCCTCTGCCCCATCTAGGGGACACAGGATCATAATCCATGTCGCAAACAAATTGTAATTTTTCTCATGTTTTATTGTTCAATGGCTCATCGTCATATAACTCTATTAGTGCATCTTGATAATCTTTGTTTTTAGCAAGTATATTATATAATATAAATATTAAGGTGTGCTTGGTATATTAGGCACTGTAAGTAGAATTTATTCAACTGTGTAACTGGTAATCAATTATGTGTATCTGGTACTGCGTTTTTCTTAGTAAACTTATGAAATAAAGTGGACGTACTTTTAACTGCTGTAAACTTTTTATAACATGATAAATGATAACTACAATGACAATCTATGTTATTTGTTAATTATATGTTTGCGTACTTCAGATACGATTACCTCGAATTTGTAACACTATTTTTAATGCGCTCGTGGTGTATGATTAGCCGTTTTTAATCGATCGGCTACCACCGTCGTGGTTAGTACCTAGATGGGCCTAGTGGTATTTCGAATCGAGCGTTTCTGTGCTTCGGAAGGCACGTCAAGCCGTTGGTCCCAGTTATAACATAATTATGATAGTCGTTAAGCTAGTAGGATGCCTCCTAGGCGGCTTGAAAAATTCCAACAGTAGGTTGACCACTAGCCTACCTCCACCAATTTCCAAAGTCCCTTTCACCCTCATTTGTGAAAGGAGGGTCAGCAGTGGGATAGGCTGATGATGATGATGATTTTTTTAAAGAGTTCTCATTAAACAACACAACTTTTTCATTTTTACACTATTTTCACTAATCTGGTACATTAATTCTGACATATTTATAATAAAACACTTTTGTCAACTCGTGAACAGCGCGAGTATGCGTTGCCTGAACTTGCCTGTAAGCTCGTGCAGGTAACTAGTGCAAAATATCTTTCACAACAATGTTATAATCTTATACTATGTTTGTTGACTCGTGAATGCCGGTCAGTGCAGGCGGAGTAGCGGGGGATATAAAGGGAGGGGGTGGCACTAACAACATTTTCATATTTTTGACAATGTAAATTCCGCGAAACCGTAAAACACTAAAATTATCCATATTGATAATTATTACGTAGATCGCTTATAACTACGAAACGCAACCAAAATTTTTGTCAGTTTTTTTATTACTAAGCTAGTATGCACTAATACTTCCATGATTCATCGAGCTCAGCCATTTACCTTATCATTTTTTTTCGGTCACGATAAACAGTTTTTCAGCCGCCATATCTAGATAACGCAACCGAATATTTGGTCAGTTTTTTTTATAATGACATCAGTACAACTACTACTTACTTTCTACGTCGAGCTCAGCCATTTACCTTATCATTTTTTTTCGGTCACGATAAACCGTTTTTCAGGCGCCATATCTAGATAACGCAACCAATTGGCGCAGGCAGACCGACTTATTTGGCATCAGAGAGGTATCCTCTATCCGATGAACCCGATTTTATCCATTTACCTTATCGTTACCATTTCTGTCGTGCCCTCCTAGTCTAGTAGATGTAATTGACAGTGTTTGTGGTATAGTGATATTGAATAGTATTACAGTTTTTAGCAATGTGTGTGTGCACAGCGATATGTTTGATTTCCATAAGTATGCATTCTTTTAATTTATGATAGGTACAGAATCTGTAAGATTTGATCAACTTTGTTTAAGCGGTCGAAATGCTTTTCCTATCCTTACAGAAAGTTATCGTAATTCTCGGTGGGCTGTTCTCGGACACGGCTAATCCTATTGCGATAAGACTTTCACATGAAGGTTCAGAACTTTCATAGGTATGACCAGATTAGCCGTTCCCATAATTTGGCCTATATTAACAGGTATCAGAAACGCAATCTCTCAGCGGCCGCATTGTAAGATGCAAAGATCCCGGAAGCAAGGGAGTGAGCACGTGCCACAAGCCGACTGGAGATCAATCAATAAAACAATGGACAATAAGACCCAAGAACAGATTGTCTTTTTAGGAAAATGAACTTTTCACACCACCTGCTCGACAGCGTCACTCGGTCACTTCATAGGTTTTAGTTGCCGTTGGCGAAAAAAATATAAATTGTCCGAAAATCGAACTGGCCAACACCAAAAAAGAAAAAAAAAAACAGCCAAGTGCGAGCCTTAGTGTGACTCGCTCACCGAGGGTTCCGACCTTCCTTCGACGCATCGAAGAAAAATCCCTATTAATAGAACTTATGATATAATTCGACACTGAACAAAATAATTCCTAATTACATGACAACAATACCTTGTCTGTATTATTGACATTTTATTTCATCGACATTTTTATTTTATGATGGTGGAGACGTTATAATTGTTTTTTCGTTTATTAATTTGTGATAAGTTAAATAAAATATCACAATATACTAGCGAAATATTTTTGCGACGATTTAAGGCTGATAGAAAATTTGATAAACAGCACGAACAAGACGTGATAAATTGTATAAAATTGGTAACAATTAAGTAGGCAAACATTTTATTTTATTTTTATTATTTGTTGTTATAGCGGCAATAGAAATACACATTATGTGTACATTTCAACTGTCTACCTATTACGGTTCATGAAATACAGCCCGCTGACAGACAGACGGACAGACGAACAGCAGAGTCTTATGAATAGAGTCCCGTTTGGTACCCTTTAGGTACGGAACGGAACCCTAAAAGGCGCGATTGTAAAAAAAATGCAACACGGTGTTTGATTGCCTCGCAGAGAGTATGAAAAGTAGAGTATATTCGGCGGCTTGAACCTCTCGCTTCACTCTACATAAATTAAGTTTAAAATCCCTCGTTGCGCTCGGGAGTTAACTCTAGCTAGAGTCCCTCGTTACGCTCAGGGTTAAATATGCCGCCCGTGACGTAAGACCTGCTTTATCCCGTTGTATTTAAATTCATTTGTTTTGATCTTGATTTATGTTTAAATTCATGTTCAGATCTAAACCACCTAGTAACCAGTAAAAGTCAAAACTATAACTAAAGAAGGTTAAAATTTTATCTGTTACCAAGTAATTTAAATACTTGGTAACTATTTTAGGGATTATATTAATAGAACTTATGATATAACTCGACACTGAACAAAATAATTCCTAATTACATGACAACAATACCTTGTCTGTATTATTGACATTTTATTTCATCGACATTTTTATTTTATGATGGTGGAGACGTAATAATTGTTTTTTCGTTTATTAATTTGTGATAAGTTAAATAAAATACCACAATATACTAGCGAAATATTTTTGCGACGATTTAAGGCTGATAGAAAATTTGATAAACAGCACGAACAAGACGTAATAAATTGTATAAAATTGGTAACAATTAAGTAGGCAAACATTTTATTTTATTTTTATTATTTGTTGTTATAGCGGCAATAGAAATACACATTATGTGTACATTTCAACTGTCTACCTATTACAGTTCATGAAATACAGCCCGCTGACAGACAGACGGACAGACGAACAGCAGAGTCTTATGAATAGAGTCCCGTTTGGTACCCTTTAGGTACGGAACGGAACCCTAAAAGGCGCGATTGTAAAAAAAATGCAACACGGTGTTTGATTGCCTCGCAGAGAGTATGAAAAGTAGAGTATATTCGGCGGCTTGAACCTCTCGCTTCACTCTACATAAATTAAGTTTAAAATCCCTCGTTGCGCTCGGGAGTTAACTCTAGCTAGAGTCCCTCGTTACGCTCAGGGTTAAATATGCCGCCCGTGACGTAAGACCTGCTTTATCCCGTTGTATTTAAATTCATTTGTTTTGATCTTGATTTATGTTTAAATTCATGTTCAGATCTAAACCACCTAGTAACCAGTAAAAGTCAAAACAATAACTAAAGAAGGTTAAAATTTTATCTGTTACCAAGTAATTTAAATACTTGGTAACTATTTGTTACCAAGTATTTAAGACATCATATATTTTTATAGCATTTATAAAATTATTTTTCCTGCAAATAATTATATTTACATGGACTTTATAACGTTTTATAGTTCTCCAGTGGATGTTGTTAAGTAGTTTTAATTTATATGGTTTTGGTACATGCGTGGAAAAATATCAAAAATTTCTGAATGAAATTAGCTAATTAGGGCAAGAGCCCCGATTGTGGCCACTTTAAGGATTTTTTTTATGTAAAAAAAAATATTACCTATTTCCACCTAAGTTTTCAGATAGAGGAATCCATTCACTATCAAAATAATATCAAAATCAAGTTCCTAGACATTCATTTAGTATCCTTCAATAAGAATCAACGCAACAAATAAAAATTTGAAAAAGATATTTTTCAATTAATTACCTAGGGTCGCTAATGGCGTATGCTAAGAAATTAACGGAAATTATTACGTTTGCTTTTACAGTGTCACAAAAAAGTTACATCAAAAGCTATAATTATCAAAAAATTTACAATAGACAATAAACTAGTCAGGCTTCAACGCCTTATTTATTGACTTTCAAAAATGCAAGTGGCCACAACCGGGGTATTGTAAATAATTGATGAAACAAAAGCTACGATCAGTCAATTAGTTCCATGAATATTCCGCAAGAGGCGCTGTGCCAATTCCTAACAAAGGATCTCTACTTCTCATCATGTTATATTTTGGATACCTATTTAGACCCTCGAGGGATATATGATGATCCTATATAGAAAGATACTTAAAATAGCAGAAGCAGGATAATTTGTACGAAATTATATCATAATATTAATAAATCATATTACTGATAACTAATCAGAATCAAATCAGATTATCCTAATATTTTCCTAACATTATCCTAATATTTTCAAATCACAACGAAAAATATAACGTGCTATATGAGAGAGGTAAGGTAGTAATTTAGGTCGTTGTTAAAGAAAAGAAACAGAAAACTACGATTACAAATTCTTGAATAGGTTTGTATAAATCAAGGAAATGATACTATCGTCGTACGATCAGCAACATTTCCAAGTACCTAATCATATCTGTCATAAATCGTACAGGTCATTGTCGCCTTTATTTTTATTGCGGTAATGATTTTAATTGCATACCATTCATTCCAACATACCTTAAACGGATTAGAAGTTTTTAGGTCAATGTATTTTCAATAATTTACCTTTAATGAGTAAGGAAATGTACGGAACTTTTCCGGGAAACTTACGTAAGATAACATACAAAAATACATAAAATATATCAGCACTTTTGAACCGGATCTCAACTATTGACTGGTAAACATTTAGCGACTGCATCAACCACATTTTAACATAATATTATTATTCTTTGACTAACTGAGTTTCGAAGTATTTTCATTAAATTATCACTAATAAAAATTCCCCCGTTTCTTTATTAATTTACTACATTGTTTGCCGTCTAAACAGATTTTTTTAAATAAAGTAAATAGTATATTGTCATTTACAAATGGCTTAATACTTTATAACAACCTAATTATGTTTATCAAGAAAGCGAGAACACTTGTCTGTTGTGGAAAGGTTTTCGAGATGTGATTAATCAAGATTATCAAGATTGTCGACGCGTATCTGTGTTTGCAGATTTTGGTGGATTTGGTAGATTAACTATTATCCCGGTGCTTCATACTGTTTACACGATTATTTGTGAACCTTGGAGTGACTAGTTTGAAGCGAAAATGTAAGCCACATTATACCAGTGAAGGTGAATGCGTTACGCAAGACGAGAACGAGAATTATAATTTTTTTTGAACGAGTATAAGTTAGTCCCTTTGATATCCAGATTCAGTGTCGAAGCAGTTCACGCGTGGAAAAAATTGCCTTTAACTGATAGGGACCAAATCAAATAAAAATGATCAAAAATGCAAAATAATGTTTAATATTTTTTCTCCCAATTGGAATTGGAATAGATCAACAACATGTCAACAACTGATATCATTATGAACGTCACTTTGACTAGTAGAATGACGCAGACTGAGCGTAAAACGTAGCTGTCACGCACACCAGCGTAAAAAAGATGGCCTGTTTTATATCGCGCTGTTTTGTCGCGTGTACTATGGTGACTATCTTTCTATGTATGTAGGTAAAAAAAAATTTTTTTACTTACATACCTACTGTATTTTGTAAGTAATATTTGTCAAAACTCAAAAGTTAGATATCAACAAAGATTGGAATAATTTGTACGAAAATCAAGTACGCCGGCCGGTGTACTGAGCCTGCTACTATCACACGAGTCACGAACTCATCCGAACGACATGCGATAATTCACGAAATTTCTGATGGCGCGTTGAAGGTTCGGCCGAAACCGAAACTGTTGCCGAAACTAAGTTTTTTGACCGAAATAAGCCGAAACAGAAACTACTTATTAGTATGAGAAAAAGGATATCGTGTCCTGCATTCAACTATAGCTCTTAATTAGGATGGACTAAGGTTTTCATCCCGATGATTATTATCACTCATGGTGATGGAGTAGTACGCTGGAAGGAAACCAATAAAATTTTAGGGGATGGTTTACTGCGTGCTTTATTAACTGAAAAGTAGGTGTTCTGGCGTTGGTTTACACTAAGAAAGGTTTTATGAATCCACCCTTAAGGAAGTAAAATAGAGGATGCGGGTGACCACGCGGCGGAAAGCTAGTCATAAGCTCTTTGCTATAACGCCAGTGGCTTCTATTGGAACAACTTTAGTAGGTGTTTTCGATACTTGAGTTATTTCAGATTTGAATGCATGAAAATATATTTAATATAATTTGATATTTACTAAGCTCTTCTAATTTGTCAGAAGGTACCATGTGATAATAACATAGGAGCTGTTATCTCTTTGAGTATATTTTTTTTTCTTGAATAAAAAGATATTTTCTATATTATTTATTCATATTATACCTATGTGGTCTATTGTAAAATATGATTACATCTTATCTTTCACATTATCTTGGCACTCTCGTTCTCCTTAACTTTATTATAATATATTATTACATATCTGAATAAATAATTTATTAGTCTGTGTCTAATTTGTGTTCTATTATTTTTTTAAATAAAAATCAGCCTTTTGAAAGATGTTTTCGTAACTGGTAATGTTGTCAGCCGTACTTACATTGTGTTTAGAATCTACGAGACATACCTTGTCACAACGATGAGTATATTATACGAAAGTGGAACAAACTTGGTAAACAATGATAATGTCTACTTTATCACTACACTATTTACGTCTACGACGCATTTTTATACTTTTTAAAACTGTCACAATATTTTTTAATCGTCACTCACAACTGATTTCAATTGACTGAAAAACACGTGAGTCTCTATGGAATAAAAAATAAATCGCATTCGAATTTCAAATACAAAATTACTGTATATCTATCTATCATACCGTAGGCGTCAATGTGCGAATAAAACACAATTTACAGAGGTATTTCGATAAACTGAAGTATTTATCTATTTCTCACTGATTAGATATCGGTACCTCAAGGATTATGATTCACAAGAACCAATACACAAATCGTTGAAAGAATCGCATATTAAATGTTCAATATAATTATTGCGATTGTATTCGCTTAATGTCGTAGTAGGGCAGGTTATATCGTCAAACATTTACGGACATAGGTATTTTCGTCACTGCTTCACAATCTTTTCATTAATATGAGACTGTTATTTTCAAATCATCTGATAAAGTCACAAACGAAATACTAATCATAGGAATATGCATACATCCCTTTAATCACAATATAGTTTTCCAAAACTCGCAGTGACTCTTTACTGGAATAAACCTTGTTCAGACATCCCGCGTATCCGGACACAACGCTTCGCTTCATCGTTTCTCATACGAATAGCAAAGGAGTTGAACTCTCTTCCGGGGTCTGTGTTTCCCGACACTTATAACCTAGATGTATTCAAGGCCAGTGTCAATAGGCCTTTTCTGGGTACGCGTGCTACATCCTCGGATAAACCACCCTCAAAGTTTTATTACTACATGCGGGGCCATATTGTATGATTTCCTTGAATGTAGAGTCAATTTATTAAAGTTCATGTGCCTTATTGAATTCTTTCAGTTGGAACTCAACTAACATATCTAGTCTAGTAGTACTTTCTTTCTATAATATAAAAATATATGAGGTAGGTATATTTATTGGCGAACATTTGGAGAAATGTAGAGTCAGTTTATAACGTTAATTACCTATGTGCTTAACCTAAGCCTTATTTAAAATCCAAATAACAAATTCAAGCCCTAGTTGAATATTAGTTTTATTTGTAATATTTTAATTATTTTATATAAGTTGTACCTTATTTTTCAAAATCCTGTATAAAAATCGAGAACCTTAAGAAATTACATAGCGTAGTCTACTTATTTGCTTCTGCTTATGTGGTTTACAGTACATAATATATCGAGACCAATAACAATAATGCAACTTATCATTATTCTTACAATGGTGAATAGTAACTACAAGGTTACAAGTAGCAATCGATTGTGATTTTATGACGCCTACTGAGAGACGCTAACATTAGTCTCTGGATTATTACAACAGGCATTGAGGATGACAGAGGAATTGTGTACAAAGAACCACCTCTCTATCAACCCAAGCAAAGCAGTCATTATTCCATTTACGAGGAAGAGACAACTAGGAAACTTAGGAGAGCTCTTCCTCAATGGAATAAAGCTGCCCTGGTCCACCGAAGTTAAATATCTGGGTGTAACTCTTGATAAAGAACTTAGGTGGAAAACTCATGTGGAAAATATTACGACAAAAGCCCTACGAGTGTTCGGCATGTGTCGTTCCACCTACGGTAAAACTTGGGGGCTAAAGCCCAAAGTGATACGATGGCTGTATCGGACAATGATAATACCTATTATCACATACGGCAGCATAGTGTGGTGGCCAAGAATAAAGCTTGCCTCGGGCAAAGCGCCACTCACTAGGTTACAAAGAACAGTGTGTCTCGGAATCACGGGTGCTTTCAGGACAACACCTACGGCAGCGATTGAGAGATACCTCAATATCCCTCCTCTGCAAATGATGGTTGAATTGGAGGCAAGGAAAGCATTACATCGTCTTGCCGTTGCTGGCTTATGGGACGCCTCCAAGCCAAAGACCAACCATACAAAATTCGATGGAAATGAAAGTCTGGATCGGGTAACAAGCAAACTATGTTTGTGTTTGAAAGATCTTTCAAAGTCCAAATCCCTACAATAGGGGACTGGACGAAGGGACTCGATCCACCAGAACAGGATAGTCTGGTGTGGTACACTGATGGATCCAAAATGGAATCAGGTACAGGAGCGGGAATATACGCAAAAGGTTACAAATGTAGCAAAAGCTTAGGGAAGATGGCGACTGTATTCCAAGCAGAAACATATGCCATAATAACCTGCGCTCAAGAGAATATAGATAGAGGGACCAGAGGTAAATCCATATATATTCTTAGTGACAGTCAGGCTGCAATCAAAGCCATGGCATCCTACAAAGTGGACTCCAGACTTATTCTGGATGCTATCCAAACCCTAAACAGGCTTGGGAAGCATAACAGGGTAAGACTGATGTGGGTCCCGGGGCACAAAGGAATCCATGGTAACGAAGTGGCAGATGAACTGGCAAGAGAGGGCTCAGCAAATGACTTTGTGGGTCCAGAACCATGTGTAGGCATATCGACGTGTCTCGTAAAAGCCACATTTAGGGAGTTTGCAGATCAAAGACAACGAACACATTGGCTGTCCAATACCGGTCTACAACACTCCAAGAAATTCCTAGGCTCTAATTTCAAAGCCCGGGAATGCATTTGGAATATGAGCAGGGGGCAAATCCGCTACCTGCTTGGGGCCTTTACTGGGCACTTTGGAACCAACGACATGCTCATGAAGATGGGTCTAACCGCGACACCCATGTGCAGGTTGTGTGGGGAACATACGGAACGCATGGAGCACCTTCTGTGCACATGCGATGCACTGGCTGGTCAGCGAATGAGTCTCCTAGGGATCGGATATCCAAAACCAGAAGACTATAGGCTCATATCTCCTAGCCTCGTTGTAAAGCTCATGAAAAGAGTTTTCAACGAGACTGGGGAGGAGTAAGGTATCTAGGGGACCACAATAGATCCCAATGGGTCGAAGTGTCCGAGCTATTTCTCGGCCCCTCCTTAAGATAAGATAAGATCCCTGTATACAAGTGTGAATCTTTATTAATCAATCACGATATAGATGATATCTTAAAGATTCTTTTTATCCTGAAAAAACATAAGACATCCCGAAGAATCTAATTCTATGTGGTTCGAAGACCCCTTCGTTATTTTCTTTGATTTATTAAGAGGAAATGTTGGTCTGGTGGCGTTTGTTCCATACATACATAATCCTCGGTTTTCTCTCTGAATACTGACACTAGAGCAATGATTATTTTACCATGCAATCTGTAGGTACTACTGTATATCCCTCGGTTGTATTTTTCTCCATAAATTACTTATTATACGAATTAGGAGCCTTCTAAAATCACAAAAACTTACTATTTTTAAAGCCCTTATCAGACGTCCAACGAACAAATTTGAAGAATATAAAAACAAAGGAAAACCGACAGACATAGCCAAAGCCCTTCTTATTATGATCATTGTTTTTTTTTATCGATCCAGTTTTGGAGGAGAAAACTGGGGATTCCGAAATAGCGATTTCGTCTAATTTAAATGGGTTAATCGGTCCAAGCTGTATTTGTCTCTATCGCCCTCGGGTGGGATAGCTCAGGCACAGCCCGACAGCAATAAATAAGTCAAAACCTATTTTTCAAATTTCTTGCAGCCATCCTTTCCTCTTAATGCGTCAAATAAACATCAATTTTATGATATCTTACCTACAGGTGTCCTGTCGGTAAACGGTGCTTTGACCAATCGAACTGCTGTAAGTAGGTATCCTGTGGAGACTGCTTGACGGATGTATCTGCGGCGTCCTCAGGAACCCGCCGCTATCAAACGCAGCCAGCATCGGGGACTCCACCACGGAACTGTCAAACGCGCTCGTCTCATCCGTCTCCTCTTCAACGACACCTGGCTTGTAGAATATTTTACCAGCTGACAACCCTGGTTTACTCTTCCCATCTTTTTGGTCGTCATTACGTATTTGCATCTCATAAGACGATGACGGTTCAGAATTCATTTTCTCTTCTTCGAACGTCACAAAATCGTCCTTGAATTTAATTTCATAGTGGCAGTCATTTTGTTTGTGTTATGCTTTCGGTGTGAATGTGACATCATGAGCTGAAGGTGTTTTCCTCGGAGTTTGAGCCTGTTCCTGGAAAAGATGAAAACGTATTAAATGTAGATAATGTATATTTAAACTGTTTTTATGAAGCCTTGAAGAACATACACCTGCACAAATTTGAAGTTCTTGATACTCTAGAGTTCATTCAATCATATGATTCAATTAACTCCCTCACGTGTTTAATTTATGATACTCTGATGTAAGGTTGAATAAGTGCCGGCGACACACTAATTTCTTGTACTATGTGTAGGTACTTTGTACTGTCTTACTGTTACATAAAGATGTTAAATTTATAACGCCCAAGGAGATTAACTCTTCGATTTGCCACGGAACGTTTAGGCTAAAGTAAAATTTATCGCAAATTTTAAAATAAAATTACTAATAACTCCATCTGTTGTCGAATAGACAAACTAATGATCTTCTCAGTAGCACAAAGTTAATAATAGTATACTTACTACATTCAGTAGTTAAAATATACTAGAAATTATTATTCACTTAATGTTATTCAAATATATAGGTATACGTAGGTTCTTTAGCGCCTTTAAAATTAACAATAAATATGGTAATGGGCTAAGTAGCGACATCTCTTGGTGAGTAGAAAGATCATCAAGTCCTGGTTCACTCTATCATGGCAATAACGCAATATAATAAGCCCTATATAATCTCTCTTTTCTGATTCTGTGCTTATCCTATAGGGCTAGTCCTGGACTGAACCAACTGTCAGATAAATAATATCGCGCAGACAGTAAATGTTGGTTTCTTTTTCAAAAGTGTATACAAGATGAATCAAACGAATGCTCAAATCACAGCAAATTTTACGTACAAAGAAACTTATTATTTTATTTTTTAAGTAAAGTAAACCTGAATAGCAAAATCACATGCCTGAGCCGGGAATCAAGCTGAATAGTGTGTGAGAAAAATCATACTGTATTTTTTATGATACCGATCGAAAGATTCGATTAAAAAACTTTGTAGTAACATACCTAGGTAGTAGTATCCTTAATTATTAAATTGAAATGATTTATTTATTTGTGGACAATAGGTAGAAAAAAAGCTCGTATTACATAAAATGTTGGTTAGTGTTCCTCTATGTCCCGCCTTTTGGGCATACAAATTATAAAACAAATATAAAATTATAAATTAAAATCAAATCAAATTGGGCTGGTAATAATCTTAATAATACATTAATAATAATACAAATAGAAAATTATATAAAAATATCAAATTAAAATGTCAAAAATTTACTATAAAACCAGATCCCAAATAAAATTACTACTAAAAATACTATACTAAACACATTCAGAACAAAAACACAAAAGAAACGGACATGCCAATGGCCCTATTTTAGGGTTCTATCATTAATAAAGTCTGTTATTGTATAGTAGCATCTATCAATCAACAGTTCATTCAATGATGATTTGAATTTATGAATATTTAAAACTCGTATTTCATTTGGTACTTTATTATATATAACCGGCCATGCAAAATATACTGTCGTGTAAAAGTTTTGTTTTTGAGGGGAAGTGTCGAAATTGATTTTCACGACGTCCTCCGGTAGCATATTTGACAAATAGTTGTGGATTTGCTTTCACAAACATACATACTTCACTAATATAAAGTCCGGGTAATGTCAAAAGGCGAAGTTGCTTAAAATGCTCTCGACATGAATCAATCTGTTTTAAGCCACGTATAGCTCTAATGCACGATTTTTGTGCGCGGAAGGCGTGTATTTTGTTTGTGGAATTACCCCAAAAAAGAATGCCGTATCTTAATACGGATGAAACATAACCATGATATACTGTTAGTAGTGCAGTTTCATTTATTATTTTATCAAGTTTGTATAGAGCGAAAGAGAATGTGCAATTTCCATGTCATTTTATTATCAATATGTAGTCCCAAAAATTTCGTAGCATCAATTTCATGAATAATTTCACCTAAAGGAAGACAATAACTTAGTTATAACTTATAAGTTTAAAATCTCTGATAAACATTGGGTTTTACATGAAAATTCGTTTGGTTCTGCCTGTCTATATCTATATTTATAGGTATCTATTAATAATTGAGTGGATCAATTTTCTTTGTCTCACATCACATTTCATTTGGCACGTAACGTACTTGCACTCCATAGGATGTCGTCGATCTCCATACTTTACCCAGTTAACGCCCTGATGACGGCTGTCGGATGTCTTTACATCCTCCCACTGAGATATGTGCACATATTGCGGAAAACCTCGTAAAATAATCTTCATTCCGCGTTAAACTTTTGTAAAGAGGAAGACACGGAAATTATGGTTGTATCGCTCTTTATTTCATGGCCACAAACGGCACTAGTTTATTTAAGATTTTGCACGCGCTGCTTATTTAAATAGGACTATGAGAAATAAGCTAATAATGTACTACTTTTTTTTTACTGTTTATAGGCCTGTGTTTGACCGCAATCTCACCATGGTAAGTGATGATGCGGCAGAAGGTGGTAAGCACACAAAGCCTAGAAGGAACTGGCTCTCAAGTGCAGCTGTCGGAACACACCGAAAGGTGCTTGGCGACAGATTTTCAACTTGAGGGTGGTAGCCAGCCAGGCGGGTACTACAAAGTACCCTACCACCGTGCTATGGTTTCCTCGCGATGTTTTCCTTCACCGAAAGCTCAAGCTCATTGTAGGATTCGAACCCGGGACCTTCGTCTCGGTATCCGACGCCAAAACCACTGAGCTATCATCGCCTTAAAATATACTAATACTTGGTATAATAATGTTTTAGTAAGTTATACTGGTTGTTTAAATTAAATAGCCATATACGTCAAATAGAATATCAATTTCAAACCGTTTCCTTGATCTTATTCTTAGAAGCAGGTACCGGTAATCCTATTTATATAATAAACTAGCTGACCCCGCGGTTTCAGCTGCGATCCCGTGATAAAAAACCTACTACTAAAAGTACACAACTTCTTTGGTACTAGGCGCACAGATCGCGAAAGAGAAAATCTTAATATATAAAATGATAAACTGATTGTTGATATATCAGCCCACAGCCCAAACCGCTGGACCTAGAGATTTGAAATTTTGCACAAAGATACCTTATATAGTGGAGGCATCCACTAAGGAAGGATTTTTGGAAATTCCACCCCTAAGAGGGTAAAATAGGGGATGACAGTTTGTATGCAAGTCCGTCAGTTTTGAAGTTAGGATCTTCAAATTTTGTGTTTAGACTGACGATTGAAAATTAATGTATAGTTATCTCAGCGTTTGTGATAATTCCACCACCGAAGGGAGGAAAAGGGGCATGAAGTTGGGTATGCAAGTCCTTCAATTTCAAAGTAAACTTCACGAAATGTATTATTATATGGTGTAGGCATCCACTAAGGAAGGCTTTTTGGAAATTCCACCCCTAAGGTGGTAAAATAAGGGATGAAAGTTTGTATGCAAACTCGTCAGTTTTGAAGTTAGGATCTTCAAATTTTGTGTTTAGGCTGACGATTGAAAATTAATATATAGTTATCTCAGCGTTTGTGATAATTCCACCACCGAAGGACGGAAAAAGGGGATGAAGTTGTGTATGCAAGTCCTTCAATTTCAAAGTAAACTTCACTAAATGTATTATTAAATGGGGTAGACATCCACTAAGGAAGGATTTTTGGAAATTCCACCCCTAACAGGGTAAAATAAGGGATGAAAGTTTGTATGCAAGTTCGTCAGTTTTGAAGTTAGGATCTTCAAATTTTGTGTTTAGGCTGACGATTGAAAATTAATGTATAGTTATCTCAGCGTTTGTGATAATTCCACCATTGAAGGGAGGAAAAGGGGGATGAAATTTTGTATGCAAGTCCTTCAATTTCAAAGTAAACTTCACTAAATGTATTATTATACGGTGTAGGCATCGGACTAAGGAAGGATTTTTGGTAATTCCATCCCTAAGAGGGTAATCTTAATACAGGTCGTTGTTTTGGTCAGCGACGAGCGACTCAGGGTCGATTATACAAATGATACTGGTGCTAAAAAAAATATAAAAAAAATACTTTATTTTTTTTTAATAATAAAAATAAAAATAATTAAATTTTGAAAATCATGTAATAAGCTAAAGTGTAGACATAATACTCAACGGGAGTACGAGGGAGTAAAGGGGTGGGGCGATGGCGGCTTGCGCCTAGCTCTAGTCTGTGCACGTGCCTAGTAACCATACTTTGCGGTAATTTTATTTCAAATTGAATAAGGTATTTCTCAACATATTTACAGTATTTAATGGAATTAAGTCCATTTTTGGGGAATATATATTTTGTACTACAGCTCCTAGGTCGCTTGTCGCTGACCAAAACAACACCCAGTATATAAAATGATAAACTGATTGTTGATATATAAACGCACAGCCCAAACCGCTGGATCTAGAGATTTGAAATTTTGCACAAAGATACCTTATATAGTGGAGGCATCCATTAAGGAAGGATTTTTGTAAATTCCACCCCTAAGAGGGTAAAATAGGGGATGACAGTTTGTATGCAAGTCCGTCAGTTTTGAAGTTAGGATCTTCAAATTCTGGGTTTAGGCTGACGATTTAAAATTAATATATAGTTATCTCAGCGTTTGTAATAATTCCACCACCGAAGGGAGGAAAAGGGGAATGAAGTTGTGTATGCAAGTCCTTCAATTTCAAAGTAAACTTCACTAAATGTATTATTATACGGTGTAGGCATCCACTAAGGAAGGATTTTTGGAAATTCTACCCCTAACAGGGTAAAATAAGGGATGAAAGTTTGTATGCAAGTCCGTCAGTTTTGAAGTTAGGATCTTCAAATTTTGTGTTTAGGCTGACGATTGAAAATTAATATATGATTATCACAGCATTTGTAATAATTCCACCACCGAAGGGAGGAAAAGGGGAATGAAGTTGTGTATGCAAGTCCTTCAATTTCAAAGTAAACTTCACTAAATGTATTATTATACGGTGTAGGCATCCACTAAGGAAGGATTTTTGGAAACTCCACCCCTAACAGGGTAAAATAAGGGTTGAAAGTTTGTATGCAAGTCCGTCAGTTTTGAAGTTAGGATCTTTAAATTTTGTGTTTAGGCTGACAATTGAAAATTAATGTATAGTTATCTCAGCGTTTGTGATTATTCCACCACCGAAGGGAGGAAAATGGAGATGATTTTGTGTATGCAAGTCCTTCAATTTCAGGTTGACGATTGAAAATTAATTTATATGTGCCTCAACGTTTTTGATAATTCCGATCCCGAAAGGGTAAAAAGGGGGATTAAATTTAGTATATGAAGTTCTTTATTTTCGGAGTGAACATTTCAAAATTTATTATTTCGGCTTATGGTATTGGCGTATTGAAATGACTCGCCTAAACAACATCAGGAAAAAGAGAGGAATCGGTATTAAAACAAAGATCCGGTTAATACGAGCATTGGTATTCCTCATTTTCATGTATGGAGTGGAAGCGTGGACTATACTGGCCCGAGAAAGAAAAAGGATTGATGCATTCGAGATGTGGTGCTGGAGACGGATGTTGGAAATACCTTGGACCGCTAAACGCAATAATGCATCAATCCTATCGCAGCTCCAAATTAAAACACGATTGTCCACCATATGCCACCAACGTATTTTTTCGTATTTCGGCCACATGGTGCGCAAAGGCGATGAAAGTTTGGAAATCTGATCATAGTTGGGAACACGGAAGGAAAACGACTACTTGGTCGTTCACCAACAAGATGGTCCGATCAAGTAAATGACTCATCGTCCTCCAAGTTTTACAGAAACCAGTGGAGGCAGATCATTCGCTCTAGAAGCAAAGCCGATGTTGACCACGATCCTCAGACATGAGGGAAAGAGAAATAAGGCCTCCAAAATTGTGCTGTGGAACTAGACTACAAGTAACAGCTCTCCGCCGCAATGTTATTGAGGCCAAAATATTTACTGGTTTCGCCAGAGGAGAAACAGTCTTCTTGCCGCGTATACCATTGATCCCAAATCACCTTCCTTTTGAATTTAAAAAATAACGGTTCCTAATTAAGATTTGTAGTCACAGGGAATAACTCTGAAATTTGCTAGAGTTGATTTGCGGCAGGACTGTTTCAGTTTTATGTGGCATCCTCGCATATGAGCTCTTAATCTACCTGAACTTTTGTCAATATCACACGTAGTGGCGGACAATAGCCATGAACAAAGCTCTATATTGTTACAATGATTCATATCTAGAAAAAAGAAATAATCTACGCGGACGAAGTCGCGGGCTATAAAGCTAGTTTTATAATAATATTAGCAATTGACGTGAAAAGATAATGACCCTCATTGAGCGGTGACACGTTTGGAAGCAAACATTTGGTAAATTGTTTTGAGCTGAAACTTTTTATTGAGAGTCTTTCGCACCTGAGATTTTTTTCCGTCCAAATCATTTTCTATTCTATAAAATCTTAGTATGTACGGTAAGTATCATGGGAAAACATATTTAAAAAATATACCATTTACACAACTTCTAGAAAGTGCATAGCACGTTCGTGACATCCAGGTGTGTAGAGTACGTTGTAGAACTTTAGAAAAAATGAACTCACGATCGTATTATTCAGGTGCGAAAGAGATAGATACTTGATGTAGTCTACAACCCTTTCGAAAAGATATATAACGCTATAATATCTTGAATCGATCGTTTCAACTCTATATAGGTATATGATCAAAATTCTGTCCGCACTCTCACAAGCTGAATGATTGATGTTATTTCTCCAATCCTACCGCTACGTGCATTACCATGTCTTCCAAGACCTCACGCCGTGTCAAACAATAACAAGTCAATGAACTAAAGGACTCTATTCTGATTCTGACGCGCTTTGATAAAAGTATGTACTTTAATGTGTGTGAAACGGCCGTACCTGCACATTCACGAAGGTCGATCTCAATTGCCGCGTCTATCTAGTAATTAATAATGAGTTTGTGGTACCGTGGCCCTATTTCTTGTAATATACGACCACTTACTCACAATACTATGTTACACTAGTTTTTTAATAGGATACCTATTGCTTTTATTGCAGCATCTAAAAAAATATATTTTGCCTTTTACGCACCAATTATAGATTAGTAACTAGAATCAAACTAGAAGAGCTTGTAGATAGGTACTATGGAAACTGGATAGCTGGTATACTACTTAGTTACCTACCAATTTCTAAATATATACAGGGTGTTGTTTTGGTCGGCGACAAGCGACCCAGGAGCGGTAGTACAAAATATATATTCCCCAAAAATGGACTTAATTCCATTAAATACTGTAAATATGATGAGAAATACCTTATTCAATTTGAAATAAAATTACTGCAAAGTATGGTTACTAGACACGTGCACAGACTAGAACTAGGCGCAAGCCGCCATCGCCCCACCCCTTTACTCCCTCGTACTCCCGTTGAGTATTATGTCTACACTTTAGCTTATTACATGATTTTCAAATTTTTAATTTTTTTATTTTAATTATTTAAAAAAAAATTTTTTTTTTTATAATTTTTTTAGCACCAGTATCATTTGTATTATCGACCCTGAGTCGCTCGTCGCTGACCAAAACAACGACCTGTATACCTAATTATGATATTTACATCCAGTGTTAGAATTACAGTTTAAAAAAAACTAAAAAAACACGCTTTAAAAAGCCCTGCACTAAAAAGTGTTAAATAATTATAAAATTGAACCTAAATATATTCTCTGTCTATCCCGTAAGGGCCTAAATGTAAGCAATTTTTGTAATTAAGTTCAATATTTGAATGAAAAGCGTGGGGCGCTTTTCCTTGTAACCCAATAGAATATATTTAGGTTCAATTTTATAATTATTTAACACTTTTTAGGGCAGGGCTTTTTAAAGCGTGTTTTTTTAGTTTTTTTAAACTGTAATTTATTTTTTATTTTTAGTCAACATAAATTATTCATACCATTTTATTATGTTACTTATACCATATTTTCACCCAATATCAATTTATTTCACATTTATAATGAGTATTTAGCTTCAGTGCCTACTCTTTGACTCCACCAACAGACTCAGAAAACCATATTTGGCCAAAATGCACATAATACGATTACAATACGCCCAAACAGGCTAGAATACGATGCTCCGTTATAGGGTTCCAGTGCCAACCCTCCGACTTCATCATCAGACCCTGAAAACTATACATGGTCAAAATTCATCTCACGACATTTCCAACAACCCCAAACACGGCTAGGATACGATGCTCCACTATGGAGTTTCAGTGCTTACCCTCCTACTCCATCATCAGACCCTGAAAACCATATAAGGTCAAAGTTCATCTTACGACAATTCCAACAAGCCCAAACACGCCTAGGAAACGATGCTCCACTATGGAGTTCCAGTGCTTACTCTCCTACTCCATCATCAGAAACTGAAAACCATACATGGTCAAAGTTCATTTCATGACAATTCCAACAAGCCCAAACACGACTAGGAAACGTTGCTCCGTTATGGAGTTCCAGTGCTTACTCTCCTACTCCATCATCAGACCCTGAAAACTATACATGGTCAAAGTTCATTTCATGACAATTCCAAAAAGCCCAAACACGGCTAGGAAACGTTGCTCCGTTATGGAGTTCCAGTGCCTACCTTCCGGATCCATCATCAGATCAGCTCGATGGTACCAAATTATTGTATTGTCATCGGTACTTGATAAGTGTGCAAAATTTCAGTTTAATCTGACGTCTGGAAGTCGATGAAAATTACGTTCGAAGATTCCTTTACATACATTCATACATAGATACATACATACAGGTGAAGCTAATAAAAGCGTGTTAAAAATAGACATATAAAATTGTGAATTGAACCCATGACCTGTGGTGTGGAAATCAGGTTAACTAACCTTCAGTCCAGCCTCTCAAATTACCAATGATTTACCTACGAAATCCTTATTCATATTGATATTTAATACCATTATTCTTGCTTTCACTAACAATAACGCAACCGTAGACTTTTTCGCTAGATATAGCAACGAATCATTCAGTATTTGAATCTTATTAAAAAACAAAATTAAAAACACGACAGCTGTTACCAACTTACATTTTAAAAACTCTATAGTCCTACAAACTTATCTGACCCGGTGGTCAAAAAGGAACTAAGGACGCCATTTCGAAATGTCAATCGCCATTGGTCAAAGGGAATATAAACACTACGTTCATTGGTTGTTTGCTCCAAATGCAATAACAGCAACTCTCTCACCGGGCCAGATAAGCTTCTGGCACCTATACCTGTGTTGACAATGATTTTAATAATACCACTTTGTATATGGAACTAGCTGTCTTCCGCAGTTTCACCCGCGTTACGGGGATAATGTAGCTTCATATCAGTGAAAGAATATTTAAAATCAGACAGGTAGTTCCAGGGATTAGCGGGTTTAAACAATCAAACTAAAAAACTCTTCCGCTTTATAATATTATTAGTATATTAGTATAGAGATATTCTAGATAAAGAATCGGACGAACAAATATAGGACCCTGAAAACATTACACATTTTTTTCTAGCAGTCAGTAAATAAATACGGATAGACAGACAAATCTTATTTAGCCTGTTGGTTGCATTGAGATTGTCATAGAATCATGACCTCCATCCCATTCATACTTTTGCTTCGCAGCTAAGATGCAGGTGTTTAGATTATGATTCCAATGTGAAAATACTTTAATAACCAGGTTAATCATGTCGTAAAGCACATAGGTGCTTTTGAAGGCTCTTTTCTGCAGCTAAACTCTACTGTAGGATAATTATGACAAACTATGAATAAATTATGTTAGAATTAATGGGTAATTGTTAATAGATGTTTATGCAAGCTGTGCAACGGGTTTATTTGATGCATGAAACGGGAAAATAGTCTGCAAAAAACCCGGAAAAGTGCGAGTAAGAATCGCGGCCTGAAAGTCCGTACAAACAATAAAGGACAACAATTTTAAGAGAGGTAGAGCGTAGCGTTTATTCCCTCAAAGAGCAGCTCGACTGGGACAGTAGCTCGTCGTGATCTATGAGCTTCACCTTACCTACAGAATACCGCAGTCAAATTACTTACTGCGCGTGAGTAGGTCGCCAGAGCTCATTAGGGAGGGGGGAAGGGTCGGCTAAGTGTGAGTGATCCTCCATGTGTTGCAAGCGTCTATATAGGGCTACGGTGACCGCTCACCATCAGGTGGTCCGTCTACGTCGTATACAATAGTATAATAATATAACTATACAAACTAATACTTTCAAATTTTTCCTTTATTTGTGCTGTGAGACCTTACGGTTCTGATTTTCCTTTTCAGATAAAAATGCCCTGCCCTAAAACTACCTGCTTATCGTTGTAGTATCATCACAAGATGAGAAGAGAATGATGCTTGAAGTACAAACTGAAGGTACACGAAAACGAACTCCTTCAACCATTCCTTCATAAGAAACTTCAAAGATTTGTAAATTACGGTTGATGAACTCGTCAACGAATTATTTTATGGAATCTAGGATTTATCAGTCACTAGCTAAGATAAATATAGTAAAGAACCTATCATTTAAAATCATTGTACACTAACAGATAAATGAGTAACGGCTATAACATTTCATTGTGTCATAATAATGGGCATTATCAACATGCTACGTGATGATGGTCATAGAGCAGATCGTTTTATTTAATACCAGGAAATTATGACAGCTTTAACAAGAGAAAGCGTGTTTTACGAGCGTACAAATTATAATTCGTCATGTTTTGTTTGTTAATGTACCACGGAAGTTTCGATAAATTACGATTTATTTTTCATTGCTATTTAATTGTTAGTCGTTATTAAAATTTCAGTTAACTTATTTATAGGTAGGTACATATAAAAATACTTATTTAGACTAACTGTCTGATCTATCAACGCATAGCCACCACCTGGAGTTACAAAACTTGAAATAGCATGAGCATTAAATAAATTGGATCGGAGTAACATTACACATAGTTTACTATTTAGTATTACCCATACAAATACCTCAGGTAAGACTCCTTGGAGTTGCGATTAACGCACATAAGTAGACCACAAAATAAATCTATTGAAATATTAATATGCATGTTGCTTTCACTCTTGTACATACAATACCTTACAAGATATGTACTTACAGCTTAGCTTAGCCGAGGGTAAAGGGAATAAGTTGCTTAATGCTTGTAGGATATTTATCGGAGGTTTCCAATGAAATAAATCTAAGAGGTTCTACCAGAGCAGTCTGCAGGAGGAAAATCTAAAACAACAACCATTTCATCCTCAGTTTGATAAAACTGTTCATAATACTACATTTTTAGAGAGCTAGAGCATAGCGTTTACCAAGAGCAGCTCGTATCGGGAACCTCCACCTTATAGAATACGGCAGCCAAATAACTTTGGAGTGTTCCCGCAAGTAAGCAGGGTCGCCAAAGTTCATTGGGAACGGTGGTAGGGTCGGTTACGCGTGAGTGATGCCTCGTTTGTTGCAAGTGTCAATAGGCTACGGTAACCGCTTACCATCAGGAGACCCGTATGCTTGTTTACCGACTTCGTATTATGAAATATAAAAAAAACATTGTAGGACAAAATAATCCTCCGTGTTAATACTGACTTACCTTGCTAAAACGACAGTTTGTAAGATTTCCGATTACGATTCATACAATCTTAGCTTCATATTTATTGCCAATACAAGCAAAGCAGTTTAAATCTCAATACAACTAAATTAACCTTATAGCATTTAGCAACTATGTGTTTAGTTGAATGTATTTGTTTATAGACCTGTCTACGGTACAGGAGATATTTTTCCACAAAATGATTGATAATATTAATAGTAACTTTTTCTGTACATATGAAACCGCTTAACGAGAATTAGCGAAGCACATAGAAGATATGGTCCATGTACCAAACCAAAAAAATATCGATGTTTATATAGCAGATAATAATTTCCTTGGAAGTTTTTCACTCACGGCCTTCTCGCAGCCATCTGATCCCAAACCAAGCAAAGCTATATACTATGGAAACCAGATAGCTGACATAATATACAAAATGCTCAGAATAAACAGAAATGTCTATCCTGGGTGGGAATCGAACCCACGGTCTGTGGCATGAGAGGTGACATCTTATCAAGCAAACGAGCCGGTTCGTTAGATATCCGTCATATTTAATCATAATAGAATAGTAAAATAACTCTACATAGATTCTCATCTCAATGTCCTAATAACTTGACGACAACTACTAACGATATTTATTGCAACATGTTACAGCTTAAGGAACCAATAGCGAGACAGGAAGCATCTATATTGGGACACCGAAGTCCCATTCAGGTAATTGTTACACGGGACGGGTAGCATGTGTTACTCGACCCACTGATTTGATTAGACCATGTCTCATCTAAATCTAACTGGATTGGATTCGCTACTACTAATAGTAGGGCAGCGGCTTGAAGAATAGTTCTTTCTCGTCGTTTATGGTTATAATTTCTTCACTTGAAGGATTTATTGAAATAAGTATTGACTCTGATTTCGATGATATTTTTTGAAGAATCTATCAAAAGTTGAATAAAAGAAGCGTACATATTACGCCGACCCCAAATAATCAGGCAGATGATGATGATGTTCTACGAAAAGACAATCAAGGTTCCTATAATAAATTTGTGTAGAAGTGTATTACTGAAATTAGTGTAACCAGAAAATATAATTCACCCAAATAAATTCAAATGATTTTTGATTCTAAACATTTTTGTAACTCAAAGACTTCAAGCAAGAGATGAATGGAACAAAATTCTTTTTAGTTCTGAATATAAACAGCAAAATTGCATGATCTTCAACCCACGAATTAATAAACATCACCGTGAGTCAACTTTAGATTAATGTCTGCGAGGTATATTGCCGGCTGGATGACACTTCACCTACATACGGAACAACAATATTAGAGCTCACGAAATTTTAACCAGTACCCCGAGTTTAAAGAATATTACTATTAATTTGTATGGAAGAAATTAGTATCATGAGTATTCCGCTAGAGGCGCTGTGCCAATTCCTATAGAGAAGTGCCATAAACGCAAATGCAGTAGTAAGCGTTTATTAACGTCAATTCTTCACACTCGGGGTACTGATAAGAATAAAAACCCTGCCGATGAACGGCAGCAGCGGGAGCGTCGACGAAATTTTCTATAAATAGGTTGTATTTTGTATAATTTATTGTAAATATTTTTAATAAACTTTATAAAATGTCACCACAAATAGTTATATTACCTTTCAAATCATGCAGAATATTATGGTGCGTCCATGCTACGCGAAGCGCGCACGAGCCGAGCCTCGAACGAACAGTTTTCGTTCGTTGTTCGCATAGCGTGGACGGACTCGAGACTCGCATCGAACGAGCATTCGTCTCGCGCTCGACTGAGCTCCGCCCAATTGTCACTATTTTCACGAACATCGCGCATCGCGCTCGTTTTAGGCTCGTTGTAACGTCCACACTTGACATCGCGAGCAACGAACGTATTCTGATCGTTCGTGGCTCGGCTCGTGCTCGATTCGCGTAGCATGGACGCACCATTAGATTCTAAACTGATAGTCTTTTCTTTACTTAGTATTTGATCATTGTTAGGCCATTTTAAATTGGGCTTGTTTTTACAAGAGTAAAGTTATGTGACTATGGTTATGTGAAGTAATCGAATCAAGTAAACCTTCTGGGTATAAGTTATTAACTATATACTTAAAATATCATAATTATACTTAAAAATGGCTTCGTGCAGTAAAACTGTAAATACTGTCACTTAAATAATAATCATTCCCTTGTTACCTAAAGAGATAATCATTCCCTTGTTACCATTATCCGCGTTAGTGCATGCTAGGTATCTCATTAGTGTTTAAATGAAAAATATCGGTTTTATGATTTTTAATGCTTTCTTTTGCCAGCCTTGCTAAACCTAACTTACGTGATGTTATATTCAACTGCTTGAGTTCAACCAGCAGCTTGAAACCACCGAATAGGAAATCGTTGACCTATAGTTCTCCTTAAAACCGGAATTAAACAATGATTAAATACGATCTTGTAAAATTACACTACACGAGAATTTATTATGTATACAGATGTCCCAAGAATTGCAGAGGTAGATCAATCTAAGAGCTCCCCCCGGTTAAAACTATCATTACTATGAAAAATTATCATAACTCGAAAACTAAAATAATCATGGAACATACATACAAAGGGGTGATTCGGGTACCTCTGTGCTCTACGTCTGGACTTCCGATTGAAACTACCGCTTGGGACACCTGTATATACCTACTTGTATGTGGAAGTTAATGAAAATTGTATAAAACTAGCCGTAAAATTCGTATGGGTAAAAACCAGGCTTGTTTCCAATAAACCTGTTCAGAATCCAGCTCGTTTACTAACATTAACATATGTTTAAAGTTCGTCGTATACCGAGAATATATATGTACCTATATCTCGAGTTAATTTATGTACTTATGCAAAATAGTATTCATGACCAATACAAACAGTGACGTCAAAATCATTATTAAATATGAAAACAAAAGCTTGTTTTTAATATAATTATACAAACCATTTTAAGGTCATATTTATGGTCATTGTCAGTTGCAAAACCTGGTTCATGTTGAATGTTCCATACACATGTTGGGGCGTGACCATCGTATATCATATTAGATATAAATGTAATATTGTTGTTGTATTTAAATTTCAAATGAGTTTCCAGTGGCATTCATAAAAGTTATGTCCAGAACCAACGATTATCTAGATTTTATGTGAAATTGTTTTAACGTTTTAACAACTTTTGCTTTTACTTATATCTGTGTCAATAAAAGGGCTACCTAATTCTTCAGAAGTAAACCCATTATCACACCAATATTTGAATCATAATCACTTACCATCTTCAAAAACTACAAAGAGCATCTCGCATACAGTCTTCTTTGTCAATAACATTCTCCATCATCATAAACACACAAAACAACTGGTTTTATACAACTTTTGATTAAATACAGTAGTTTTCGCGTACTGTTTGCCGTCCCAGGGTTGTCAGTGTCAGACCCTCGGCGTGTGCGCATCGAGCGCCAGGATAACGTCAACTGGCCTGGTAGAAGCGTGCGGACCTACTCTTGCAACCTATTCCAATTGTCTGTCGCGATTATTTGTTAACTGGCCACGCGCTCGGAAACAATTGCCTGTTTGCTATTCGCCAGATAAGATTTTTGTCCCGTTTTTTGTTTGAACAAATGTTTGACTATCCTATTGTAGTATTGCAAAACTGGCTATTTGTTTAATGACTAAAAATCGATATGCAAAGGTTTTTTTATAAGGTTTTTTAGAAACATAAGTCATACCTATGTAAACGCTGTGTTTATAAATAATTAACTTGCCAAGATAGAAATACTTACTCGACTTGTAAGCTTACGGTTGGGTTTGTTCCCGGGAATAAACCCAACTTCGAGTAAATTTCCAATTTGGTGGGAAAAAACCCGGGAATTTACCCGTATTTTTCCATTCTTTCCCGTATTTTCCCGTATTTTTCTTTTCTTCCCATATTTTTTTCTTTCCCTGCCCATCCCTATTAAGCTATGTAAACCTAAACATCGTTACCTTGTAAAGAAGGCTCAAATGGTTTTGATACTTTCGGGAGCTACATACTAATTTGTTGCACAAGATATCCAAAAATATAGGCTATTTAGTACTTATACATAAGTTATATCTCTATTAGCTTTACCTATGGTAATAATATATTTTGGATACGCCTCTAAAATAATTGCTCAATATACCATGTTCCCGATTGTTCGCCGGCAGCTCTGTCATCGACTTGTCTCATTAGTCGTCTGTCTGTCTGTCAATCACTCATAGGTACATCAGCCAATTAAACTTGACCTGCCGTAGCTACTAATTCCACAAAATTATAGGTCTACCTAATTTGGTCAATATTATTTTTCATGCATAACAGCTGTGTCATAGAGAAATGTGCAATTCACCAGTTTCTGCTGAATGATAGCCTGCAATTTGTTTCAATGCATGATCACTTTTATTTTGTAATACTTATTTAGATCAGAAATTACAGGCCGGTAAGAAAAACCTACGAGAACACAATATTTTCAAAAAAAGATTTTTGTAATTTTTGCCCTTTTCTCCCGCATATTTTTTTTATTGATTTGACTGAAGCTAAAACGTTTTGCAATTGAGATGTTTTGTGGAATAAATGTCGTTATATTTATTGCAAAAACTATAGGATTTCGAACTAATTTTACGTAACAAAGATGCTGTCTCATCTACATAAATTGGCATATGTTAATATCTAAACTGTTAATTATGTGTAACTCATACAGGATTTTGATGTCAAATGAATATCGTAAGCCAAGTGGTGATTTTTGAACCTTGACTCTAAGAGTCTTGACTATAGAATAAACTTTACTTGGGTAGGTAAATCTTATAAAATAATAAAGGACTCGGGCACATAAGAATTGGATTCGCACACAAAGGGTTCCGTACAATTAATAAAACCAAGTCAATTATACGGCTCTATAACTCTACCACCTTACTGTGACTCTACTATAAAATTACTAGTGACCACAACAAAATATTAATTTTGTTACATCGTCATATTTTTTTAGTTTTACAGTTTAATTCAAAATACAGCTTCTTTCTTAGGTAAAGACGTTTTAGAAGTAGAGCAATGCAATTTTTTCGAGGCTTCTTGTATGGGTTTTGCACTGAGACTTGGAGTAATTTTAATTTGTCGCGATATAGGCCATAGTAATAAGTATAAGTATGTACGTAGTCCAATCCTGACATACAGAAGAATTAGCGGATAGAGTCCCGTTGGGCATGGAACCCTAAAATCTGTTTACACATGCAATATTTTTGATACTTGATAATTTTAAGCCAGTAGATTTTTAACTTATGCCACTTTATCCCTCTTTGTTTTAAATACTGGCAATTTTCATAGAAGTTCAAACTCTACGCCTAACAGTAGGTCCATAATACATAGATTGGTTAACAATGAAAACGGGTTATCGTCAAGAATGGCAACCAAGGCGAGATTTACATTGGACCTTTGTTTGGTTATCAAGATAGAATCTTATACATCAGAGCCGATAGATATCTAAGACTACTGCGTAAGTAGGAGTGTAGACCCAGAATCGCTGTCCTATTGCTATATCGTCCTAATGAAATCGTGTTCACCCTACACGACATTGCTACATCCCTCTGTGACATTGTTTAATACCCAGTTATTACATACTTCATCGGGCAAGTCAGTCAACATGATAGATGGTCTGACAACGGTGTGGAGCGTTCAAGAGCACGACGATTATCGAATTACGCTCCCCGCCTGTCATGTTGCTCTTTCGACTGTCATGGCCGTTGCTCTTTCCGCCTGCCGATACCGGCCTCACTGTTGCATCCCGCTAAAACGGCCTCCTGGATTAACGCGGGATGTCCAGGTTGTTGATGGGGTAACAGGCTGAAACTAGAAGAAAATTAAATGAGGCATTCTATTTTCAAACATTTGATTTTGAAATGCATTCTTTCGGCGGTTCTTTTTTATTTGACTCATTTGAGAAAAATATTCAAATAGGTCGGTATTGTAGCTAGGTACCTGTTTCACATCTAATGTTCATGTAAATTAGTAATTTCATTGAGTAGGCAATCTACAGACATTGCGAAGATTCTCTATCTATTGTATGATCTCACATTACGCCGTTGGCTCAACGAATAAATTCTTAAGTAATTGTATCCTTACCGTCCACGTAAATGATCTCGACAATTTATGAAGAGACAGTATTATTCAAGGCATTATTTAAAAACAGTAGGTAGGTATTATTTTCTAAGAATAACTTATTCAAACTTAGCGTGTTGGCTCGAGGATGGGACGCGTGTCCACTACATATCTGCAGGAACTGCTATAGTTAACTGATTTCCTTAAAGATTATTACTGTTTAAGAAATTGGTAATCAGGTAGTTTTATTCCTCCATGGTACTAGTTAGTATGATACTAGGTATCAAATTAAGTAGGATAATTTATAAATAGATTTCCAATAGCGCCATCTAGTATCGGATAGCAGAATGTTAAGAAACAAAATATAACTTCGTTTCTATTTATGTCGAGAAGTAGAAGGCCATTGTTAGTCATCCTAATTAAAAAGGTAAGCATAAAAAATCCAGGCGAATGGTTTCAAAACAGTAAAAATAATAACACGTATAAGTTAAATATATATCCCCAAGTTTTATGATAACAGTGTATTTACATCTTTCAAAGATAATATATATTATATCATTATGTAAGTTGACACAGATTTAAGGTCTTCATTTTGAAATTAAATATTTATTATTTGTTTCGCAATGAGATTATGTGATTGGCTATCAAGGCGATTGCAATAGATAGGTACCTACATTAATGTTTCACCTTTTATCCTTACCTTTATAAATATATTTTTTATTAACCGACTTCAATAAAAGGAGGAGGTTTTCAATTCGGTTGTATTTTTTTTATATTTGTTACCTCATATCTCCGTCATTTATTAACCGATTTGGAAAATTCTTTTTTTATTTGAAAGGGTACACTTCCCGTTTGTCATCATAACTCCTTAGCGTACTTTCGGTTTAAGTTTTTTGTAAAACAGTTCAATTATGAATGGTAGGTTTGTAGAATACAGTCAGATAATGTAATTCCTGTTTTAATACAATTCGTACTTGATTAAATTATTTTGGATAGGCGGTGTTAGGCATTACCATAGTTTCGGTGCGCTTAATTACCAACGAAGCTTGGGAAAGATATAACAATCCTTATGAGCAATTTGCGAGAGAGGTAGAGACGCATACAAAAATTTTAAGTAGGTAAGCAAGTCAAAAAAAAGAGTTCTTAGGTACTCTTTTGGCCATAGCGTCCCGAGTTAAAATAATACGATCGTGCAAATGCAACTAGGAAAGTGTATGTTATAGTAATTTTGACTTGTTCCGTGAGCAATTGTGTGATGCATAGAATGAAAAAACCCGTAAAATTATACGTTTCACAGGTAAACGGCCAAACCACATATTTTGACTAAGGTGTAGAGTTCGTGAAGTTAGGGCTTGTAGAGTTAGGGCGTGTAGAGTTATAAGCTTGGCTCTACATGAGATCTGATAACTTTTTGAGAGTGCGAGCCATATGATCTTGTCTTGGCAACATTTTGTCAGGCCAGTTGGCGCAGTTGGTTAAGGTTCACCTTACGCGCCGCAGCTTTTTTTTGCGCGATTTCCACACTGCATGCATTTGTGTGCATGAACATGTCTGTATGTCCTGATTCTGGGTGTAATTATGTATATTAAATATTTATTTACAAAAAAAAAGTAGTATATGTATTATATCAGTTACCTGGTCTCCATAGTACAAGCTCTGCTTAGTTTGGGATCAGATGACCGTGTGTGAGGAATGTCCCAGGATATTTATTTATTTATTTTACATGAACATGTTTTTGGTGGGATTTATCTATATTTAAAAATAATAGTATGTAACACAAAACTATTTTATATTTAACACATAGAAATCACTAACACTTATTTTTGTCGTGTTTCGATCTGTCTCTGTTTATCTTGTACATACTAAATCTTTGGTTATAACCATGTTATAACACCATATAAGAGAAGAGAAGAAGATTTTAGGCATAAGGGAACTGGCAGTGGTGCAGTTTCCATAACACCTACTTGGTGACAGATTTTCAACTTGAGAGTGGTTGCCTGACATGCCGATACCAACAAAAATCGTACTTCGATGGAATAATCAAAATTTTTATTTACAGAAAAAATATAGATTAGTCTGTTGTATTATTGTTATGTCATAACTATATAACTGACTACGACTGATTTCCATACAAGTGCTATGAAATGCTTGTCCTTAAGATACAAAAACGTCTCTTGTTCAAATATTTTAATCTATTTTGTTTAAATAATGTGTTATATCACGTCTGTAACGTAAGGTATACAAAATGCGGAAGTATGTCAGTCGCCTGCGAGATGATAGCTAATTATGTTTTAATAGAAAAATTAAATTATACAAGTGAAATTAATATTATTTTGGTTAAGAAAGAAAATTATTGAACATTAATCAATGGAGAATCTTCTGAATGGGAATATTTGTAACGGGATGGAGGGGGAAAATCCTACAACCAGTGAAAAACCAAATGGGACCTTACGTTTATGCAGGTAGGTACTTCAATTAATAACATCAATTAAAAACATTTATAACAATTAGGAAAAATTTATTGATACAGCTGTTCCATTTCCAGGCATATTCATCAAAGAAATTTAAATCATCGTAGAAATTTAGAACGCATCGTGTTCAAATCTGGCCAATTTAATTTGGAAAAATCGAAGAAATTCAAATATCACGTCATTCCCGACATCGTAGCGGCATTCATAGAAGCAAGATGGAGATGGACGCTGGTCTTCTGTATCCTCACATACGTATTCATCTGGTTATTTTTCACGGGCGTGTGGTGGACTATTATGTATGTACACGGAGATTTAGACATTCACCATTTACCGGATGCCAACAATTCAACAGAATGGGTTCCGTGCGTTCGGAACATCTACGGCTTCACATCTTTATTTCTATTCAGTATAGAAGTGCATACGACAATCGGTTATGGAAGTAGAAGTTTAACAATGGAATGCCCAACAGCTATGTTGACAATGTGCATCGAGAGTATCCTTGGTACGATAACGCAGTCTTTCATAGTCGGTATAGTTTTCGCTAAATTAACCAGACCGAAGAATCGTGCCCAAACTCTTCTGTTTTCTAAAAATGCCATCATCAATCAGAGAAACCGCAAACTATGCTTGATGTTCAGAGTTGGTAATACGAGAAAGTCGAGAATCATCGATGTCAGCGTCCACGCTTACCTCATCAGGTTTGTCACAAGCTTCGAAGAGTTAAATGAACAAATAAAACTAAAGCTATCTGTCGATTCCAGTGAAAATATTTCATTCATGTATCCTATTTCTGTCGTGCATAGGATTGATGAACACAGTCCCTTTTATTCCATGTCGGCTCTGGACATTCTGAGATCAGAATTGGAGATCCTTGTGGTATTTGAAGGTACTATCGAATCAACTGGCCAACCTGTTCAAGCGAAATCTAGTTATACAGCACAAGAAATATTATGGGGACACCGTTTTGTTCAAGTAATAGATTATTCAAAAGAAAAGCAGGGCTATGTGATTGATTATGCGAAATTTGACGGAACACATAGAGTCAATACACCATTATGTTCGGCTGAACAACTGAATTTCTTCTATAAAGATGATTTAAATAGTCTTATGATTACTCGAACTCAATAAAAAACTGTACATCTTCACATTTCCATTCTATTTATATTTCTATTAAACCAATCAACAGTCTTTTTGCCTCGCAGCATTCTTTAAATATCAAATGACTTTTAATATAATTACAATAATTGTCAATAACTACGTTGCCCTTTTCAAATGTGGATTAAGCACAACAATAGTCTTTCTAAGTTCCATGATATCTTCATAAATTTGTTTCATTGCGGTCATTTGTAATTGAAGCGTGGATGCAAGTAGCTTGAAGGATGTTAATTGGATGCTACACTTTTGTAAATTCACATCCAATGTCGCTAATAGTAAACAATTCAAGTAAACTTGTTGATTAATATAGTCCTTCACTATAGAATTTTGTAAACTCATTTTTCTGTTTTGTTTATTACAAAATACTTATGTCTTAGAATAATCCACTACACTATTAATCATGAAAGCACAATCAAATAATTGTTTTTTTGGATTAAATATGGAATGAACCTTTCGTTTTACACTTATTAATCTAACACATTTTACAGTTGTGTCCGCAGACTTCGGTATCTACCTATGTCATTGATAAGAAACATACCGATATCAATTTAGCAAATCAATTTTTATCTGCGAAGGCTAGTCAATAGATTTTTATATACCGCAAACTCACACAAATGCAAAGCAAAAAATTAAAATAAAATTCTAGTTACTCGGGATTCGAACCCGGACTCTTGAATAGCCCACAATATTATGCGAAGTGCATAGTGCTTGAATGGATTCTTGCCACTTTCGAACTCGGTGGAAATTAGAGATTTTTTTAAATTAATTTCTGCTTCAGTAAACACAAAATTCTAACTATAATATTATAAATGCGAAAGTGAGTTTGTTTGTTTGTTACACCTTCACGCCTCAACTACTCAACGGATCATCATTATGATAACATAATAATCTATTGAGTAGGTATGACAACTTGAAACGTTACACAGTACACTTAATTCATTTCATTTCACTTCACTGGTGCACATGGATTGATCTTTATTGGATAAAATACCACCGATATAACCCTTTCGCACCTTAGATTTTTTCCATCCAAATCTTTTCTTTTCGTTAAAATCTTATTATGTACGGTAAGTATAATGGGAAGTCATATTTAGAAAATTTTCCATTTACACAACTTCTAGAAAGTGCATAGCACGTTCGTGACATCCAGGTGTGTAGACTACGTTGTAGAATTTTAGAAAAAATGAACTCACTATCGTATTATTCTGGTTCGAAAGGGATAATATAGCTCAATGCCAATAATATGCAATAAAACTCACTCTTTATGAAAATAAAAATGCCACGTTACTCTGCAAGTTCCCGCCAAAAAGTTTTTTTTAAGATGTTGGCTTCACACGGCTTGTAATTTTTGACATTTTCCATATAAATTATAAGTTCTAGTCACAATAATCCACTTTCACATAGTCCTCAGTCAGTCACCGTCCATAAAAGTCATGTTTTAGTACAATGGTGGTTGTACTAAAACTTTTCACGGACTTCTGAAAATTCACGATATAAGTATATCATTCATTTCATTTCACTTCACTGGTGCACATTGATTGATCTTTATTGGATAAAATACCACCGATAGTATGCAATAAAACTCAAAATACACGAATTTATGAAAATAAAAATGAAAACGCAACGTCACTTTGCAAGTTCCCGCCTAAAAGTCTCAATCGTTTATTAACTTTATTTGTTTTTTTTTTACATTTCTCTTTCATAACTAGTGAGGCAAAGGGTTAAACATAACCTAAACATTAAAATTTTCTTTGTCCCTGAGACATATGAAGCAACAAAATATAACTTCTCTATATCTATAATCTCTCATAAATTGGATAAGTAGTTCTGGAGCTACCTACTAATAGACAAACAGAGAGATGTTTTATAAATAAAGATAAAATGCCCGTTGACCCAAAACCAGTAGTAAATGTAAATACGGAGATACAATAGATTACTTCATAAGTCGTAGGTATGTACAATGAGTCTTACTTACTAATCCATAAGCTCAAGTAGTGAAGAAAGTGATATTCATGCTGCTATGCTGTTATATATGCTTTATAATTATGGAAATCTACAAAAGAAATATTGTCGAGGATGACCATAAAAATTATGAAAAATATGGGAAAAACAGTATTTTAGATTCAACAAGTCAATAAAATAAAATAAATATAGTCTTTTTTTTTTTTTTTTCTTCAATGGCGTCACACGCCTTGTGTATTTTGCCAATTTCAAGTAATATTATAAGTTCTAGTCACAATGAATCACTTTCACATACTCCTCAGTCAGTCACCGTCCATAATAGTTATGGTTTAGTACAATGGTGGTCATTGTACTAACACTTTTCACGGACTTCTTGAGACAACTTGAAAAGCCACGATACGCATAATTCATTTCATTTCACTTCACTGGTGCACATGTATTGATCTTTATTGGATAAAATACCACCGATTATATGCAATAAAACTCATAATACACGAATTTATGAAAATAAAAATGAAAAAGCAACGTCACACTGCAAGTTCCCGCCAAAAAGTCTTAAAGATAGTCTCTTCTTCTTAGTTTTATTTTGATTTATTTCTGCCAGTGTCGAGTTATATTATAATTTCCAGTCAAAATAAATCACTTTCACATATAGTCTTCAGTCAGTCACCGTAAGTTCTAAATCTCTTCACAGACTTTCATAGACAACATGAAAAGTCACGATACACATTCATTTCATTTCACTTCCCTGGTGCACATGGATTGATCTTTATTGGATAAAATATCACCTATAATATGAAATAAAACTCAAAATACACGAATTTATGAAAATGAAAAAGAAAACGCAACGTCACTGCAAGTTCCGGCCAAAAAGTCCGACCGTCTCTCTTTCAATATCTAGCAGAATACTTCCTATTGTAATTCTACTGTAATAAAATTTAGAAAACTACTGTATTTTTAGCTGATAGCGCTGTAATTTTTTTTTGCGATAAGCACTGCTCTATGGTCCCGTCAGTCATCATCCGTACAAGTATTGCATGTTTTAGTAAAATGGTAGCCGTTCTACGAAAACTTTTGACGGACTTTTCGAGGCAACTTGAAAAGTTACGATACGTTAAGTTAGAAGCGTGGCGTGATAAATTGTACACAGAATATTAAAATAGTAATAAAATAGCCAATTTTGTGTATTATACACGTTACATATATTTTTGGTAACGTTATCGATAATATGACGGTCTATAAAGTTCTTATAACGTTCCAATAAAAATAGACGAAATCGTATTGCTTATGGTAAAATCGACTAAAGGAAGGGCTGTAGAATGGATTGCTATTTTGACATTCATGCTGACCAACACTCAGAACAAAATAACAAAATTGACAAAGTGTGCTGTCATTTTTCTGTCCATCGAATCAATTACTGTTGGTTTTACAAAACTAAAGTTGTTTCTAATATTAGGAAAGAATGTTTCGAGCTAGCAATTTCGATAAGTTACTTGGTAAGTATCTGATGACTAAATCATACTTAGCACTCATATACGATGACCAATCATGAAAATCCAACTGCATAGAAAAGAGATAATAAAATACACTTTTCTCTTATTATCATTCAACTTTCTTATTATTGCGTACTATATATCACAATTTACTGTTCCAAATTTATAGCTTTGTAGAATATTTATAAATTGAAATGCTACTAAGCCCTTTACAGTTTCCTATGACGATTTGGTCTCCAATAATGGTGAAATAATTTATTCTAGATAAAGCTACGAGTAATCTACGGCTGGACCCCGATTGGCCGACGATCCTACAAATTTGTGATTTGATTAGACAAAATGATTGTTCGTAAGTACTTAATTACTTTCCGTTTTAAATTGGATTTTTGTTATCAACTATTTAGACAAACATAATAAAAACATCTTTATTTTTACAAAAAAAAAAAAAACAACTGCAGTTTTCCTATGCCTGAAACTTTCACTTTAAGAGGTGTCTGCCTACAATTCTATTCCTTACATTAGCTGACTCCATATTTACATTATGCTGCAAAATTTAATAGTAGGACTTATCCTTGCTAATATTTTATCCTTAAATCTTAACTTCCTTATTCATTTGGTGCTTATACATTATTGGTTAACCACATGAAATTAATAGAAAAAGTTGTATTGAAACTAAAAAAGTAAATAAAAAAAGTAAAAATAGGTGGTCATATCACCTAAGTATAAATAAATGAGTGGCAAAAGAATTCGGATGTTTTAATTTGAACTGTGCAGGACTCCTATTTTGTAAGTGTTTCCTCTTTAAGGGTGGTATGTAAGCTAAACGTCATAAACAGGGTTCGCTATTTTAGTGGTTTATGAATGAAAACATGAAAGAAATAGTAATATATGAACATAAACATAAAACCAAGATACTAATTAACAGATCCGTGTTGGCCCTTTTTTTTTAATTTGCTGCAATAACTAGCAAAAACATTACAAATATTACCAAAATCATAAAAATCGAGGTTTGCCTCTTTAGTGATACCATCAAATTTAGAATCCATTTTGTAAAAATTATGTCTAACATCGAATCACAAATATATGTACAACAGATCCGTGGGGCCACATTTTCATTTTTTTGTTTAAGAATAATGTAATTTATTTATTTATAAGCATCAATTTTGCGACGCCATTTGTCCATACATTTTTCTATGAAATGTCAAGTGAAGCTTTATATACAAGACGCAATCGCGAAAGCAGTCAGTTCCCCCCAGTGTCCCAAGGTGACACCACGTCGCTTTTTATTGACACCGGAAATGACGTCATCCACATATCTGTATACATACGCTTGTTAAAAAGAACATGATAAGTGCATTTTTATTTTTTACATTATTAGAGTTATGAAATACACCATGAACATTTTTTTATGGTCATCAGTATTCATTTCATGACATGTTGATACGCCCATAGTCTTTTTGAAAAAGTCCCGTATGCCAAAATATTTTCCTTGTTCTCCCTCACAGCTATTGATTGCTTATTTTGTTTCTTGCTTATAGATAGACTAGTCTTATTCATAAAATCATAAATAAGTTTTTGTATGGCGCGGATTTTTACTTGAAGGTAAACCTTAATAATGTATCGTCGATGCTGAAAAGAAGGTTAGGATACGGCCATCGAAATAATATAAGTATTTTATTAGATTTCGCGTTCCGAACAAAGAATCCGTCGAGCTTGGCGACAGCGGGGGTAAGGTGGGGGCCTGTGCGAAGCGAGTGTGCAGTGGACTGACTGTTGCAGTGCTAAATCAAGCTGTGTCTAACCAAATTATAAAAACGATAGATAGATGCTTATAGATTATAGTTTTCTCGCGACTAAAATATCTTAAGCGCCCATGAATTTCATAGCGCCTACGCGTTTATTCAACGTGTCGTTCCTATAGAATTACACCGCAGTCGTAGCATTTAAATGAAGAAATATTTTTTCTATTGTGATATTACGATATTATTACCTATTTATTCACTTGAACAACAAATAAGTTTACTTACTTGACTACTAAATTGTTATTTACGTCCAGGTTTACACTCAGGTTTGATTCGATTTCTTGTATTATTAACGCTGCTCCGTACGCGCCCATCTCACAGAAAAGAGTTCTAGAGTTCCGCGTTCCGAGTTCCGAGTTCCGAGTTCCGCGTTCACTACTTTACACACAGCGAGCGAGCAGTCTAGAGTTCTAAAGGTAAATGGGCAAATTTGCATGGAGCTTTTCCCTTTGGCGGCCAGCAATAATTTCTGTTTTCTATTAGGCAATAATATATTAACAAAAATATGAAAGCTTAATACTGTGGTGTATTTAGAAAAAAAAATGTAGATTATTGAAGATTTAAGAAATAATTGGAGATATTATGAAATTGTAAGGTAGTTGCATTAAATGTAATTAGTATCCCGTACCAAAAGGTGTAATTATATACATACAGCAAGCAAAAGTTTGTTGACATTCTTTATCTCGTCTCATTGGCCTGACTTAAGTTTCATTAGTGGCCGCTCATGGGCCAGAATGCCCATTGCCTTTCTACCTTGTGTCACTTAATAAATAAGACAGTGATAGCTCAGACGTGTCACCTCAACTGCCAGCTTTAGATAATGGAACTCCGACAGAACTCGAGTTCTCTTGAACGACGAGTTCTCTGTGTGCAATGATGAAAGGCGCCGCATAGATAACAGTGAACGCGGAACTCAGAACTCGGAACTCAGAACTCTAGAACTCTTCCATGGGATCGGCGCCTAAAGGTGAACGGAACGCAGTTCAGTTCATTCGAACAGAGTGAATGTTTGGAACGCTGTCTATATATATACTAGCTATCGATAGATTTATTTATTTTATTTATTTATTTATTTACTCTTAGGAAGATTTACAGCTTCATTTCTACGATAAAATAAACATATAGATGATCCTATGCCATTTACAAATCTCCACCTGTATATATGTAAATTTTTCATGCAAATAATTAGAAGTTAGTTGTGTTAGAAAACAGACTATAAACACTTAACTAAGAATTATATGAAGACAGTTCAATACAATGTTGAAGAGAAACTAATAAATTCAAAAGCTAGCAGTCTTCGTTAGTTTTAGTAGTACCAAAGTAGTTACTACATGTGAGTCTTTTAATTGATGCAGTGCTTGAACAAAACAAGTCTATATCATTAGATAATTCGTTAAAAGAGTTGCAGGCGCGCAAAACAAATGTGTTGGCTCTATACTTGGTCTTTGTCGAAGGGACATTCAGAATACCTCGCTGTCGTAATCGAAGAGTATTCGTTCTTAGGTTGATTTTCGTCAATAATTCAGGACAGTCAACCCGACCCTGAGCAATGTTCGCTAGGTAACAGATGTCATTTATATTTCTTCTGGTTTCAAGGGGTAGAAAGTGATACTTTTTACATCTGTGATGGTAATCCGTAGAATACTGATGGGTCTTAAAATCAAGGTACCTAAGGAATCTTCCTTGAATACGCTCAATGCGTGAATAATAAAATTGATACTGAGGGTTCCAAATCTGAGAAGCGTATTCCAGGTGACTTCGAACATAGGCACAGTATAAGATTTTAATTGTTTTTAAGCTACGGAAATGGAATGACCTTCGTATAATAAACCCTAGAGCCTTGGATGCTTTTTTCACAATGCAGTCAATATGTTTATCAAACAAGAGTTTCGCATCGTGGACTATACCTAAATCTTTAATCTCATGTACTCTCGCTAGGTTCTTATTGTTGAGCCTATATCCTAGGTCAACTGTTTGAAGGCAACGTGTAAACGACATATAAAAGCACTTAGATACATTGAGATCCAGTTTGTTATGTAAGCAATATGCTTGAAATCTATATAAATCGGCCTGTAGGTCATCAACATCCCTTGCATTATACACCACCTTTAATACCTTCATATCATCAGCGAAAAAAACAATCTTAGAATTCAGAAAACAGAGTTTTATGTCCATTATAAATATTATAAATAACAACGGTCCTAATAATGAACCCTGGGGTACACCAGATGGAATAGGAGTCCAAGTTGATGTAAATCCACTCAGAACTACTGCTTGGCTACGATTATAAATGTATGACATGAACCATCTGAGAAGATCACCATGTATCCCAGCCACCGCCAATTTCTGTAGTAGCATTGAATGGTCAATACGGTCGAAACACTTAGTATAGTCGGTATATATAACATCGACTTGAGCACGTTGCTCCATGCCAGCAGTTATGAAATCATTGGCTACTGCGAGGTTAGATACGGTGGAGCGACCTTTAAGGAAACCATGCTGATCCTCACTAAGACTGCTACTCAACACACTATAGACCTGATTATAGACAATCTTTTCCAGAATTTTAGCGAATAGACAAAGCTTCGAAATGGGTCTATAGTTGTCCACTCTGGATTTATCACCCTTCTTAAAAATTGGTGTTACGAATGCAGACTTCCATATTGATGGAACCAGGCCTTCCGTCAGTGATCGGTTGAAAAGAATGCAAATTGGCATTAAGAGGCTATCAACACATTTCACAATATAAATTGGAGGTATATGATCTGGACCGCCAGATTTTGATAGGTCAAGAGATTTAAGAAACTTCAAGATTTCCGTAGAGTCCACGTTGACCGAAGCAATACCGGCACCAGAAGAGGAGGAGGAAATCGCGTTCGACAAGTCATCCGTCAGTGATAAGTACTACACCTCTTAACATCATCTTCTTCCTATGAAGAAGATGATGTTAAGAGGTGTAGTACTCGAAGGAACTATTTCCTTGGAACTTGACCTCCAAACTCCCAGTCACACTTCTCACTTCTTACTCTTATTCCCAATCTTTTACTATCCAAGCTGTACGTCTCTGGAACTCTCTCCCTCAGACTATAAGACGGGCCCCGACGTTAGACTCTTAAATCTCTTTTTATTTCACACTATCACACGCTATAAACTTCCTCATTTCCTGCCTTCCTTTCTATTTTACTAGAGTTGTTATTTTCACGTTATGAAAGTGTATTCTTATCTGTTACACCTATCATATTCTCATATATCCTGTTACCCAAAGGTTGTCTGGAAGAAATCGCTTAAGCGATAAGACCGCTTGTTTTGTATCACTTCTTCTTGTATAATGTTTCGTTTTCTACTATATGGTGTACAAATAAAGCATATTTATCTTATCTTATTAGTGAAATAATGTTCAGAATCGGATTAGTAATTTCAAAGCCTCGTACATGCCTCTTTATATAATACTAGCTGTCCTCCGTGGTTTCACCTGCGTTCCCTTGATAAAAGTAGCCTATACCCTTCTCTATAATGGTATAGAGAAGCCAAGCCTACATCGCGTCGTGACAACTTATGGAAGTTGTCACGACGCGATGTAGGCTTGGCTATCAGCTCTACTATCAGCCTACGACCGGAGCATTCAAAATAGTTGATAAAGCAGTTGAAGAAGATGAAACTGATGACTGTTTTCCATAAAGTTTATTGCGTAAAAATAAAGAACCCAGCTGGGTTCTAGTATGATAATTCTTTATATTATTGATGCACTGGTAAACGAACTGTATTAATGTATTACTAGGATATATTATTTCACTTTAAAAACATGTCCACACAAGTTGCGTCTCAGTACTGATTGAAATGAATGAATGTCTGATGGGACATTCTTCAATTATGAGAATTAAAAATATTGAAAATTCGAATTCGAAAATTTGATCATTTAAAAATTTTAAACATTTAAAAATTAGAATAATATGTACATTTGGAAATAGTATTTTTGACCAGAAGCAATAATTGAAATAGCCAAATCTCAATACGATGGCTTCAGTGGTTTAGGCGTGAAAGCGTAAGCAAACAAAAACAAATGGGCCAGTTGGTGCAGTTGATTATGATTCCACTTATAGCGCTGCAGGTCGTGGGTTTGATTCCCACCCAGGACATGCATTTGTGTGCATGAACATGTCTGTATGTCCTAATTCTGGGTGTAATTATGTACATTATGTTACTTATATATTTACAAACAAAAAGATGTCCATAGTACAAGCTCAGCTTAGTTTGGGATCAGATGACCGTACGTGAGGAATATCCCAGGATGTTTATTTTATTTATTTATTATTTAAACTTATTATTTATTACTAAACTTATTACCATTTATTATTATTACTACTTATTAATTCTTAAACAAACTACGATGGATTAGTACCTATCTCTTCAAAAAATGTTAACATAAGTACCCACAAAGTACTAATATAAAGCATCGCACTGAATTTCCTTTGCTTATAAGTAGTGAATCCATGCTGTTTAATAATTATGTAAACTTTGGTCGTGCTTATTTAAATAAGCCACTAGAAAAGGTATTTAAATAGAAAATTAAATATTATATTACTTAATAATATTGGAATTTTATCGGCTGGTACCACGTTATACAGTACGCATCTAATTTGACGCAACGTCAAGTTTGGTGCCGATGCATGTGTGCGTGCGTGTAACACAACTGCAAAGTAACAAATGAATGCTGGTTTTGGCGCGCGATCTAGCCTACATACTACCCTTAACTGGCTTAATCTGATTGTCACAATGTACGTAGTGCAGCATTACTAACAGCAGCAGTACTAACGTATGTTAGTTATTACCTGAATAATTATAATAAATGCAAAGTGAGTTTGTATTTTACCTATTGATGCCTCAACCGAGCAACCAAACAACATAAAATTATGGGTAGATTATGGACTATCTAGACTAACATAAAGTGTACTTTTATCCTGGGAAAACATAAGATCCCCGGGAATTCGGGTGTTCACAGGAGATATTTTATATTAATATTTTAATTCGAAGCCATTATATAGTTTCAATTTTGGAGAAGCAGTTCCCCATAATGTAATTGCACGGAACCAAACAAGATGGATGAAAGATTTGTAATGAAAACCTTGATTTAGAGTGATGTTTCAAAATTTCAACTAGCCAGTACAACATTTTTAGATGCAAACAAAGCTGTTTAGGTCATTGAAAGTTTTTGCCATGTTTCTTATGTTAAGGTGGAAACCAAAGTATCTTACTTCTTTTGTGCTTTGAAAAGTTTTCTAGTGTTGTTGGGTGGTAAAGATTATTTTAATTGTTTTTGTATCATTTGGTTTGATTGGCAATACTTATGTCTTGCTTAGGCTGGTCTCTATAACAGACCAGTGGCCTTTGGGTTCTTATGGGAAGCTCAAACAGCTGTATCATCAGCAAAAGTATCCAAATAACAGTGGTATCAGAAGTATAATAAAAATGCATAGCTGGGTACCACATTTTTTAAATCTGGCAAACAATTTAATTAGGTATGACAGTGTTTGTCAATAATATTGATATCTCTCTATTCTTCTGATATGTTTTATTGTTTGTTTTAGACCAAAATATGCTGTTGCTGCGGTCAAAAAGAAGCTGTACTCACAAAACCCACATCAAGCAATGTTTTCTTTACTTACCCTAGAAAGTATTGTTAAGAACTGTGGTAAGTAATATTTGCTTTATTTATTGAGTACTGAGACTTATCAGTTGACAATTTTACAATTGGACTTTGAACAGATGAGGGTAAACAGTTATAATGGTATTGGTATCTAGGTATAACAAACCTACAATATTTTATACTCAATTAATTTTCAACCTTAAAACATCAGTTATGACTGCAATAAATCTATTGAGTAAAATTAAACCCATATTATATACATACCATTAAATTGAGTAACCGATAAACCAAAAGATTCCTATACTCTTGAAAACTATAAAGTAACATACCCACTTAATGAGTCTTCTATTATATTAAGTACTTGCGGTCAACATCTGTTGTGTTGTAATATGATCAGTGATCACATCTCAACACATATCAACAAGAAATACATATAACAATGTATTATACTTATTATGGCAGCAATAAAATCTGTTTTAATAATAGACTAATTTATTAAAATGATAAGAGTAGATTATTGTAAACCTGATCAAAAGTGGCTCCAAATGGTTCGTGAAATATTACACACTGCTGCTTGCCACTTCTCTTTTCTTGGCTTGACATGCTCCCACTCTTGATATTGTTATTTATTTACTACTAGCTGTCCCGCGCGGTTTCACCCGCATTCCTTCCTTCATTGATGAGGCATAAAAAGAAAACAAACTGTAGAATTCGTTGCTGAACTCTCAGGCCTCCCCTTAGAATTTATCAACAATCTGTTGCGGTTCTTAGCAACACTAACCGTGCCAAAAGAGGCTAACGAACTTCGAACAACTTCGACTAAAACTGACATAAAAACCTTTTTAGCTAAGAAAACATGATTTTATTGCATCTAAGTTAATGTATCTGTGAGTCATGTAAAAAACACAAACTACGTCATAATCTAAAGAATGATTCATGTTTGTAAACATTGATTCATTAACGATATATTGAAATTCCCACAGGTTCTGGAGTACACGATGAAGTGACGTCGAAAGTTTTCTGTGAGATGCTGCGCGATCTGGTGAAGACGACCCCACATGAAAATCTCCGCACCAAGATCCTCGAACTTATACAGGCTTGGGCGTTCGCGTTCAGGAATGCACCCAAATATAGAGCTGTGCAGGTAAGTGGCAAAACATTATGAAAATGTTTCTTGTTGGGGTCTATGACCCTCTGTCATCAAGGTACCTGATATCATACATTAATAATAAAAATTATTCAACAATAGTTCAAATACTATAGTGACTTCATTTTACTTTATTAGAACTTATTAAATACTCATGTATTCAGTTTAGGCTCTGATAAGGCATTTATGACCATAACTACTACCTCAGAGTATATAAATACTATGTACAACTACTACTGAGAGTTCTCCTACAAAAAACACAGCAAGGTATTTTTCAGATTCAACAGTAAGGAACACAATATATTTTGTTGAATGTAGCAACATAATTTAATGATTTTGTCTGATCCAATTATAATACATTAGCTCATAGAGAACATAACGTCATAGGTGACTTTAGTAAGTAATTAACATCTAGGTACACAATAAAGTGTATCCAACCTAAATGGGTGTCAATTAGGTGTAACATCGTTATAAGGTTAGATCTACACTTACAATATAATAAAGCTGAAGGTTTTTTTGTTTGATTGTTTAAACGCGCTAATATCTGGAACAACCAGTCGAATTCGAAAAATTCTTTCACTATAGTAGATTTCAAATAGCATGAGTTCGGTGACACATGGTATATTATTAGATTTTTCAATGGTTAATGTTCATTTCGATATAATAAAGGAATACTATGATAGAGCGAGGTTTCATGAAATATTGTGAGTAGGTACTATTTCGGAGTAATCAAATGGAATTTCACTAGATATTGGTAAAAAACCCTTAACCTTGACGACTCATCCTATGTGAAATAGGGTATAATAGGAGGCTACATTATCCCTAAGTGTATATACATATATATTATATGTAATCAGCTCGCCACTCGCAGCAGTAAATTCGAGTAATTGTTCTGTTTACATTGTACGATTCGTGTCATTGCCCCTATGTAATAATTTATATCTGTATTTATTACTATCAATATATTTATAATTTCTTTTATAATAATTTGGCTAACGAATCCAATTATTCTCCCACTAGCTGTCCTCCGCGGTTTCACTCGTGTTCCTGGGATAAAATGTAGCCTATGCGCTTCTCCACACCATAGGCTATCTGCATGCCAAATTTCATCGCGATAGGTTCAGTGGTTTAGGTGTGAAAGCGTGACAAACTCAAATTCACATTTATAATATTAGTTAGGACTAGGATATTAAAAATCCGGAATTAATATGTAAATGCTCAATCACAAGTCACAACACAAATAAGGTATATTTTGGTATCCAATTAATCCATAAATTCCATCTATAATTAAGGTGCGAAAGCTGTAGCTCTATTATATATATTCACATTCACTGACTCACACATTGCCCCTATAATTAATACACACAACCGCCACATTTATTTTCATAAATTTTTTCCTCAACTGTACCAATGACACGTCGAATCACCGCCAATGAAGTCGTACAAGTGCCGAGCTATGAATACGAAGTAGTTTTTACAGCATTCACAGTTAATTGTACAGTTATCAACACAGGTTCAGCACAAAGACGTTGCGTTTCAGCATATTAGAAAATATATGAGTTGCCGACTGTTTACCGCGTCATCTTATCAGTCAATCGCGTGAGTCATAAGGTCATAACAATGCGAAGTACCAAACAAATATTACTGTCAGGTGTATTTTCATATCTCCTTTGTGTTTCGTTTTTAGACACAAAATGGTATTAAATAACCGATTTTAAAAGTGTATTTAGTGAAATGTATGCAGAGCTAAATTCTTTGGTTGTTAACAGGATACAGTAAACATTCTGAAAGCTGAAGGATTCAAGTTCCCAACACTAAAGGAATCTGATGCAATGTTCTCAGCTGATACAGCACCGGAATGGGCAGATGGAGAAGTGTGTCACAGGTTTGTTACAAGTTATTTTTTTTTGTTTCTTTATATTGAACTGTCTGACCTTGATTTCATTGTCTGTAAACATTTTATGCTGCAAGAACTAAAACCTTTTTCAAGTATACTTTTTAGAATGTATTAAGTACCTCATACTGACAATAACAATCTTATCCATTTAAGACATGGTATTGTATAATGGTGGATATCCATCAGAGTTGGTAGCGAGGAATGTGTTTTAGCTGACAAATAGGATCTAGGCTGACATAAAGGAGCGAGCCTATTGGTCAGGTAAAACATATTCCTCACTAGATATCACTGGTGGACATCCACTCTTATAGTACCATATACTATGAGTATTAGGTAAATAGAACTGGTCCCACCAGTGAACTGGTCCTATATTAATAACTTTATTACAGGTGTCGCACCACTTTCTCATTGATAGTACGGAGGCACCACTGTCGGGCTTGCGGTCAAGTGTTCTGTCAGCAGTGCAGCTCTAAAACATCCACTCTGCCCAAGTTTGGTATTGAGAAAGAGGTAAGCTTGAAGTTGTTTAATTTATATCAGTTGGGATCAGAAATTGTAGTATTAATAGACAAGACTTAAAAATAATAGAGAAAGTTTTACAATGGGCGGCCTTATCACTAAAAGTGATCTCTACCATGCTGCCTTTGGATAGAAAGGAGTTAAAATAAACATTAAAAGATGGGGGTGTACAATAAAACCAAAACAAATATTAAATAAATAGTAATAATTAGGATAAGTTATATAAAATATACTAACTTTCTACTATACTGTATAACTTATTACATTAATTAATTTACAAGTCCCTGCCAATCCAGAATTTCAAGGATTGTTAAAAAATGTTCCTTACCTTAGTATGTACACCTGAAAAAACTGCAATGACAATTCCACATCAAAATATGATTGCTATTTCACCTCCAGCATTATAGTGCTATATCTAAAAAATGTGTGATTTCAAAAAATAAAACAGTGTCTCGTAACGCTTTGCTATCCCACAAAGTTTTAATGGCTCTCAAGACCAAATCAGAGATCTAAAAAATATGTGATTTCAAAAAATAAAACAGTGTCTCGTAACACTTTGCTATCCCACAAAGTTTTAATGGCTCTCAAGACCAAATCAGAGAGGCTACTGTGTAAGTCAATATTAATGAAATTAATTAAACTGGGCTTCATTGAAATCTCATTATCTGGAGGGCTATAATATTTATACCTCAAGAGAATCACCCGACAAGTCAATGGATGGCTATAATAGAATTGCAGAAAAAGGAAGACCATTTTAATGAAGTTCACAAACATTCGATTTACACGGTAGTCCAACAGATAGGATACTTGACGCTCTATGCCCCAAGTTAAATATATCCTGGGACATATACAAAAGGTTCAGTGGTGAATTTCACATTATTTATTTATTTATTATTTATAGACGAGCAGCTTGTAAGCTGATGTGTCTATTTCACACAGTGTTGAAAGTCACTCCGTACTTATACATAGTTTATACACTTTTTTCTTTTAGAACTAAAGAAATACTACCTCTGATCCCTACTTGCCACTTGTAAAATACTCATGACACAGGGGTGAATATAATAAAAGTTACCAACTATTATTGAAGATGATATTAACTAGCAGGTCATGTTGTCTACTAGGTCCGAGTATGTGATGCATGCTATGACAAAGTGAGCCGTCCGCCATCTTCATCTGCTAAGATAGAGATAGTTGATACAGCCAATGACTATGGACCTACACAGCCTCAAGTAAGTTCATATTAATTTATTGAATGCAAAAAATATGGATTATGAGTTCTGGACTTTAAAGTAATCAAAATAAATCCTAGTGACGGGTCCTGATAAAATGGTAAAATGTGCAATAGATTTTCTCAGAACTCATTATTTTAGAAAGACAGTAATTGTTACCATTGGTTATGTTAATTAGAAGATACAATATTTGTTATTTGGAGACCTACAAGGGCAATTATACTATCATGAATAATTTCCGACCATAGCTACTTTATGCAGTACAGAAAAAGCCCACTACTGCTTTTTTGTTTGCTTTTTTTTTTAGTTAACTACTCAACTGATAAATATGAAATCATGGCATGCAAATAGCCTATGATATGGAGAAATATATCCTAGGCTGATTTTTATACTGGGAATGAGCAGGACAGCTAGTTTATAATGTGTCTGTGATGTTTTATTTGTCTAGCATTAACAGTCCTCAGGTGTGAAATGAACTTATAATTTCTGCCAAGGTCAATGCTAATACAACAGTACTTCACTGCAAATATAACAAACATTACTTTGAGGTTATGTTCATATTTTAGGTTTAAGAATGATATAAAACAGGAATAGCTTAAAAATTATTTATTTACCTTAAATTAAAACATTTACTGTCCATCATAATTATCTCCCGGCATTTCTCCACCAGGAACCAACATTGCAATATTGTTACCGTTTAATAATATTTGGTCCAACTTGGTAATTTTTCTTCCCTCCGGTGTTGATTCGTATTCGGTGACGTCGTCTAATAACATATTCACAAAGTCGTCGAAGCCCTGCAGAGTCCCAACCATTTCTTTGTCATTCTTCATTATAATATGAATCCGTGAACCGATACATTTGTCCACGAGTTCCAGTGGCAACAAAGTATTTGGATTGGGAAGTGCGGCGGCTTGTGCCATTATTAATAATAACTATAGATTACTAGGTTAGGTAATATGAATTTTTTTGCTCGTAAACTTTTTGTTTTTCATCAATCGAGCACAACCGTGCTTTTTTGTCAGTTGTCACCTGTGCTGCCAACTCTTAAAATATACTTTTTTTTTGTTATTTTGTTCATGACCATGGATACAAAGTTCTTCAGTCGCATACAATTTATTTATAATATCACTTTCATATAGTCCGCACATTAACTATCACTTTATTGGATAAAATTTCACCGATAATATGCAATAAAACTCAAAATACACGAATTTATGAAAATAAAAATGAAAACGCTACGTCACTGCAAGTTCCCGTGCAAAAAAGTGCAGTGCTGCCAACTCTTCTAACCAAAAACTAAGTGCCTATACTAACTAACATAACTAACTAGTATATATACGGCAATTTTAGTACTATTCCTCATTTATTTCTTCTCCTTAAAGGTTCAGAATACTCATTTTATCGATTATCACTCACAATCAAACACAAAATATTGAATTTCACTTGCAACTGTATCGTATTTTGATCAGCCAATGATAGCTAGATCATTTGGGTACTCACAGGATCACACTCATTTGCAATCTTTTCATTCATTTTAACCAAGGCAAAAGAGATGATACTATATAGCAATACAACAGTACGCTTGTAATCGAGACGAGATTTCCCCGGCTGTAATTTCATAAAAGTGGTACCTATGTGCATTGTGCGTTTCGTTTCATTAATTACACCATGGAACAATAAAAACGAGTGGAAATGCGAAGTGTCAAAATATGTATCAGAACCGCTGTCGCCAAAGGGGTACGAACATTTTTGTATGGGAGCTGGCATAGCCACCCGCCGCCATTTTGATTTTTTTTCAATGTCGCGGCGCACGGTGTAAGTGGTATATTTGGGTAGAGGACACTTATACAAACAAAAAATGTTAAGCAATATGGTGACCTAAAGTGTCACGTTTCCGAGATATTTGGAGGTAAAGATCGCCATATGAGAATTACGACAATCATTAAAAATGAACTTATTACGTGTTTATATGCATTAGATTGTATTCAAATAATAGTTCCCAGGTTGATTTAACTATTTATTAGAATATAGTAAACAAGGAGCACGAAAAAACAATATTCATTAATTAGTTACGTACTAAACCGCATCGCAATATTCGCAATGAAACACAATGTTGTCAAGTAGCTCGGATCGTAGTGGTTAACTTGTTTTCCATGTCGCCGTTATTAACCAAAATGACAATACTTGTCTTAAAATATCATGTTACCGAGATATTGGAATATCGATGTATATATATTATGAGACGAATGACAATAGTTTATGGTTGATTTAGTACAATTTATGTTCTTGTTTTTAAGCAATAGTGGTCAAATAATATTGCATCACGGTTTTAAAAATAAAATAAAACAAATAATAGAAACAGGCCGTGACCTTAAACCTTTAAATAAAAGGTTTTTTTTACACTACTTAGGTAGCAAACAAACATACGGCCCGCCTAAGCGAAGAAAGCTCCTTTGAAACTATTTTGGTTCCCATGTGTGAGGATGGACTCCCCGTTAATGGAGACTTGCGATGGTAGAAGGTAGCCGTAGGCATCAGGTTAAACAATTCTACAGAACACTATCTGTTGTACAAGCGGTAGAACACACATAAGGAGGCAAAGTCTCTCCTCAGATTGAGGGGCCCTAAGGCGCTTGTGAGCTCGGGATCGTCGACGATTCTAATGGCACGTCGCTGAACCGAGTCTAAAGGCCCAAACTGGTATCCAATTAAGAGCAGTACTCCATATAAGGCCGGCCTTGCGACTTGTAAAGTTGCAGCCTTTGCCCCGATGTGAAGTACTGCTTCGCTCTGTTGAGCACTTCCGAGTTTTTTGGATGCTAGCTTAACCTTATCTTCTAGACGGCCTATTGACGTCGTTAGAAATGTCGATACCGAGGATCCCGATGCTTTCACTGATGTCCGTGTTCTGGAATTGTGAAGCCACAGTAAATCGGGTTTTCTTAGCGGTGAACGCGCAGACTTGGTTCTTAGTGGGGTTGAAATGGACTAGGTTTAGTCGACCGTAATTGGAGACACTAGTTAGTGAGCTCTCGATTTCAGACAAGCCGTTCGCGGCTGTCCTCCACCACGAAACGAGGAATATTTGCAATAATAATAATAAATCTTTATTATCAGGCTACTATGGCCCATAGATAAATAACCTTAATAAACATAAATATTATAATAAAACATTTATTTTAGTATAAAACACTTAAAGCCTATGTTAGTTAACACTACTGCACTGCACTATGTCTTCGTGCAATCATGTGACACTTGTCCGCGAAAGCGACGGAACACCACGTTCTGCAGCCAAAAGTCCTCTTCCATGACGAGGTGCAGAAAACATGTTGATACTCGCACCACGAACGCCTTGAAGTTGACGTTGCGGCTCGATTCCAACAGCTGCACCCTCAGCGAGTACTTGATTCTTTGGCGAATGTACTCCACGATGTCCTCCGCCTTGGTGGCGTAGTGTAGACGAGAAATATACACCGGAGTGTTTGGAATGGCAGCACGCATGGTTTGCTTAGGCTCCACAGGAGCTGTGCCGCATCGGTTCTTATTCGTTTTCTGACGGTGCTTCCTGCTTTGCACTATCTCAAAACCATCATCACAAGCCCGCTTCGATTCCCTTTCAGGCATGGGCTTCGTAAAAGGTGCTGACGTAGTAGACACAGGCAGTAGGTCAGTGGACCGGGTAGGTGGTGCGGCGCGGGCGATGCGCGTTCTCTGTACAATATATGCCGTCAATAGACAGCATTTCATTGATATGCAGCAGGAACAGTGTTGGGGACAGTACAGACCCTTGCGGGACGCCAGTATTTATATCTCTCAGCTCTTATGCATCTGCTGGACAGAAAATTGGCGACCCATTTGCATAGTCCCTCGGGAAGTCCATATGCTGGTAACTTCCTTAGAAGACACTGGTGCCAGACCCGATCGAACGCCTTCGCCACCTTGACTCTCGATGGCAAGTGACCACTCGGCTGGTGACCTTCTAGTGTATACATAGACACATCACAGCCAAGGGAATATGGCGGAAGCCATATTGTCGGTCACTCAACAAATCGTGATCCTCTAGGTATCTCAAGAGTTGCGTGTTGATCACTCGCTACATGACATTGGAGACAATGGGAGATGATGGCAATAGGCCTGTAATACGTCGGGTCTGATCTATCGCCCTTTTTGGCATTGTGTGCACGTAAGCAGTCTTCCACGAAGACGGGACTTTCATTTGGGTGGAAGTTTTATTAGGTCGGGCCGGCCGCAGGACCGGGTTTTTTTTATTTATTTAGGACGCTATTGCAATTTTGGCGCCCAGGGAGCATTACTCAGCGATCTTTAGTTCCAATTAATTTGGTAACATAGATTTTAAGACAAGTAATAATAATGACAAGATGGAAAACAAGTCACGATCCGAGCTACTTTGACAACATTGTGGTTCATAGCGAATATTACGATGCTGTTTAGTAGGTAAGTAATTAAAAATATTATTTTCGTGCTCCTAGTATTACTCTATTAAAAAAAAATATATATCAACCTGGGAACTATTATTTGAATACAATCGAATGCATATAAACACGTAATAAGTTAATTTTTAATGATTGTCATAATTCTCATATGACGATCTTTACCTCCAAATATCTCGGAAACGTGACACTTTAGGCCACCATATAGATTAACATTTTTTGTTTGTATAAGTGTCCTCTACCCATATATACCAGTTACATCGTGCGCCGCGACATTGAAAAAAAACTAAAATGGCGGCGGCTAGCTATGCCACAAAGGTTCTATCCCCTTTCACACAAAGAAATAGATACTCACATATTGCACACCAATAAACAATTAATTTGATTAGTCGTTTCTAGTTTAGACAATATTAGCTCAAGTCACAATATCGTACATTCAAAAATATATCTTCACTCTCTAATTATAAAATTTATTTTGCTATAGCGTAGAAAGAATATACAACGTTTTGTAATCTACAAACAATCTATATTCAATTGAACGATCGAGTTCCGCTATCGCCCCCTAGATGGCGCTATTCTCAGTGGACGCAATTATTATCTTAATGTACTTTAACATAAGGTTGATAATTGCGTCATACTTCGATATATTCTGCCACTCAACCAGTGCGGTGACACATTGAATAACATTATCGATACTGATCGATACTTTGGGCCCAATTCACATAAATATTTTACCAAAAATGAAACTTGAACGAATCAAGAAAGAACTTACAAACCCATTTTTATGGATTTTTTTTAGTTGTTGTTTAAATAAATATTTATGTTAGTAGATATTTTCGATTTTAGTTTCACTAATGTATCGCTGTTGATTTCGTAATAAATAAATAAATAGACTAAATAAGTTTCGTTCAACCTTCGGCCACATTCAGAGTTTTTATTGTGTAACTGTAATTAGACTACTTGCAATGTATGTATGTAACTATGTTCGGGTGGAATCTTGCAAGTCGAATTTCACTCACTTCCAGTGGTCGGATGGACTTGATAAGTGGTATACATTAGTATATTGGATGAAAATGCAAGTACAGTCAACAAAAAGTACAGTCACTAAAAAAAGCTTGTATTCAAAATGTTTTTGTTATCAAAACCTTTTATTTATTATGAGAATTGGGCCCCTCATCACGCTTATTGCTTGGCGGGCAAAAATAGTTTGAGGATGTGAGTGGAGGTAATATTATAAAGTGGGGGGAAAAGGCAAAATAAACGAATAAGTTTAAATAATAGACTAGAATAGCCCAAACACGGCTAGGAAACGTTGCTGCATTATGGAGTTCCAGTACCTACCCTCCTACTCCATCATCAGACCCTGAAAACTATATATGGTCAAAGTTCATCTCGTGACAATTCCAACAACCTCAAACATGGCTAGGATACGTTGCTCCGTTATGAAAATCCAGTGCCTACCCTCCTACTCCATCATCAGACCCTGAAAACCATATACGGTCAAAATACATCTCAAGACGATTCCAAAAAGTCCAAACACGGCTAACATACGTTATTTCGTTATCGAGTTCCATTGGCTACCTTCCGGATCCATCATCAGATCAGCTCGATGGTACCAAATTATTGTATTGTCATCGGTACTTGATAGATAAGTGTGCAAAGTTTCAGTTTAATCAGACTTCTGGAAGTCGATGAAAATTACGTTTAAAAATTCCATTACATGCATACATACATACATACATACAGGTGAAGCTAATAAAAGCGTGTTAAAAAAAATGACACGCTAAATGTGACAATATGCAGTCTATTAAATTTTGCTCATATTTTGTTCCAAATATTCATGTCGATAAAACCAGCATCCAATCAACCTGACTACATCACTAATTGAATAGCGAAGAACTTTCGAGAATAAAATAGATGATGACATTAAACCAAAATAAACTTTAATTTCCAAGTGATAAGGTTGATTTTAGCTTGAATTTCTATTAATTTAATAGTGAATTGAAATAATTAGATTTTTATTGATTATGTATTAAATTGTACTTACCGATGGTACGAAACACCTCCATTATTAAGATTTTTTCTCCTACTATCATTCTTGCACTCCAAAATTGAGCAATACGGCATATTTATGGAAATCAAAGAATGTGACGGACTACCGACAAGACATAGTGGTTAGATACGACTGGGATCAAATATGCGTTGATTAAGCGTAACAACGCTTAATAGTGGCGACACGAGTCACGCCTACTTCGCACTTCCACTTGGTTTTTATTATTCCGTGAATTACACTAACGAAGAAACGTTTCGTTTCACCTCCAAACAATTGCCGTATTTAGTTATACGGCAATGTGAGCTGCCGTATACCGTATTTTCTGGAAAATAATCGTGGATTGCCGCATATTTATCAATAACAACACTGCTTCACTCCACAAAAAACTTCACTCACTCAAATCACGCATTATCACTCGCACTCATAGATATAATATAAATATATAAATAATGTAGTATGTAATAAGAATCTTAAAAATATTGAAGCTTCTTGGTATACAATCATGTTACGTCGTAGACTGAGAATTGTAGGTGGACAGGCTACTAATCTTACTTCTTGCTAATATTATAAACACGGACGTTTTTACGTTGACGGGCTGTCAGCGTATAGCGAAGAAGATAGCGATAGTTCGACATAATTACATATAAAAATACGGACCGATGACAGGTTATTTTTGGTTCATTTCGTTCACTACGGCTTTTACGGCCAATTACACAACAATTCATCATTACTACACACTAAACAATATCTTTGAGAATATATACGAAGCCACAAATAACATACAATTAAGGTTTCACAGCTCTCTGTTTGGCCTCAGATGACGTTATGACATGCGCCATATTGCGCTCATACCGACCATGCTCTAAATTGATATCACCGTGAGCGCTGTCAAATGTGAATGTTAATTATTGTGTTTTCGGTAAAAATCTAATAAGAATCTCGGTTTTCTATTTGGCAAAGATACTTTTTATGATTTTATGAGAGAAAAATAATAAAAAACGCGGATATTCCTTTTTGCGAGTCAACTTATAAAGGATATAATAATAATATAATAATAAATAATTGATGTGAGCGCTTTGAGCGATTTTAGTGAATTCGGAATGTACCCCAAAGTGGTGTAAACATTGGTTATTGAAGAAGAAAACTTAACTATTTGAATTTGACAACTTTAAAAAACTATCTCTGTATTTATGAACGAGACAACATAGGTACCTAAAATTAATTGCAAATCTTGCAATGAGTAACCATTACTATGATAACTAAAAAAATATACAGTTATGAGTATACCTCCAAACATCTAACACGACCTGCCCAGGCGAACTTGGTACATACACGGACACGCACAGGTACACCGTACGGTGTCAATCAAAAGAATTGATTTTCGATACTGCTTCCCTGCGCGGATTGAAGAAGCTGCACAGTTCTATTGCCACATACACTCGGATCTACCTGCGCAGGTAGACCTGTCAGGTACACCGGATCGTCTGTGGCCATAAGTAACTTTGTGTAATTTTTTGGGTACTCAGACCGGGTAGACTTGGCAACACTGGGAGTAATGTCAATTATAAGATAAGCTTTCAATTTAAAATTTGAAAGCTTAACCGTTTTATTGCTCCGAACAAGTCGAATAATAGATTTTGTTTTGAATTAGCTCTTAGTAGTTGGAAAAATGAACAAATACGTCACCAAATTTCGTGGTGAAGTATATTTCACACCAAGTGGAAAACTCCATATCAAAGATGAACCAGTGACTCCGATAGAAGAGGATTTTGGTGACCATAATCGTTGGGATTTATCTCTGGAAGATAACAACGGAACTATGCGAAAGTCTATGTCATTAAACGATATAGCTGCCCTAAAAGAAGTCCGACTAAATACGGAATTAGATGATACTAATCAAACTATGGAATTCTATCGAAGGTGTGGAAAGTCTACAGGAGCTCCCCATGATCTAACACGTACAAAGTTCGTATCTATGGCGGAAGCTATTTACCATTATCAGCGAGACACACCTGGCCGTTTCCATTCTAAGCGTCCGCAAATATTCCGCTCCCAAGTTACCAACGGTCCTTCAGGTCTCACCATTCCACAATCGCCGATGCTCCGATCGAAGGCTCGGTCGCGACCTACACACATAATGTCTCAGAAGGAGAGAGAGGAAATGGAAGTTGAAGAGATCAAGAAGTTTAAGTTAAAAGCTAATCCCATACCAAAGTCAGTGTTAGAGGGCACTAAAAATCTTCCTGAGGTACCAAGAAAACCCTGTACAGTACCTGCTCCATTCAAATTAACCGAAATACAAAAGAAATTAGCCCAATCCCCAGAACATATTCAGAATTTTAAAGCTCGCCCAGCACCCAAACACATACTTGATAAACCACACATACCTCCTAAACCATCAGTCCATACTACTAAACCAGTAAGTCCTAAATTTCATTACAAACCTAGTGTTTCAGCTGATAACAATAGACATCAGAAACCTATTGAGAAACATGTGGAGAAACCACAGCTACGCCAAGGCCCATTGAAACCTGAACCATTTTCATTTCAAAAGCGTGATGAAGAACTAAAACGTAGACATGAGGAAAGAATACGACGTCAAATTGAGGAGGAGCGAAAACAGGCATCTCAATTCAAAGCCAAACCTATACCTAGTGGTGTAAAAAAACACAGTTCTGTTAAAGGAAGCGCTTCCACAACATCTTCTGAAAATAAAGAGAACTTTATAAAGTTTGAGGCTCGACCACCAGTAGTACTTTATAAGGAACCCTTCAAGCCCATTCTTCAGGCTCAGGTTGTCAAATCTGTGCCGTTTGAGTTGGCCACTGTCAAGCGGGCAGCTGAAAGAGAAAAGTTTGATAAATTGCTCAAAGAAAAAGAAGAAGCACTTGAGTGGTCAAAGAAACTGCAAGAAAAACAGCAACAAGAAATGGAGGAAAAGGATAAGGCAGAATTAAGATCTAAACTTGTCCACCATGCAAAACCAATACTTTCGAAGACACCATTTGTTCCAGAAAAGTCAGTAGCACCTCTGACTGTGCCTGAGACGCCTAAGTTTGTTAGGAGATTGAACCACAAGTAAAATGTTTGTGTTATTTATTTTTTTGATGTCACAAATATGTTTCAAACAATATTTTATGTAGTGTACTTCATGAGTTTATGTATTGAGAATTGTCGAGATCTAAGAAGCCAATTTTGACAAGTATCTCTTCTTCTCGCACTGTTTGTCTCTTTTGGACACATTGTTGTATATGTACTGTCAAAACGGGCCAGTTGGGTCTGGCTGACTATAGGTACATCCTTCGGCACGTAACTCAAGAGTTTGGCTCTCACTTTACAGTTTTTTGTTATATGTGCTGTCTTTCAGTCGTTCTTTTCACTTTTATTGCTTGTCATTATTCTATGGTTATTCCTATTTTTTTTTATGTTAGAAATAACTAAAGAAAATAATCTAACAACTCCAAGGCCAAGTTACGTGCCCGCAATTATAGTGTTCCTTGTGACTTGGTGGACTTTATCATGATTTATTATAATTATTCTACTTATAAGTCTTTTTAAAAATGTAGGTCTTGAGTTATTATATGGGATAGAAATATCCTGTTTATTTGCTTATGCTAAATTTATGCAACATAGTTTTCTGTTAAAATACCTATGTAAGAAGATATAGGCAGACAAAAAAACTCACTGTTGCTTTTATATAATTAGGTACCTAGGTATATACCCAGAATTTCTTGTATTGTAAGTATTGACATTTTAGACGGATATTTTTTTGTGACTCAGGACTGAATTTAATTATAATATACGATTTAGATGTAAATGTTGTTTATTTATTTCCTCGCATATAGGTCATCAACACAGAAAAAAATGTGATAAGTAAATAAGTAGTACATGAATAATACAAATAATATGGTTATTTGCTACTGAACTGAGAAATTAAGGAAATCAGGTTGTTAGTTAGCAAATCAACAATATTATTGCCATTTTTATATATCCCAAATGAATACACATCTTTAATAGTAGTTTTTAAAAATAAAAATTATATCAATTATAGAAAGTAGAACATCTATACATCTAATAAAACTGTAGAAACAGTGTGTCTACTCTACATTGATTATTTTTTATTATTTACCAATAAATTATTGGGTGTGATTTGAAATTTTAGTCTGTTTGAACATGCTAATCTTCAAAACTACTGAATAAATTTTCATTCGCTTTGAATAGGCTTTCTTGTAAAGGAATTTACTGACGCGACGGGTTTTCTTTAAATATCAAAGCTAGATATTTATGATGGGAAGTATAATTCCCAGTCCCTGTCAAAATTCAACTTCTAAAGAGGTAAAATAGAGGAGCGCGATTGAAACCGCGAGACGGAGAACTAGTATTAGCTATAGATTTAGAAGTAGGTAGTAGGTTTAGGTAGTATACAGGATGTTTTTTTGGTCGGTGACGAACGACCCAGGAGCGGTAGTAAAATAATACATTTTCCAAAAATGGTCTTAATTCCATTAAATACTGTAAATGCGTTGAGAAAAACCTTATACAATTTGAAATAAAATTACCGCAACGTATGGCCACTAGGCGCGTGCACAGACTAGAGTTCCATCGCCCCACCCCTTTACTCCCTCGCACTCCCGTTGAGTATTACGTCTACACTTTAGCAGCTTATTACATGATATTATTTTTATTATTATAAAAACAAAGTATTTTACCCTGAGTTGCTCGTTGCTGACCAAAACAACGCCCTGTATTTCTTTTCTAGGTTGAAAATTCTGCTTAGTTTGGTATTACACAGTTTAGTAGTCACTTGCTTACCTACTGGCAGGTGGACTGCCTGGCTGCTTCTCGGCCTTATAATGATATTATTAAAGACATGTACAAGAATGAAAATAAAAGTTGTGGTTTAAATAATTATATTAATGCAATAATATAATAAATAATATAATTATTTTCTAATATTAGGTTTATTATTCACTTTACAACTTCTTACAGAAACGTCCCCCTGGTGGTAAAACGGCGGAAGAACTTCAGGAAGAAGAGGAATTGCAATTGGCGCTCGCTCTCAGTCAATCGGAGGCTGAGCACAAGGAGAAGGAGCGCAAGTCTCGCTCGCACATCGCACCCAGTCCTACTCCGCATCATCCCACTGGTAAATTATGTTGGCCCCTAGAATAAGATTTTCAGTTTTACAAATACACTATACTGGTTTACTTTTCAAAGGGTAGCCACATTTTCATGGGCTATTGTACCTACTCAAAATTATGAACAACTTTTACAACAGAACCAACTCTGAGTTTGCAAAAAAACAAATTTATCAACACTGCACTATCAATATAACAGGTGGAGATTTTGAGATGGCATATTTTCGAAACCTATGTTGGGTTAGTCATGCTGAACAACTTTTACTATGGGACCAACACTGATTTCTTAAATTTATTTTAAATACATTTTGATCGAGCAAGGTTGACATTTACTATGAATAGTTAAAAAAAAAAAATTGAGAATTCACCATTGGTAGTAAAAGTTGTTCAGCATGACCAACCCAACATAGGTTTCGAAAATATGCCATCTCGAAGTCTCCACCCAGTATATGAAAACAAAGGGTTTATGTTTCGAGATTTCAGAGTTGGTCTCTTAGTTAAAGTTGTTCATAATTATGAGTTAATTCCAAGAAAATGACTTTTTAACTTTGGCTTATCTAAAATACGGATCAACTAATTTGTCTTGTATTGATATTGGTGCCGATTCTGTTGTAAATCGCACTAAACTAATTTTGGTTACATCACATCTTTTTGCTTTTTCTTACAAACAGTACTGAAAAGGGAGAGAGCATATTTGAAGCTGTGAAATTAGTCTGCCGTTTTCAGTTTAGGGTAAATAGACGTAATCAATTTTGATGGCGACAAAATTTATGTTGAAAACAAGCAATTGGTCTAATTTGACTGGAATAAATTTGTTACATCCTATTCTTTGTTAGAAAGAAGCGCTCGTGGTGTAGCATGATTAACCGTTCTTAATCGATCGGCAAAGTTAAGCTACCACCGTCGTGGTCGGTATCTGGATGGGTGACCGCCTTGTGGTATTTCAAATCGAACGTTTCCGTGCTTCGGAAGGCACGTAAAGCCGTTGGTCCCGGTTATCACTTAATTGTGATAGTCGTTAAGCTAGTTGGATGCCTCCTAGGCAGCTTGAAAAATTCAAACAGTAGGTTGACCACTAGCCTACCTCCACCGATCCGCAGTGGGCACGCGTGGTGGAGTATTGCCATCCTCTATATGTGAAAGGAGGCCTGGGGTCAGCAGTGGGACATTATAGGCTGATGATGATGATGATTCTTTGTTAGAATGAATGTGGTGAGACTAAATTAGTTTGGTTGTAAGCAACAGAATCAGTACCATTGTGGACCTCTATCTTTGTTTATCCAGTGTCACCGACGGCGTCGTCAGTGAGCGCGTCCCCGGAGCACAGCGGTGCGGGTGCGGGTGGTGGTGGTGGTGGTGGTGGTGCGGGCGTCACTAACACGGAGCTCTCTCGGTACTTGGACCGCAATTACTGGGAGCAGCGCTCGTCGCGCGACGCGCCCTCCGCCGCGCCCACCGCGCCCGCGCCCGGGCCCGCTTCGCACACCTCACACGACGCTGTTGAGGTCAATATTACCTACTAGCTACCCGCCCCGGCTTCGCACGGGCACCCTGCCCTGCCCTGCCCTGCCCTGCCCTGCTCTGCCCTACCCTGCCCTGCCCTACCCAAACCTAACCTACCCTACCCTACGGGTATGAAAAATAGTTTACGTCCTATTCTTAGACCTACTGAGTATACACACAAAATCTCATAAGAATCGGTCAAGCCGTCTCGAAGGAGTTTTTTTACAAACACTGTTCTAATTCTTACATTTTTAAACTCGTGATATCTTTCGAATGGAATGTCCGAATTGAATAATTCAAAAAGTTATACAAAGGTATTGAAGCAGTCTTGAATATGAAGTAATTTATTTTGATATGAATTAATACCAAGATAAAAATAAAGAGCTTTTTCAAGCGGCGGCATTTCCATTAAATTTTTAAAATAAAAGAACACTTATTGTGGCATAACTATATTAGTTAGACATATACTGTCGCGACACTTTTTGTAAATAATGATGTGTTCAACAAAGTCGTAGTACATTATTTTATTCTATCATCAATAGTTTTCGCAGCGCACGCGATGAAATGAATATTTTAGGCATTGAATTATTACGCTTAGAAGCGAAGTATCGAACAAAAATCCTCGCGATACGTAGGCCACTTGACAACCAATGTGTGCGTGAGCACCATATAATTACACTCGCTGACACGCACACAAGCGCACGAGTAATGTTGCAAGCTAAACGAAATTTTTCGGTAAAATACCTTAACCTTCCTATTTCGTCTACTAGTGAAATCGGAAGTAGGTAAATTAAATAAATAGTTTAAAAAGTTCTGCGGCTGTTATTTATTTATTACTAAGTAGTTTAATGGTTATGTTTCATAGTACTTATGTCGGGTATTTTAACATAATAAAACCAAGACAATGTGCAGAGCTATGAACGATCGTACAATTTGTAGCTTTCATGGTAATGATAGGTTTCATATATGATAGGTTGTATAGAAAAAGAAGATTAAGTAGTATGTAGGTATTATATACCATTATCGTATAAAAGACGAATAGCTATACATTCTTATAATATCTACCTGAATCTATACTAATATAATATTTATAATACAATAAAGCGGAAGTGTTTTTTGTTTGTTTGTTTAAACGGGTTAATCTCTGTAAAAAAAACTACCTGTAAAACTACTACTGTGTAAAACTACCATTCTGATTCGAAATTATTTCACTAATATGAAGCTAGTATTATAGGCTACTTATCCCAAGAACGCGGGTGAAACCGCGGGAGACAGCTAGTCGGTTATAATAGCTATAAAGTAAAAGAAACAACCACATGATACCTAGGTATCGGACTCAATTACTTTATTAATAACAAAATCAGTATCAATTACGTAAAACAACGCAAATTCGCTCACAAACAGCTGGCAACACTTTGCTCGAAATCTGAGTGAAGTTTTTTTTTTTTTTATTTTGTTATTTTAGATGAATTACGCAATAAAATTAGTGGCTTACCTGTGGAATGTTATATCAGAACTCTTATCTTTCTTCCCTGATGAATTATGACACAATTTTACTGCACAAACCGTCATATTTATTATTTATCTGAGAGCTGCACTCACTATAACGTCACTCAGTACTCTGACAGCGCGGCGGTCATACGAAGCCATATGTGGCTTACTTTGAATGGATTATTTTTCGCGCGTGTACTTTGTTTCTATGTGTAATAATTCAATGATTTTAGGTATTTTTTTTACACCTTGGGTTACATTATTGGAGTTTTAGTAAGGATCCCAAATTTTTTTGAAAATAAATTATAGCCTATGTCACCCAGGGATAATGTAGCTTCCCAACAGTGAAAGAATTTTTCAAAACGGTTCAGTAGCTTCGGAGCCTATTCAATGCAAACAAACAATCAAATCTTTCCTCGTTATAATATTAGTTTAGATATAACTATTATAGTGGCTCTTGGAATGGAATGGAATTCCCTTGTCGATTTGGTATACCGAACGTACTGACAAAAATTCACGAGAATAGGTTGAGAACAGCCGGACATCTGTACATACATACGAAAGCATTTTTGCCCAAGCTGAAACGGAGATGCTTCACGCTCGCTCGACCAATCATACAGGGTGGAAATTTGTAACGAATCGAGGCATCCCTTTTTGAGTTCCTGCTATGTCACCACACTATGATGGATTACTTTCCAAATCAAATATAATTTTACTTGTATGATTGCATTGTAGTGTTATAAGTTAAATTACAATTGTAACTATATAACTAATAATATAAATGCGAAAGTAACACTGTTTGTTAACTTTTCACGAGGAAATCTCTGTACCGTATGTAGTTGACATTTGGCATGCAGAATACCTATGATATGTAGGCTATATTTTTTATCCCACGAACGCAAGTTAAATCGCGAGGGGCAGCTGACGAAACTGATTATCAGTTCTGTGTTTAGTGAATAATGTATCTTAATTACCTTATAGACATTCCCTAAGCCTTCGACCACCGCGGCTCAAGATGATGACGCCGAAGACAAGGAGATCGACGACTTCGTGGAGTCGCTCAAGTCACAAGTTGAAATATTTGTCAACAGAATGAAGAGCAATTCTTCACGGTAATTACACACACAAAACATTCATTTTAGTAATCACAGAACCACAATATCAAAGATTTTAAGAGAAAATATTTAGAAAAATGTGCATTTTATCCCTGGAAACCGCGGGACGGAAGCTAGTGTATACATAATATACATAGATACTAGCTGCCCGGCGCGACTTCGTTCGCGTGGTGCTACCCTACCCTGTGGTGCTAACCTACCCTACCCTACTCCATCTAAACCATCCAGGGCTTCACCCAAACGCATACAAAAAAATTCAACTGTACGTGTGTTTGTTGAATTGAAATTTGAATGAATTTTTTTGTATGCGTTTGGGTGGCGCCCTAGATGGTTTAGATTCACAAATCAGCCCGGCAGATGGCGCTGCAGTCGGTATCTAGGTTATATTATCGACTGCAGTTTAGGAGGAGCTCAGTGACAAACACGTACAGTTGAATTCATTCAAATTAGTCCATCCGTTTAGGAGGAGTTTAGTGAAAAACACACGTGCAGTAGAATTTTATATATAAACACAGATAAATCACAGCCAAATATATATTACTTTGTTATTCTTTTCCAGTGGGCGTTCGATTGCGAATGATACAGCAGTCCAAACTCTATTCATGAACATTACAGCGATGCACTCGCGTCTGCTGCGGTTTATTCAACAGCAGGACGATAAAAGAGTATATTTGGAGAGTTTGCAGGTAAAAATATATTTTTTTTAAATCAGACGGTTTGATTCCTGTATAAAATTAGAAACATTTATTATTCGACGGGCCAGTTTGCGCAGTTGGTTTATAAACTAAACTAATTTAACTTCATTATCTCTTACAAATAACCTAATAATGCCAGCGGGGAGCTGTTTTCGCAAACGCATTAGCCTGCTGGGAACCTTGCCGTCAATCGGAATCAGCGACAGACCTGAGAAAATTTACAACATTATAGATTGTAATTTGTACATATAATTGTAAATAAAATTGTGAATAAAAATCGGCCAAGTGCGAGTCGGTCTTGCACACGGAGGGTTCCGTACAATATTAACTAACACAACTGCTATGATAAAAAACGCAAAAAAAATACGTTTCTTGTATGGGCTTTTTTCGAAGAGATTTCTGCAGGGTCGGCAACGCGCAAGTGATACCGCTGGTGTTGCAAGTGTCCATAGGCTACGGTAACCGCTTACCATCAGGCGGGCCGTATGCTTGTTTGCCACCTTAATGGTATAAAAAAAAAATGGGCGCCCCTTTTTTTGATGATGATGATGATGTTATAGCGGCAATAGAAATACACATTCTCTGAAAATTTCCCCTGTGTACCTATTACCGTTCATGAGATACAGCCAACAGACGGATATTTGGCACCCTTCGAGTATGGAACCCTAAAAAGAAATGAAGTTGTATCAAATTGTTTGTGTATAGGACAAGGTGACCCAGATCCGCGACAGCCGCGCGGCCCTGGACACGCTCCGCGCGGAGCACTGCGCGCGCGTGGCGGCGGCGGCCGAGGCGGCCGAGCGCCAGAGGCAGGTGCAGATGGCCACCAAGCTGCACGCCATGCGCAAGAAGAAGCACGAGTACCTGCAGTACCAGCGGCAACTCGCGCTGCACAAGGTTCAGGTCAGGACGTGTACCATACACTTTAATTATTTCATTTTATATTAGTGTTAGTAAAGGACGCAAAATGATAATGTTTATTGACCAAAAATTTGGTATGAATTTTTGAGTAATTTATTTTGAGCTGAAACTTTTTATAGAGGCTGTATCTGATGATCCTTATGGATGTATATGCCCTTTTTGTTACACTCGGTATAATTACTTGTCCTAACTGTAGTAAGGGACGCAAAATGATAATGTTTATTGACCAAAAATTTGGTATGAATTTTGAGTAATTTATTTTGAGAAAAACTGTCTGTATCTGATGATCCTTATGGATGTATATACCCTTTTTGTTACACTCTGTATAATTACTTGTCCTAACTGTAGTAAGGGATGCAAAATGATAATGTTTATTGACCAAAAATTTGGTATGAATTTTTGAATAATTTATTTTGAGCTGAAACTTTTTATAGAGCCTGTATCTGATGTAGACTTCACCCCTACGGATGTATATACCCTTTTTGTTACACTCGGTATAATTACTTGTCCTAACTGTCTGACTTCATCAAAGCGGAGTTTGGTTGAAACCGCGGAGCGGAAAGCTAGTTTATAATAATAATAAAAAAATTGTAAAAATATATTGCTACTGATGTTATATTTAACCAACCGACAATATAGTTAAGTCAGTTCGATGATGTGCTCTATTAGACGTATACACACGGGTCATGTCATGTGGTAGACTTTGTCGCTAAACAGTTGCTTAAAAGTAATAAAAAATATGTATTTTTCAAATAGACAGACAAACACCTATGAATAGTCTGACTTTTAATACCGGTTTCGAAGGTTGCATTTGCTGAGAAGAGCCAGCAATAAACTCAGCAGATACTCTTTTCAAAACAAGTATTGATAACTTGAATACTCGATTATAAACAATGACCAATCTAAATTACATATCAATTGTTTTGCCATTCGATTTCAATCCCTGCTAATAACATAGTTTTATTTTTAGTGTAAACAAATAATATCTTTTTTAAAATTCTTAAAATTGTTGTTTTTTTTTATCAGGAACAAGAAAGAGAAATGCAAATGAGGCAGGAGCAACAAAAACACCAGTACATGATGTCCGCTAATAGCTATTACATGCCCGGTGTCTCCATGCAACAGTACCAACCACCTTACCAGAGTCAACCTATGTACGCCAACCCTCAGTTCCACCCGCAAATGATGCCGCAAGTTACTACAGATGGTACCATGAATATGCCCGGCCAACCTCAAATGTCCCAAGCCAATATGCCAATGGGTACCATCTCTCAGTCAATGCCACAGATAGCAAACACTTTTGCGATGTCCACAGCAGGCGCAACGCCAGTCACACAATCTCAACAGCCCATGAACCAACAAAACATTCGACCAAACATTGGACAACAAATGCCCATGCAGCAGCAGATGCTGATGCAACAAATGCATCAAATGCGGATGGCAGGTCAGCCTGGCGTGCACCAAATGATTCCACAAAATATGCCCAATGGAATGCCACAAAATATTCCCCAGCAAAACGGACAAGCCATGCAGTTACAAAAACAAAGTTTACCAAACCAACCTCAACCTCCGATGATGCCTCCGATGTCTGTCGGCCAACAGAACATGGGTCAATCCATGATGAACCCTAGTAATCCAATTTTAGGTATGCAAATGCAAATGCAAAACATGAGAATGCCACAAATGCAAGGCAACCAACCTAATTCTAATCAACAAGTGCCAGTTTCGGGATACCCTATTAATATTCAAAATCCTAACCAGCCGCCGGTTTCTCAACCGAATATGCAACAGTCCCAGACTCCCGGACAACAGATGCCAATACCAGGGCAGCATATGATGCAAGGACCATCATCATTACCGGGTCAAATTCAAGGATTACCTATGCATAATCAACTTCCTCCTACGAATCCTAACATGCCTTCACATGGTCCGCAAGTCCCACAGACTCAAGGTCAGACGATGACTCAGCAACCTCAAATGGCGCAAGGTCAACCAATGTCATTGCCCGGGCAACCGATGCAACCACCCGGACCACAGATGATGATGCAAGGCCAACAGATGACTAATCAAAGTCAAATTCCTCAACAGAGTCAACAAATGTTGAAACAAGTACAGAATTTACCTCAACAAGGCCAACAGATGTTGAACCATGGTCAGAACTTACCTCAGCAAGGTCAACAGATGTTGAACCAAGGTCAGAATTTACCTCAACAAAATCAACCAATGTTGAATCAAAATCAGCAGATGCCTCTTAATCAGTTACCGCCTGGGCAAGGACAGCAAATGATGCATGGTCAGCAAATGCAACAGTTACCGCAAATGCAAGGGCAAATACCTCAACAGATGGGTGGGCCAGTCCAACAAATGCAACAAGGTCAACCTATGCAACAAGGTGGACAACCTACGCAACAAGGTGGTCAACCTATGCAGCAAAACCCATCTATGCAAGGTCAAAACATGTCTCAAGGACAGCCCACCCAAAATATCCCAGGGCAACCGATGAAAATGCCGCCACAGAATTTTGGTAATATACCACCAGGGCAACCACAACCACCACCAAATCAGACGCAGCAAGCCCAAACACCTGTCAAATCAGAACACAATAACAATACAGCTGAACTAATCAGTTTTGACTGAAATTTAAATATGCTGACATGATGGAGAGATATTTAAATGATTGACTGGTAATAAATTGTTTTAATGTAGGTACGTAAACTATATGCAATAATATAATATGCACTTAGTAATATACTGCTAAGTTGTGAGAAAATTTTAACCAATATATTATGTCATGTATAGAAAAAATTGAGATTTAATAGTTATTACTTTTCTTATACACTTTCTTTAAAAACATTCTTAAGAAGTATTATTGTGACGAGCATTGTGAATATATTACGTTGAATTGTGTAAAAATAAATTCACTTTCTAACAGTGAGTTATAATGCGCTGCTGGCATCAGAGTTTAAAAGTAAAGATGTCTCGGTTTTATGTCTCGTGATTATTGATGTACAACCTTTATGTATTTAAAATTTGGCAGCAAGTTTTCCATCATCACACGATTTATTATATGCCTACTCTCACATCAAATTCATTTGCTTGAGTTTTTTTTAGATTGAAGACCTTGTAATCTATGTAAATGCAACAATGTATAAAATAATTCTTTGTTTGTAGTTTATTTTAGATTATAATATATAAAGTTAGAAATTCAAATATTTTTTATGTTTTTATTTTCATTGATGAGGTAATTGTTTTGTTATTATGTATTTACATTAAGTTATATGATGTACGATACCAATAAAGGTGTAAAACATTCAAAGTGTTTAATTTAATGAAAGCAGACTTGATTTTACAAGCCCAAAAATAGCAACCCCAACAATCTGCAGCAGATTGTTGGGGTTGTTGCTATGTAGATTCTGCACGTGTCGGTTCAAGCAAGGGACGAGGGATTTTAATAATAATAATGTAATTACATTTATTTCTAAAACCAGAATCTGTCAAAATGTTTGATTCCGTACTCTGCGGTGGTTGTAGCTTGTATTATGTGACGGGCCAGTTGGCGCGGTTGGTTAATGCCCGGTTTCAATAAACAAAAACGAGTCGTTTTGCTTACCAATGGTAGGTTTTTTTATTGCCAAACTGGGCATATAGATCATTTCATAAGCTAATTTTACCTGTGATAGCTACTTCCATATGGGAGGGTCTGCTATGCAAAGCTTTTTTTTTTTTTTTTTTATACCACTAAGGGTATTTGCTTCATTTTAATAAATTTTAACCGATATCGGTCCGTAAATTATTGAAACTGGGCCTTAGACTGGTTAAGATTCTACTTGTACGTAGTATTTATATACTCTGAGATTCTACCTATCGCGCCGCAGGTCGTGGGTTCGATTGCCACACAGGACATGCATTTGTGTGCATGAACGACATGTCTGTATGTCCTGAGTCTGGGTGTAATTATATATATTAAGTATGTATTTACAAACAAAAAGTAGTATTATATCAGTTATTTGGTTTCCATAGTACAAGCTCTGCTTAGTTTGGGATCTGATGACCGTGTGTGTGGAAAGTTCCAGAATATTTATTTATTTATAAAGAACTTCAGCTGCATACATACATTATTAGACCGCACTGTTAGTTATTGTACCTCTGTCTGTCTGTAAGTAATGTTTTAGTCAAAGTTATCACGAACTTTTTGAGACAACTTGAAAAGTTTCAATACACATAATTCATTTCACTTCACCTGGTGCATGTATTGGTCTTCATCGGATAAAACACCACCGATAATATGCAATAAGACTCAATATACACGAATTTATGAAAATAAAACGAAAACGCAATTTTACTCAGCAAGTTCCCGCCAAAAAAAGTCGGTCATTCATCTGCTTCATTTGTGTCACCCACAGGTGTCACCAGTAGTCTATTTTATGCTTAGATTAAGGATATATTTTATGCATAGATTTTATGTCTATTTTAGAAATAAAGATGAATTGACATTTGTTATCATCTGTGGCGTCTGGTGGCGTCTCTATTTCTAGCAATCTCTTGATCCAATTTCTTTGATCCATAGACGATCCATAGTCTTGATCTCTAGTAGGTACGTAGAGAGAGAACGAGTAGGTATAGTGTATTATCTATGGGTGGTTCGTTCTAGTGTCTCTTAAGTAATCTGTTATTCGTTCGTGATTTGTAAATAACTTTTTAAAGTTTGTGCATGTTTGATGTTTGAATTTTTTGGATTTTTTGAATATTGTCATATAAAATGGAAGAAGATAACCCTGATGGACCATTCACTGTGTGGCAGATGTTTAACGCACCTACGATGGTCTTATTCAATAATTTAGAACATGCTGCGGATGGTCTGGAGCGACTACTCACTTCAATTTTAAAATTATCTGGGTAAATACCAATTAAGTACCATGTTTTAATTCCTAACTAAGTAACAGAAGAAAACTAGCCCTTAACAATTCCTGTAATGTTCTACTGGATTTTCACAACAATGTTTCTGCCCATGCTATGAGACTATAAAGTTGTCTGTCTACCTGACTGCATGCCACTTCATTGTCCTTTCTGGTCATAGTTATGAAAGTAAGTTGAAGAGGTTTTTCTGATCTACAATTGTCGCTCGGAAACATAACTTACCCAGCAGTTGTAACAAAATAAGGATCTTGATATTTCCACAATTCTTTTAATGAGTATGTTTTTATTTGATTCACTAATTAATAAGTACATGTTTATAATCTTAGCGACTTCTCTGAAGTGTTGGTGCCAAGGATGGGTTCTTCTACATATCCAGATTCATATTACAATGCATTTAACACTTGGCTAATTGGACGGCTATTTTATGTTTGGTCGGTAAAGGAGTTGAACAGGTATTTATAATGTTTAAACTATGACAATTCTGCTCTTCACATACTATATCACCATTTAACCTGTTGGCTGTATTGGGATTGGTCATTTGCATTCATAGATAATATTATTTCACAGAATATACATCCCATGCAAAGATGCACAGTTAAAAATATTAAATATACTGTGTATGAATGGAGCATCATTCTACAAAACGCTGCACTCCGAATATGGGTCCATACTGAAGAAACTGATAGAGTATTATAAAGAAAACTCTGATAATCCTGAGGATATATTAGTTTTGCAAAATTTTTCATCTGAGCAAATTGACATACCAAATGTGCAGCTCAACTTAGAACCAATCTTTGTGAAAGTCACAGACTTGAAGACTTGTAAAACTCTCATTGGTTTAACACTACAACTCTTATCTGAAAGTATTCCAATGAATTCATTGAATATTGATAATGATAAAGTTGAATATGAGATATTATTCAACCAAATACTTTATATGCTGGAACATTACAGTGTAGATCTGAAATTAACAACTTTAAATTTCTTTTCAAATATTATCAACAATTATGATGAGTTTGGTATTAATAAGTTTCATAAAATATTTCCTAGTGTATTTGGAAACCTACTCCGTTGCATTGAAGCCAATGTAAAATCTCTAAATATCTTCTATGAGAAATGTGAAGTAGATGCCATTTATTTAGAAAGCTTTAACAATGTTATACAAAGTATATTAAAAGTTTCTAAAAATAAACTAAGGAATGAATATGAGAAAGTGTTAATAAATATTTGTGCTGTAATTCTTAGTACAAAAGACAATAAAATATTTAGTAAGCAATTAAAACTTTCATGTTTATTGCTCAGTCAAAAATTTGATTTTCCACAAAGCATTATAAATATCCAAAACATGGATGCAAATCAAATTGATATGGTTGCAGAATGCTACTGTAGAAAAATATTAGAACACATTCACAGTCAAGAATTTGTGGATTTAAAAGACAGTTGGTTTTATACTCAAACACTAGATGTGGTAAAATCTTTAAAGTCTTGTGAAGACAGGAATATTGATAGATTTCTTATCAGTTACCATCTGCAGAGATGTATTTCTGCTTTAGCTATTTTACAAAATGTTTCCATAAAAGACAAAAAAATTAATGCTCAAGAAAATATTCCAAGGTCTACAAATTTACTTGAAAAAGCTGATATTTTAAGCATATGGCATTCTTTATTGAAACTGATTGAATTTAATAAAAATGTACTTTTAAGTGATAGTAACTGTGCAGAATTAGTAATGGACATAACACTCAGTGTGGTGATACATTGTGAGAACATAGCAAAAGAAGAATCCAATATGATATTACAAATATTATGCCTTCAAGGCACACCACAGTTCTCTGAACAGCATTTAGGATACAATGAAGACTTTAAAATGCTGATATTGAAGTATGCAATGGTCACTCACATTATTATGAGGATGAAATTAAGTGATTCTTGGGTCAGAATAATTTCGTTTCTACTTAATAGCCTCATTAAAACTAGGACTGTGAATATGTATAAAGAAGTAAGTTCAAATGGGTACAGTCAAGGACATAAATATGTATACACTCTGTGAAATTCAAAAGCAATTTTCTCACACTGTATATATTCAAATATTGAAATATCAAAATAGATGTTAAAAGATTCTGCATGCATAATATTTTATAAAAATCAATGAATAGTTGAATTTCACTAAGGGCCGCTTGCACCATCCATCTTAAATGTGTTTAAGTAGGAATTAATCAAAATTTTTGATTTAAATCAGACATTCTTCTTGCACCAAAATATTTAAGGCGCTAAATACGTTTACCGAGCTGTCAAAGTTAAACGTGCTGTGGACACTATTTAACCCCGCTAAATATGTTTAGCGCCATATTGCAACAGATGTTGACGTTTTTTTTCAGAAGTGATGTTTGTTTGTTGGATTGTTTTGAATTTGTTATAATAATGGATATTTGGGGATTTTATTCGGATGATGATGAAGAAATAATAGAGTTTATAAGTATACATATTGTTAAAGGGAATCTTCAATATCATTTTACCCTTATAATAAGCTCTTGATTTCAAGACTTTCTTTGTATGAGATAAATAATTCCTTCAATGATTCACGAGGACTACAAATTGCAAGAATTGCTCTTTATTATAAGTATTAATAAAAATATTCTCAATATTTGCTGCAGCTCCCCATAAGATCAACGGCTCTGAAAATATGCAAAATAAACTAATTTGGCCGTCTCAACATACGTATTTTTTTTAATTTTTCGAACTGCAAACGCAACAGTCCTTAATTTACGAGATAAAGATTCTACCTGAGGACCCCATTGTTATTTATTATCTAATGTTATACCCAAAAATACAGTTTTTTAACTAGTTCCAAACTGGTGCCATCTATCGACACGTAGGGGAACTCACATAACGACACAATAAACGCGTTTAGTTAAATGATCTTCCAAACAGCTTCGTGCAAGAAGTCACTAAATGGAATTATGTTAAATACATTTAAGGATTTAAACGCATTTAGTTAAATTTGTTTAGGACATATTTAAACGAAATTTGGTGCAAGTCGCCCTTAGTGTATACATATTTATGTCCTCGACTGTACATTCTTTTTCAAGTTCTAGTTATATTATAGTTCATCAATTATTTATTAATATATTTTGATTACAGATAGTACCACTGTCTCCTTTTTTTCTGCTGAATAAAATATTCTCAGCCAGCAAATTAATAGGAGACATATTAATGCCAGCTTTCCTTACAAAAGACAATGAACTTCAGAGGGAGATTGCTCAAGTCTTACCAGCTGTCGCTTGTATGTCCTTTGGATCTTATACTATTATACTTAACACTGCAAAAGACTGTTTAGGACATACTATTTTTACGAATACCACTGTTGGTATATCAATAGTTTGCAAAACTTGTCACTGTACTGATAAAAAGCAGGACGTAGATCAATTTATTCCTGAAGTCCGTAAGAAACATTTTGACATACATTCTGAATCTTTCAAACTCACACCATCTCAGTATGCAACTGTAAGTGGCCTCAGAACTTTGTTTGCTAAGTTCCTAAATTGGAAACAATACACAGATATGGAACATTGTGGTTATTGGAGGCTTTTTGAACGGCTCTGCAATCATTATTATGTCTTTAACTATGGAGTTTCAGCAGAAATTGCTAACACAGAAAATTGTCAGCATATTGTACAGTCTTTGAGATTATGCATTGATAACAATTTGGTAAGTTTCAAAAAATGATATTTCTTAGTTGGTCATAGTAACATCATCTTCATCTCTTGTTAAAGAGAATATTTACCTTATATTGTTTCTTCCAGCTAGAAGAAGACTCGGACAGACAAAAAGAAGCGGCATTCAATTTGTGTGTGAATTTATTAGTAAAGTCAACAAAATCAAGTTTACAGAACAATGATTATGGCTATCAGACTAATACTTTGAATATTATCACAATGTTTGGCTTATGCAAAAATGATAAAGTAATTTTACCAGTTACAAAATTATTTGTGTACTATATTATGCATCCACAGTGCTCTCTCGGCCCCAAAGCTGTTGTGTGCCTTAGAGATGTATGCGAAGAACACTCATACACGCCAAATCAAATGTACCATAGATACAAGAAAGACTATTGCAGGCTATTCGTAGAATGCAGCCTTTACAATGGCAAAGAATTTGCTATATCCCTTCTTAAAGTTGTTAGAGCATTTGGATTTGTTGGCTATAGAGATTTTATTTCCAAAGATGTTCATCATTTTCTGCCATACCTGATACCATATTCCGTGATGATAAAGGAAGTTCCTTCGATGATTGAGGAGATTGCTTCCTTAGTTCAATGCTCAGTTTCAGTTTTCCTCATAGATAGATTCCCTCACATATACGTTCACGTCTATTTGAATGAAAGTGAGGACATAGCCAAGAAATGCTACGATATTATTGAGAAGTTGACCAGAATGTCCATATTGAATTTAATCAAGAAACACTTTAGGGTCATATTAACGGAATTCCTCTTACAATATTGTTGCAATCCAGAGAAGGTATTAAAAGCATGCAGATATTTGGCTTGCCATGATCCTGACGTATCAACACCGACTGGAAGCATAAATATGAGCACTTCCCAAATAGCCGACTTTTTAAATCCGAAATTTTTAGGTGTTTTGGCATATTTTGATCACAAATTAGTGAATGCTAAAGTAGCATTATCAGTAAAACGAAAGGCATTAACGAGTTTTCCAGATATAATGCAACTGATGGGAGTAAAATATCTTACACCACTCAGATTCAAAGTATTGGCTACTTTAAGATCGGCGCTGCCGTTGGCGAAAGAATTCCCGAAGATATTAGCTGATGCATGGGGTGCCTTCATACACAATATCGACAGTATTTCTCTAGGTCCACTTTTATCGAACCTAGCTATATCTTTACTGCAGCAGTTGGACTATGCACCAGTAGAAATCAATAAGATATTCCAGTACCTAGTCCTGAAGAATGAAAACTTGTTGAGCTCTCACATTTCGGATCTGTTCTTTATGGAAGATACAAAAATATCTGAGAAGATAAAGATAGTTATCAAAAAACATGTTAGGCGAACTCAGCCTGATGGATTCTTGGATAAAATAAAGTGGTATTTACAGCACTTGAATCACGATATACCCAGTATTAAAGCATTTGCTTTTTCTCATTTGGATAAGTTACTAAAAAGCAATAGGTCTGAGATACATAAAGCAATATTTGGTGGCAAGAACATTGATCCAGTTGTTGTAGAACTGATAGATTCTTTATTACTTGGTAAGACTTCTTTCTACTATTTTGAACCTTAAGTTAACATACCTAGCTTTAAATGGAACTTATGGTCTTTGTGGGATAATAAGAATACATTTTAATAGAGGAGTATTATTGATACTATGGAGAAGTGTTTTAGAAACTTTTTGTGTTTTAGTTTGGAGCCCTAATAATAAAGTTGCTTTAACTTTTTTATTGTGTATAGGCCTGTGTTTGTCCACAATCTCATCATGGTAAGTGACGATGTGGCCGAAAGTGGTAAGCCCACAAAGCCTAGAAGGAACTGGCTCTCAAGTGCAGTTGTCGGAACACACTGATAGGTGCTTGGCGACAGATTTTCAACTACAAAATACTCTACCACCGTGCGCTTTGTGTTTCCCAACGATGTTTTCCTTCACCGAAAGCTCAATGTAGGATTCGAACCCGGGACCTTCGTCTCGGTATCCGACGTCACTACCACTGAGCTATAGTCGCGTTAAAACCTGTAGGTACCTAATACATTTGCATATCACTCGATTTTCTTTTCTTTGACATTCGAAACTAATCTCAACCTTGTACCTATGGATCCAAGGCTGCAAAGACCCAGACTCTCAAGTGTCGTTATCAAGTGGCGCATGCCTCGGTCAGCTAGGCGCAATAGAAGCGGGTCACTTACCTCGTCAGTACGTACAACCGGACAGATCGCCGTTCGCATTTTCTATAGGAGATAACTGCTTCGCTGCTACCGCACTTGTGGAACTTTCTAGAGCTTTTCAGTATGAGAAGGATACTATGGTGAGAAAATTTCAAGTTCCTAGTCCCAGTAGTTTGACAGTCTGTCAGTTGGGGATTCGCTAGTATTTTTTTAATTGTAGAAACAAATTAAATCAAAATACAGTCAAATATTTCCTGTGGGTAATTTTTAGTTGCAAATACACGACTTTCTTCATATTTGTTAGGTACACTCACTTGATTTTTACGATAAATAAAGTCATTAAAAATCTAGATAAAAACTATCGAGTACCTAAAAATAATCTAATCACATAAAACATAGATTTGTATTATTAATATTTACAGAACATGGATTGTTATGCCCTGACTATTCAAGAGATCCTGAAGATATACGACATTTCTCCAACTGGCAGCAAAAAAGACGTGTGGGACAGTTTTCCTGAGCATATTCACCAAATTATGTTTCCACTGCTCAGTTCGAGGTGACTTTAATATTTTTATTGTATTAATATGATTTTTTTATGTTCGTTATTGAATGCTGGTGATGTTTAAGTGCAGATGCACTTGAGACCTTGAGAGCCATGGTCAGATTGTAATTAAAGAAACCTATTAAAAGTCAGCGAGATCTAATAGGCTCATATACATCAATGTGTCAAAAAGAGAAAACATAGAGCGACAAAAAGATACACCCTCTTGTCAAAACGGAATCTTAGATCCCTACAACCATAGGAGTTCAAAATAGCATGAATATTGGTTTTTGTTTTCAGGTACACATTGGCTTATCCGTCACAACCAAAAAAGGCTCATCCTCTATTTGGTTCAACTTACGCGACAACATTTCTAGAGTGGGCACATAAGTGAGTATACATCAAAAACTTTTATTTATGCAATTATCATACATGTATCTTATTAATTTGAATACAAGAAGCAGAAGAAGCTGTAACTGTTAGTTTTTTGTATTTGAGTGATATTTTTGCTATGAGATTTAACGTCTTAGAATCTTCCTGAAAGGTTCCTCAACATTTTAAATATAGATATAGATTGATCATTCTTCAAACAATTAAATAACAATAATAAAAGTATTTAATTATTAAAATTAAACCAAATAGTAGGTTCTTACATATGAAATTGGCGTTTTGTCGAACTTGCCACTTGATCTCAAGTAGGACCTAACATTACAGCTGGGCAGGTCAACTGATCCCACTAATAGAATCTGAAAGCATCCGCGAGCTCCTGCGCACCGTACATCCGAGCATGCGTCGTGACGTCAGAACGTTATTTCTCTTCCTACCCTACGTTCTGCTACATGCTGTCATGTCCAAGTCTAATCCACAGTACGTGCAAGAAGAAATTGTTGCAGTTATAGGTGCGTACTTTTAACATAAATATGCACGATGAGACATATCTGCAAATTTAAGTTCTAACAAGCTCCTTCTAAAGTCTATAATATGTTTATTACTCAATCAAGTCTTAGCTCTACGGATTTGGAATTGAATAACAGGGCAAACCATAAATAAAGAATGGGCCTGGTTTCAAAGCAAGGAATCTCTTACTAGATACTGAATTAAAAAAAAAACAGGAAAAGTCTTTGTCGAAAGTTATTGAAATAACCGCAGTCGAAAACAAGCTTAATAATATTTGTTACCTTTATAGGATTAGAAAACATTGAAAACGAAAGTGTTGTATCGATAGAACGATCAAAGTACAAAATGTTACGTCACATAAGAATGACACCCAGCATCAACTCTGTTCAGGCTGAAGAAGGCAATCAGGTTATATAATTTCATATTTATTACTCCTGTTTCTCATTAGTGTATATCATTTCATAATTATGTTATACTTCTGGTCATCAGAATCTTATTTAGAATGTATTATTTCTCATTTCAGAGTAAATGTAGCAAAACAATATACACCCTGTTAGACTTTCTAAATAGATGGCTTTTGGAATGGTGTCACTCTAAACAGAAACCTTTGGAAAATGAGAACTATAAGTAAGTACCTACTCTTGAGTCAGACACATAAAGAGCCAGGAATAACAGTACATATTGGTAAATAGTAAAACATCTCTATTACAGGGCAATAGAATTGTTTTTAGAGAAATTCGATAAACTGACCATAGCTCGAGGGAACTTCGCATGTGGGGAATTGGAACGCGCACTTCAATATCTAGAGTTGTATATGGATGAACGAAAGGAGAGAATGCAGGAACAACTGCCTCTCTTAGCTGAAATATACGCACTGTTGGATGAGCCTGATGCCGTGGCTGGTAAGAACCTTAGGCATACTGTATTCAGGGTGTGGTTTTACATTTCCGCTATATGTACGGAGGATCTCGAAAAAATACATTTTTGTTCAAAATTCAAAATTCAAAATCATTTATTCAAATAGACCTTTGCAGGCACTTATGAAAAGTCTGTTCCAACTTTCATTTGTTGAATCATAGTTGTATTTTAGTAGATACGAAATATGTAAATTTTGTTAGCCAATCGCGTACAATGTATTATCAAAATTATAATAAAAACTCGTATTATTCAGAATAACTATCTGCGTTTGTCCAAGAAATCTTTATCATTTGACTTCCCAACGGTTTTGTCTTCTATATTAGTAGCCTTTGTCCGCGTAAGGGTACTAAGGCTAAATTGTGGGTCCATACCTGTCCCTTAAAAAAAAAATATCAGTAGCAATCTTCAGAGCGGTCTTTAGAGATATGGATTTCCCAAACTATTAGTTTGCTGGAATATCACCTATAGTTTCTATCGACTATGTAAATAATATGTTCTCTTTTGAACAGGTATTTTATCAATAAAGAGGTCGGAACCTTCACTAAAGGAGTTGATATTGGCGCAAGTGGTGACAGGGCGGTTGCAAGACGCCGCACTTTGTTATGAACGCCTTGCACAGGAAGGACAGTTAGATAGACATAGCTTACAAGTAAGTAATAGCTAGACCCGTGACGTACAGTATTACCCAACTGATAAGGCGCGTCGTGAAACTTCGTTCGCACAGAAAAGAAATTGGCCCCGAAGATTAACGAAGGAATGCTTAAAACTTACAATCAACCTTAGATCACTACTAAAGTTCATAATACACTGCAGCTGTTAGTTCCGTCTCACACGCAAGTCACGCCCCTCCGCACACATGGCGGCAGCTGCCGACCAATAGGATTTCTCGCGCTTTGAAAATGTATGTAATATAAATAAATAAATAAATGTAAGCTAGTTGGGTACTACTGTACTGATAGACAGATAGCAGAGTGAAAGCAATAGGGCGTTTTTACCTTTTGGGTGGAACTCTTATAAAGAATACAAAATACAATGATTTTACTGAAGTTGCTCAGCTCTTTTAAAAGTATTTCCAGGATTTTGAGTTAAATTAGCCAAATAATCTATGTTTTTTTTTCTCGTTAGAACATTTTAGTTTTAAAATGAATATCTACACAAGATTAGTATTTTGATAAAATGTATTTAAGGATTAGTTTGTCTCAGGGTATGATAGATTGCTACCTAGGCCTGGACCAGCCATTCACCGCACACCGGTTGCTAAGCGAGCATGAATCTGAAGATATGATGGAATTAGCCGCTGAGCCTTTATGGAGACTCGGCCGATTTGATCAGTTGGAAGAGCTTGATAAGAAACCTATTGTGAGTATTTACTTAATCATATAATAATGTTGCCTTCAATTGCAGCTTACTCAGTTGCCATTTTGATCGGTAAGAACAATTTAACAGGTAGAAACTATCAAATGTATGCTGATGCTGTAGTCCGGTCTTTATAAACCGTGGTCCTGCCAGTTGGCTGCCTCATTCTGAATCCGTCTAGAATCGGCTAGAACTACAAAATATAAGTAATTCGATTTGGTAGACTGCCCGATTGGACCATCGAACAAATAACTCCAAGTTGAGCAGATTAATTTCCAAAATATTTTTTGGACCCCGGCATCCTCATAAATCTTAGTTCGGTGCGTTGATCACTGAGACATATTTGTTAACATTTACATAAATAATATTCCAGCCGACATGTAAAGAGAACTGGGGCCTCCTCATGGGTCGTATACTCCTCGCATACCGAAGTCAGAACCACGATAGATTCACAATATCTTGTAAGGACGCCACAACACGGCTGTTGGCTCAAATGGATGGGGAGAGTAAAGGTGAAAGTGCTCTACGTAGCGGGTACCAAAGTGTTCTTGGATTACATATTGTTTCTGAGGCGGGACATGCTGAGGAGGTGCTGAGAAGGTATTTTGATAAGGGTTTTTGTACTACTACGTTAGCAAATAAGCTTGAAGGTAAGCGGTTACCATAGCCTATAGACGCGCAACACCAGGGGTATCACTCGCGCGTTGCCGACCGCCACTCTCCTGAGCTCTGGCAACCTTACTACGCGCTAGAACACCACATTAATTTATTTAGCTGCAGTATTCTGTATGGTAGAGATACTTCCCCAGTCGAGCTGCTCTTTGAGCGAATAAATTCTATGCTCTACCTCTCTTACGCTATGCTTTACTACTCTTACGCTATTTTCTACCTCTCTTACGCTATGCTCTACCTCTCTTATGCTATGTTCTACCTCTCTTACGATATGCTCTACCTATCTTACGCTATGTTCTACCTCTTACGCTATGCTCACGGCGGAGAGACAATTTTCTTTTGAAACCGAACATTGTTATACTATTTCGTAGCTTATGTTGTCACTTGGAAGAAAAAAATTACTGTATACATTTTATCACGGAAATCAACAGATATCTGGATATCTCTATTTATTTTGAAAGCTTATATTGTGTTTTTTATAACTAATGTTGTAGATTGAAAGATTTGAATGATGGCGAGAGACAAGGCAAAGATATCATCAACCAATTACTGGACGAATGGCGCCGAAGACTGTCAGTAGTCCAATCGGATGTTCGAACTATTGAACCGTTGCTTCGAATTAGAAGAATATTGTTGCAGCAGACACAGGTAATTCAAAATTATAATAAAAAATAAGACTGAAAGTTTAATTTATGTTCCACTTTATCGTAGACCTATGACTGATGAATGTTATTTTGTAAAGTGGTAGGGTACTTTGAAGTACCCGACTGACAGGCTAGCATCCTCATGTTGCAAATCTGTTGCCAAGCGCATACTGGGGTGTTCTGAAAGCTGCACTTGAGAGCCCATAAAGGCTTTGTGTGCTTACCACCTTCGGCCTCATCACCACTTATCATTGTGAGATTGTGATCAAACAAATCCGTTAATAGTAAAAAAACATTAGATTACTTTCATAGATCAGGTTAGCTTTTCTTAGTTTAGCCAGCTGGTTATAGGCGAAACTTGCCAAATTGTCGTATAAAATTATGTCGTATGTTTTAATTACAGGAACTCTTAGAGCCAACTCATCCCAATACTTCGAATAGACTGAAATCGTGCATCGGTGACTTATGGTTGCAAAGCGCAAAGCATGCTAGGAAAGCAGGCATTTTTCAACAGGTAATAACTAGGGTAAAAGCCTCTCTACTAAACGTTTTGGGGATCGGTATAGTAATAATAGTATATAAATAAGCGGCCCAAGACCTATAGTTATGGACATTCCTAGTCAGAATATGAAAATTATGCCCTATTTACACAGTTATAAGATCCAGGAACCAACACAACCTCTGCGGAATTCCATCAGGCAAACTGATGAGTAATGGTGCAGTAGTACCCAACTGATAAGGCGCGTCGTGAATCTTCGTTCGCACAGAAAACAAAAAAGTATGGCCCCGAAGATTAACGAAAGAATGCTTAAAACTTACAATCATCCTTAGATCACTACTATAAGGTTCATAATACACTGCAGCTGTTATAACCGTTTCACTCGCAAGTCACGCCCCTCCGCACGGCGCGCGCTAACATGTCGGCAGCTGCCGACCAATAGCTGTTTCCCACGCTTTGAAAATGTATCTTCTGCGCAGGTACATTGGTAAGCCATATCAGTTGGGTACTACTGTAAAATCACAGATGTAAATGGTTTTCTCACGATGTTTTCCTTCACCGAAAGCTCAAGCTCATGGTAGGATTCGAACCGGGACCTTCGTCTCGGTATCCGACGTCACTACCACTGAGCTTAAACCTTACCATCAGGCGGGCCGTATGCTTGTTTGCTACCTTAAATAGGCAAAAAAAAATGATTCTTAATAATATTTTCCAGTCATACATGTACATTCTAAACGCGGAGGAATATCGTCCAGAAGAGTTGTTCATAGAGAAAGCTAAGATGTACTGGGCGCGCGGACAACACGACCACGCCTTCACCACACTCCGGCGAGGACTGGATGATGCCTACCCTATCATTGACCAACTAACTAATGAACAGAGGTACGTCATTTTTAGGGATCTGTACACATAGGAAGCCCAACGGTGCCCCATTATTAACCCTACTTGTCAGGCACTACAATGTTTCAGCGCTTTGTTATTATTATACGGATCCCACCGCGCGTCTGTTCGACTCGAACTTGGTTGTTTTATTTACACTTATTTACTTGATGTTTTGGTAAATTATTCCTAATTATGTATTTTCGCCTGTAATGTATACGATCTTGTTTCGTTATAGGAAAATATGCGCCAAAGCAAAACTGCTAATAGCTAAATATAACGACGAGACTACAAATGTGGATGTTGATGTCAATATTGGATACTATAAAGAGTCTGTCGAAGTATTTAAACAATGGGAGAAGAGTTTGGTATGTACTACTTATACTAATCAGTATGTAATGCGTGTGTAAGCTCTGCACAAGGGAGTTTTTTAATATGGCTATACTTGTCTTTGACTATAATCCCACTAATGATGTGCCGATGGTGGTCAGCATACATATCCTAGTAAGGAACTGAAGCTCAAGTAAGTTGTAGGCGATCGATTTCAACTAGTTACCAACATACAAGATATCAGCTAGCCATACACGCACGGATGTGCCGGACGGGCACGTATCGGATCAGATCCGTAATTTCAACACACACGGTCTCATTCTAAACAAACCAGCTGTATTATTTGGCGCTTTTATATTAGTAGATAGAAAACGACCGCGATATAGTCATGAATCCACTCAGAGATTAATTTTACAAATACAAGTACTTATTTTTGACCTTTCATAAACATGGTAAAATCTTATAAAGCTTTATAAAACTTGTCCACACATGACAAAAACGCGTGTTCGCCATTAGAGCGTTAGCGCGCAACTGAGGTGAAATAAAAATAATAAATATCCTGGGACATTAGTTTGGGACAGTAATTTATCCATATAATGGCCCTGATTCTGTTGTTCACAACTAAACTAATTTTAATCTCACTATGTCTCTTTCTAACAAAGACCATAAGAAAAGGATGTAAGAAATTTAGTCCTGTCAAATTAGTCCAATGCTCGTTTTCAGTATAAATTTAGTCGCCATCTATCGCGGTTACGCCTAAATACACGCAAAATAAGACGGCAGAGATTAATTTGACAACTTAAAATATGTTCTATCCTTTTTCAATAATGCTCGTAAGAAAGAGATGAGATGTGACTAAAATTAGTTTAGTGCGATTTACAACAGAATCGGCACCATTGCCAAGATTATAGTTATTTATAAACATATGATATCTTTTCAGGTATGCCTGGGCGCATACTACGAGAAAGTAAGCGGCGGCGATTCCACAAATACAAACGCTACGTGGTCAAGGCGGCTTTATGCACTGAACAGTTACGGGAAAGCTTTGCAATATGGACACAAATATCTGTATCAGAGTATGCCGAGGATGTTATCGATATGGTAAAAGATTCATATGATTTATTTTATTCAGAACAATAACAATAATAAAGAACAGACTTACACAGTTTATAAAATGGTATGGTTGGAATGGGTGGGAAAGAATTGAATTGTGTGTTCTAATTAAATTGAAATTAAAACAAAACATATTGAACTCTCATCTGACACATAAGGCGACATCCTTTCAGGCATTCGTCAGGTGATTGTGTAAAAATATGTCATGTAATTGTGTTGGTCATTATTAAATAAATAATAATAAACTTCTCAATAAGTTCAGATTCTCCTAAAAAGGGCTTCGCTGATTGTCGATCTTTTTAAAATAATCGCAATTGTATTTCAGGTTGGATGTGGAAGTGACGTCATCAGATACTAGTGCGCACTCAGTGCTGGCGCAAATGACCGACATCATAAAGACTTATTCGGAAAGATTGCCTCTTTACTTATATTTGACTGCATTTTCACAGATTGTATCAAGAATTTGTCATCCTGTCAAAGAGGTACAATTTTCAGTTTGTTGAGTTCATAAGATCGTTATACGTATTCCTAAAAACTGTCCCAATACTCTAAGACCCACTTTGTAGAATGAGAACCAACCCATATCGAGAAACGAGCGAGAGCGAGAAATGCGCGTCCTATAATAACAATTGGTTTCATAGTTATTTTTTTAACCGCTATCCAAAGCATTAAGTTATGTCTTAAGATTGTCTTAATCGAAAATAAATCGTAAGTCTCAAAGCGAGGCTCCAAATTAAAAAAAAAACATTAGGTTTGATTGAAATTCTGTTTTTTTTTTTTTTTTTTTTTTTATGTCAATATGTTGACAAACAGGCAGACGGGCCTCCTGATGGTAAGTGGTCACTGCCGCCTATGAACATTTGCAATACCAGGGGGATTGCCGATGTGTTGCCGACCTTGTAGAGCTCTATTTACGCCTTTTTTGAAGAACCCCATATCGTAGCGCTGAGGGAAAACCGTTACGGTTCTGTAAAACGAACCTAAGATTCTGTGATGATATCTGGGGAATATGAAAGTAGATTTTATGCGCTTCTTTCATCTATTCCTAAAATAGCAGTATTCAAAGATCAACATTTTTAACAGGTCTATTTACAACTAAAAGCGATTATAGTCAAACTAATAATGGCGTACCCACAACACACGCTATGGATGATCATGTGTGTGATAAAGTCGAGTTACAACCAGCGAATCAAACGATGCAACGACGTATTCGCCGACCCGAGACTTAAGGAACCAAGAATGTTGAAGCTTGTGGGAGATTTCACACAATTAGCTGAGAAATTGATCGAGTTGTGCAATAAACCTATTGTGGGGAGTGGCAATGTAAGTAAAATATTGTTTTAAAATAATTATATGGATTTTGGGTACTGTAAGGTCCGGCACCGTCTCTTTTATGTCAGAAACATTCGGCCGCAAAATCACCGAAGTTTCAACGCAATTGGATCAAGGGCATAGGAACGAGTACGTTACAAACAGATAAACAATGATTCGAAATAGATTGTTTTTTAGTCGTACTGAAAATTTAACTATGCGACCAACACAGTAATCTCAAAAAAAAAAAATAGACAAAGATACTTTGAATACTCAATCTCGAGTTTTTTCGATATTTCTGTGTTTGTCCCAACCCAATATAGGTTTCGAAATATCCCATCTCGAAATCCCCCACCCGGTATACAGTAAAGGTAAGCCATCGAGAGGAGATAAAATATGTAAACCAACTACCTCTACTGAGTTACATTACGATAGCGAGCGATCATTATCTCTCGTATGCAATTTTCTATATAAATGATATTTAGTCTAAACTTGTCAATAGTCACAGTGATAATAAATTGTGTGTTTAGTAGTTTCCCTTTAGTTATTTTTTTTATTTCCAAAGCAGACTTAAGAAAGTCATGCTCACTTTAAGGCCTTTGCTTGCGGCGGCGTCGTGTGACGGGTCGCTCACTTCCCTCCAATATGGCGAGGAGGGCGGAGGGATGGCTGCCACACGCGTCATACTTGTGAACAGGTGCTGCTTGTGGGGGCTGGTCTGCGCCGAGTTTGCTATTTATTTACTTATTCAATTAAATATCGAGTCAGTCTACTGTGTAGTTTTGCCGCCGTGCCGGGGCACGCAATTGTTGGCAGTGCGATTAGAATGTAAATATTATGTAATGAATCTAAGCTTGTTTTCAAAAGAGTAATTGCTGAGTTTATTGCCGGCTCTTCTCAGCAAATGCAACCATCGGAACTGGTATTAGAGTATTAGAGTAAGACTTTTCATAAGTGCCTGCAAAGGATAGACCTTTTGGAATAAATAATTTTGAATTTTGAATAATGACGTCAGTTGGTCGACGACAGCTGTCGTTGTGTGATTCGTGGTACAGGAAAGGTCGGTAAAGCAGCTGTCAACATAATTTCTTTAAATAAAAATTTGTTTACATTCTTTGTTTCGGCTCTTTGGCTTAGCTTTAGAAAGAACAAAGCTCAGACAAGGTTCAATTTTAAAGAAGCCAGCATCGTAAATATTTGTCACATGAAATAATTTATGTTATTTATTTGAACAAAATAATTCAAATTGATATGGTAATAGGTTTTCCCCACAATACCGTTCAGGTAAATTTGTTTGAAGTGGCAAATACAGATATTACATGCGTTCTGTGTTTATTTAGGGTCTCATGATACATATAGACTGGTTGACCTGTGACTGTCGTCAGTGCAACCTTCGAGTATAATTTTCCTTATTAGTATTAACACTTTAGTGTTAAAGTTTTACACAAACATTCAATTATGATATAACCCGCCTAATTTCCATAAATGATGACATGATACGTATATTTGCAGTTCTATTAAAGTGGTGTGTCGTAGCTTAATATTGTACATATACAATTCTCAAATAAAAATAGACGATTTCTTTGCTACTTCCAAGTACAAATAATTAAAAATAACATTGCCATAGTAATTGGCGTGTAACTAACAATTATAGTGTTTTTGCGAACTGTAGTCATAATTACACATCTCGAAATAACATGGCTATTTCTGAATCCTTAAATTAGCTTGGTAAATATAGTTATTTTAAACATGTACTGTAGTTGTTTTTGATTTGAACAAAATATATATAGACAGTATGGATTTCTTGTTATGAACAAAACACAAATGTTCATTCTTAAATTAATGAAGCGGTTGTTGGAGGATGCAAACAATGTTTTTTCAGTTCAAGATCCCTTAATAACATTACAGACAACAACAGTATCGACGTTAGTTCGAACTCTCCCGCGCCTTCTCGCAAGCGACAACTTCAGTCATATAATGATGCCTTTCCAAGAGTTCTGCAAGATAGTATTGCCGTCCAAAGCTGCGCGGCAAGAGCGTATAGATTTCAACATACCTACAGAACCGCCAGTCTATATTGCCGGTATTGAAGAGCATATAAGTATTCTACCTTCACTGCAGAAACCAAGGAAAGTCACTTTGAAAGGTATGTTATTAAACGTAGGGACTACTCATAGGTTTCAAACCCATTACAGTAGTACCCAGCTGATATGGCGCGTCGTGAATCTTCGTTCGCACAGAAAGAAAGTATGGCCCGAAGATTAACGAAATAATGCGTAAAACCAACCTTAGATCACTACTATAAGGTTCATAATACACTGCAGCTGTTAGTTCCGTCTCACTCGCAAGTCACGCCCGCTTTCCCGCGCTTTGAAAATGTATCTTCTGCGCAGGTACATCGGTAAGCCATAATTATTAGTTGGGTAATACTGTACTTTCATGATAGGAGTCTTGTATGCGACTGAAGGACTTAGTATCCATGGTCAAGAAAAATATAACAAAAAAAAAATGATAGGAGTCTACGAAAATGCTGACATTGGGGTCAGCTCACACCGAAACGCGACACATTGCGCACTTATTAAGATCAATCGAGGCGTGTCGCGCATCACGAATTCTCTCACTAATACCTTGTGTACCTTTTTGTGTAGAATTAAGTTCTATAATGGCCCTGATTCTGTTGTTCACAACTAAACTAATTTTAATGTCACTATGTCTCTTTCTAACAAAGAACATAAGAAAAGGATGTAAGAAATTTAGTCCTGTCAAATTAGTCCAATGCTTGTTTTCAATATAAATTTAGTCGCCATCTATCGTGGTTACGCCTAAATACACGCAAAATAAGACGGCAAAGATCAATTTGCCAACTTAAAATATGTTCTATCCTTTTTCAATCATGTTCGTAAGAAAGAGATGAGATGTAACTAAAATTAGTTTAGTGCGATTTACAACAGAATCGGCACCATTGTATCACTAAGTTTAAAAGTGCACGCCGCGTCGTGTCGCGTCTCGGTGTGAGCTGACCCTTAGCCTACCTTTAACGAAATTAGGCCCTAATAAACCTTGTTACTGAACTCGATCCTGTAACAACCTTTAACTTTGTATGTCATTATAACATTGAGCATTTAAGTACTATTCCACATAAACATCACACGAACTTCGTAATAATAAAAATAAACATCGTTGACCAAGCGAGTACTTATTCACACACGCGTTAAATAGATAAACAGATTCTAATTGAATTGAATCGACAACTTTAATAACTACGTGTTATTTCTTTGAAATTTCGTGATTTTTAAGGTTCCGATGGTAAATCCTACATAATAATGCTCAAACCGCGTGACGATCTTCGTAAAGATTATCGTCTGATGGAGTTCAATGGAGTGGTGAACAGGTTTCTTCAAGATGCACCAGAAACAAGGAGGCGTAGGCTTTATATAAGGACCTATAGCGTTCTACCTCTGAACGAAGAGTGTGGCCTTATAGAGTGGGTGCCGAACTTAGTTGGACTGAGGCCAATACTCATGCATATTTATAAGCAGAAAGGTAAGAAATTTTTGCATGATGAATTCAATTAAAGTTTTGAAAATTCACACCTCTTTACCGACAACATTTTAAATATAAACCGAACAATCTAAATTAATTATAAAACAGCTGTCAGTCAATATACCTATGATGAATATCAGGACATCTGCTATTAATTATTCAAACAATACAATATTTAATTGAACTAATTTGTTCCGTATTGTTTAGGTATTCACACCAGCAATCGTGAACTGAAAGAAATGATGTGCGCTAACAAAGATCCGGTGGAGAAAAAGAGGCGTATATTCGAAGAGCAACTGTTGCGGCGACATCCACCGCTGTTCCAAGAGTGGTTTAGAAGAGTATTCTCGGATCCTTATGGATGGTAACTAGGCTATTTTAGGCTCTTTTTACCGATAGGTATTAAAGGATTCTCTGGAATAGTTTACCAATTTCGAACTCTCGCTTTTTATGTGACTGTAGCCTTATATTTTTGAGCGGCGGGAACGGAAATATTTTCTGGATTATTCATTGGCTATTTCATTACTTTCGACTTTGGTACTTCAAGCCAGCCTTCTCAATTGAATTTATGCAGCTTTCTTAACGTATTTTTTTCTATTTTAGGTACCAAGCCAGATCTGCTTACATTAGGACAACAGCGGTTATGTCAATGGTTGGATATATTCTTGGTAAGTTTTCAGATATGTATTATATTTCCCTTTTCGTCTGCCTGTCTGTTTGTAAGAAACAGTGAAAACCTGAAGTTATAGCATTAAGCCAGACTAAAGTTATATAATTTACAGTCACGTTCCAATACGATACAATAATAAAAAATATATAAATCATTGCTTTTTGAGTGCCATTTCCAGGTTTTATTTAACTTGCAATGTATGTATGTAACTATGTTTGTTTGGGTGGAATCTTGCAAGTCGAATTTCACACACTTCCAATGGTCGAATTGATATGATATTTGCTTTATCGCCGAGTCGAGCGCGAAGCAAACACTGCCGTACCATCCTTTACTGGAACCATTTCGCCGCATTTTCAGGCCCCTATTTGAGAACCTCTGGATAAGACTAGAATATAGAAATTTTCGTCATCCAGTAAGCTATAATCACATACTTAAAATCCAAAATTTCAAGTCTGTAGGTCATTTAGTTCCGAAGTTAAGCGAAAGCAAAGATTCGCATTTAGACACTCACTCACTCACTCATGATCATCAAAATAGAACTGGTACTTCCCATAAACTTAGAGAGCTGAAATTTGGTACAGAGTTAGGTTTTAATGGCCACATAAAGGGAAAACTATAAAAACTAGGATAATCGAAGATCTGGAGTACCTGGTGACCCTGATTAGAAAACACAAGAGCCCAACCAAACTATTAGAGATCGACATAGCGCCTTTACAAAAAATATTCAACATGGTGGGCCGCTTCATTTTCTACAAAAAGAAGTGAAATCCCACCAAAAACATTCTGTAAAAAACTAGCCAAGTCTCGATGGAGCTGCTTGTTTATCTCTAAAAAGTAATGAAATCTAGACAAAGTCGTGCCAAGTCTAAGGTTCCTTACTGCGATTTCTTTATTATTATAGTTAATGTTGTGTGACTTGGCCGTTGAAGGGTACACAAGGGTACAAAACCAGGTGCTCCATGACACCATTGCACTAATCTGTACTTGTACCCACTAACGTATAAAGAATGTTCAGCGGCCAAGTCACACAACATTAACTATAATAATAAAGAAATCGCAGTAAGGAACCTTAGACTTGGCACGACTTTGTCTAGATTTCATTACTTTTTAGAGATAAACAAGCAGCTCCATCGAGACTTGGCTAGTTTTTTACAGAATGTTTTTGGTGGGATATTAGTATATTGGAAGACAATGCAAGTACAGTCAACAAAAAGTACAATTACCAAAAAAAGCTTTTTTTTAATTTTTTTTTAACAAAAACTTTTTCAAACGGGAAAGCGAGTGTGTATCCTGTCATACCACTCCCGGATATTTTTCTACAAAGATTATTTTTCAGGTTTAGGCGACAGACACGGTGAGAACATATCTTTCGACTCTACGAATGGCGATACTGTGCACGTTGACTTCAACTGTTTATTCAACAAGGGCGAAGCGTTCGAGTGGCCTGAGCGAGTGCCGTTCCGACTTACTCATAATATGGAGGCCGCTATGGGGCCTCTCAAACATGAGGGGATGTTTAGGTAATTATAAAACTATATTCAGTAATGTATGCAACCTTCGAACTATTTACAAAACTACAAGTTTGTATGGAACCCTCGGTGCGCGAGTCCGACTCGCGCTTGGCTGGTTTTTTATACGATGAAGTTGGTAAACAAGCGTATGGCCCGCCTGATGGTAAGCGATTACCGCAGCCATATGGACGCTTGCAATACATGAGGCATTTTGCGTTAACGACCCTTCACTCCCTCCCCAATGAGCACTGGCAATCTTACGCGCAGGAACACAACATAAAGTTATTTGGCTGCGGTATTCTGTAAGGTGGAGGTACTTCCCCAGTCATGCTGCTCCTCTTTGAGCTAATAGAGTTTTAGGCGATGATTGCTCAGTGGTAGTGACGTCTGATACCAAGATGAAGGTCCTGGGTTCGAATCCTACAATGAGCTTGAGTTTTCGGTGAAGGAAAACATCGTAAGGAAATCACAGCACGGTGGTAGGATACTTTGTAGTATCCATCTGGCTGGCTACCACCCTCAAGTTGAAAATCTGTCGTCAAGCACCTATTTGTGTGTCCCGACAGCTGCACTTGAGAGCCAGTTCCTTCTAGGCTTTGTGTGCTTACCACCTTCGGCCACATCAACACTTACCATGGTGAGAATAGACAGGAAAAAAAAGTCTCTCTTAAAACTTGACTTGATTGACATTGAATATAGACCTTAAAGTCCATAGGTGACATTCACCACTTACGGTAAATAGCCTGAAACCCATGTCAGCCTTATGTTATTCCCAGTTGAAGGCCGACTTACGAACTGGTGGTAACTTCAGTAGGTTTGACTTTCATAAGTGCTCTACTAGGGTCTAAATAGAATAAATGGTTTTGATTTTGACTTATGTCAAGAAAAATAAGGATGTCAAAATGTGTAGGAAAAGCTGCGAAGCGGTGATGCGTGCGCTGAGAGCGCAGACTGCCGCCTTAATGTCGGTGATAGGGCCGTTTGTGTACGACCCGCTCGTGTCGTGGGGCCGCGTGAGGCCGGTCGACTGCGGCGAGCGGACCAACGAGCAGGCCCTGCAGCATCTCTTGCATATCAGACAACGACTCAATGGAATGGTCAGTATGACACAACTTTATGGACTTTCTATCAAAATGCCCGGCTATTGATAGAAAGTCCAAAAAGATGGAACGAGTTTTCATTGACCCTATCTTAACCCTTTTTTTATTTTACGAATATTGTAAATGCGAATGCGAGTTTGTTTCGTTGTTTATTTGTTACGCTTTCACGCCTTAAATCAGTGATTCCTCAAGTGGTCCAGGTCACCCAGGGGACAGGACACGGGAGACTCAACGGGGTCTACGTTAGATAGATCTAATCTTCAAATATATTGACGAGTTTTGGGAATATGGTAGAAATGTAGCAGCAAGGGGTCCACCGAAACCTAAAAATCATGAAAGTAGTCTGCGAGAAAAAAAAATTGGGAACTTAAATACTCAACCGATCACGATGAAATTTTGGCAGGCAGACAGCCTATGGTATGTAGAAGGACAAAGGCTACTTTTTATTCCGGGGGGACAGTAATATTATAAACTAAAGCTTGTGAGGATTTGTTACTCAATCATCATAACTGGAACTCTGGAATAAGTTGAAAGACACTTTTTTCTTGGGAAAATATTCGACTCCTCAGCAACGCGGGTAGAAATGATATATTATTTGCTGGGACACATTAACTTACTTTTATGGTATTATTTTTGCTAAAGACAAAAATAATTATTGATTTCCAGGTTAGGACGAAAAATAAGCAGCTATCTCTATCCTTGTCGCCGGAAGGTCAAGTCGAGCATTTAATTGTCGAAGCCACCAGTATTTTCAACTTGAGCCAAATGTATATAGGATGGGGTCCGTTCCTTTAGAAGGTGCCTTATGATGTGTTGTGATACAAAAATGTGATTCTAAATGTTAAGTTTCTATTTATATAATGCCAAAACTATTGTAAGTACAAAATAAAGTTTATGATATTATAATACTCGTAGTTTCATTCATTACCGGTAAAGTTTTCAAAGAATTAACGTAACTATTGTGTTTGCGTTTTTTAATACTAGTTCTCATATAAAAACAAAATGTTTTTACTTCCAAAAGAAGTAAGAAAGAAAAACCATAAAATATCAAATAATCAATTGAACAACGTGCGCTGGGTACTTAGGCGCTTTGTGAAGAGTTTTTTTTTCAAACTTGATTTTGGCGCCCCCTATAACTGCCAGCCGGGGTCAGGGCCATGAGACATTCTTTACATAAAGCCACAGAGTATTGAAAAAATAACTCGCCCCTCCTAGAGACGCCTTGTTCAACAGATTCAATAATATTCAAGCGTGTCTATGGGCGGCACCGTTCTACCAACATATTATTTTATTGTTGACAGATAGTGTTGTTGTGGTATAGAGTCGATATTAGACTGACTGCCGCTCGCACTCGGTTATGCGATTTTCGTAGGTAATTCATGGGGCACGAGTTTTGTCATTGTTTTCGTCTCTATATAGGCGCGCTGGACTCCTTGCTCTGTGCTACAGGCATCTCATCCCAAACGAAGCAAAATTTATAGTATGGAGTAGGTACATATAGTATGGATGTACTCGTGATCTGTGGGATATACTCACTACATATACCTTATACTCGTGAATATGTGCTTACATAGATAATTACACCCAGACTCAAATCAACATTGGTCAAACAGACACAAATGTTTGTCCTGTGGCTCGAATCTCGTAATAAAACTTCAACGATGTCGTAGCGACATCAACTATCTAAATTGTGTTTCGTGAAATATTTTGTATAAAAAATATTCAAAAGTCAACGCCTCAATATCATATTTGTCTTTAGGATCGTTTTTCAATCGTTCATTTGACATTATAATAGTAGAAATATAATAGTAGTTTAATTGTTGATGTCGCTACAATACCGTTGAAGTTTTGTTACTAGAATCGAGCCACTGGTAGGGCATCTAACCCACGATCTGTGGCGTGGCAATCAAGGTTTCAAACCTCAACGTCAAGCGGCCCGTAAATATTCAAATGTTGAGTGAAATGTTTTTATGTCAATATGTTTATGAATTGTTTACTCATCGCAAAGAGAAATATACCCAAATTTAAAGATGCAATGTCTATAAGAAAGACGAAAGTGTAAATAAGAATTATGTAAAATAAACAGCTATAGAAAGTAAAAATTAAGAAAATAAAATGTTCATGATAAATTTGTCAGTCTGCAATTAATGGATAAAAAGTACCTAACTATGTACCTATAATAACTATACAAAAAATATAACATTCATTAAATTATACAGCCGTGAATACAGTTTCACTTTTATTATATTAGTAAGTGTTGTAATTATTGCAATTGATTCTCAACGATACTTCGGCACAAAATTAGTGTACCTACATACTTATACTGGTACTTTGATAGTAGATTGGCCACACCCGAACAGGGCCGTAGCCAGGACCCCTATTCGGGGGTTGACGAATACACAGGACCAATTCTCGAGGGATGACGAAATTTTCTGAAATTGGTATGTTAAACATGTAACCCAACTTTTTTTACCTGATTTCAGTGGTACAGTGTGTGCATATGGGTAAATCACATGATATGTTTATGGCTTATACCTAAATGAAGTCATATATTTAAATATTATTCTAAAACTTCGGGGGATGATTGAACACCCAATATTTTTAAATGCTATATTATGAAAGTTTGGATGTTTGTGACTCAGTCAAGCATGCTCAACAGATTAAGAAGAAACTTGGCAAAGAAATAGATAATCTTATTCCAAAATAAAACAGGATAATATTATAAAAATTAAAATAGGATATAGGATAAAATAAAATAGGATTTTTTGATATAAAAATATCTCAAAAACATATAAAACCCACCAGAACGCGGGTGAAACCGCAGGGCAGAAGTGAGTAGGTACCTAATATTGTATTTGGCGCAGTCCATGATGAGAGGCCATCAATACATTTTTTTTCGGCTGATCAAACAAGCCGTGTGAGTTTTTGTCTGTTCTCTGAGTATTGTCACTCGATTCGCGCTTGGTTGATTTTTTGTCAGGTTCACAGTCATTGCATGTCCAGTAGGTAAATGATAATAATTGCAATGTTTTCACGGTCACATTCGTAACCTTGGCTGTGCCGTGAATTAAAAGGAAGTTTCAATTGGAAATTTGTACCTAACTTCGTATGATCTGATACATATTTGCAAACAATTTCGATTTAAATATTTGCGGAGCTTATAAACCCTATTTGATACCAGAATTCTTGCCTTGATAATGTGACCTTTTTTCATTGAACAAGTAGTCCCATTTGTTTCATCAACTCTTGTTATTTGTGGTTTAAGGGATATGATATAGGCGCTCGGATATAGGTATAATGGGTATTATATATCATATCCTCCCTATAATATATTGAACTGTACAGGGCTGTACACCCCGGGTATCGGGTACGTATCGTATTTTTCCTGAAATTAGTATCAACACGTGTTCAATACTATTTTTAGTTTGGAAGTCAGCGAGAAAAATCTGGAGTAGGTACCATAAACATTTTAGTAGAATTGGTTATTTTCTATGGAACATGTCGCCGACTTGAAAATAGTATCAGATTAGAGTACCTATGTCGTTATTTCATACATTTCAGTGCAACCCCACTTTGAAGGAATACACACCACTAAATGAACAGTCATATACCTATAAAATATGATAAGGCCGCCTGGATTGTTACCTAGCAGTTTTTATTTTTTGTTATTTTTGTTCACTATTTTTGTAATTGTATAAACAACTAGGTTCTGCTCGCGGCTTCGCCCGCGTGGCCTACAGGAAACAAATGACATATTTTTTTACAACATTAAAACAAAACAAAACAACTTCATCCCGCTTCGAGGGTGTCGAATTATTAAAAACGCTGAGTTACGTATTAATTAATTTTGAAGATCCTAACTTCGAAACTGACGGACTTTCATACAAACTTTCATCCCCTATTTTACCCTTTTAGGGTTGGAATTTCGAAAAACCCTTTCTTAGTGGATACCCATTCTTCATAAAGAATACACCCTCCAAATTTCATGTCTCTAGGACCAGCGGTTTAGGCTGTGCGTTGATATATCAGTCAATCAGTCAGACAGTCAGGACTTTGAATTTTATATAGGGACCTATATAGATAAAGAATATTGTATTGTATTATTAAATATTATTCGATTTCGGGGGCTTATTGAACACCCATATCACCTCTCCTGCCTACGGGCCTGGAACTGTAGGTACCTACATTCGGGATCTAAGAGGACCTTCGAATAAATTAGATTTTCCTTGAACCCATCTTAAAGTGGCATATTGATTGACTTCACTTACATACTTACATAATTTGTAGCATAGACTGCTTGATCGGATGTACCTAAGTAATTAATGTAATATCTATCATGTAGCTAGACGAGCGAGACAGATATTTTACATAAAGGTTATTCCTATAGGTAAATAGGTAGATTAACTTGGAACTAAACAGAGTAAACATAACATACTGTGACATCAAAAAAATTGCACAGGGCTGTCATTATTACTTTGATAGCGATTTGTTCCCATCAATACCTGACTATTAACAGACTAGAATAGAACGGATGATGTAAGTATAGGCATAGAGTAAATAATATACTACGTACAAGTACCTATAGGTAATATGCGACCTCGCCCATTGTGAATTCTTCACGCGTTTCAGATGACCCTTTCCCTTGAATTGTCCTCGACGCTTTATGGATCATTTATTTTTGTCGATGTTTATAATAATTCTGATACAGTTTTTGTCTCTACCATTCCGCTTGACTGTAAGTCCTACTTATTTTTATTTGTAGGTACCTAGTTACCTTAGTAAAAAATAATTATGCTGCTCTCATATTTCTAAATGGGTAATAGCGGTAGGTACCTACCCAACTCTGTTCTTAAGTTGCGATAGCGACTTCCCTGAATAAAACAACACCACTTTTCATAAATAACCAAGTTGAACTAGATTGAGCTTTTAAAAGCAAACAAAGTGAGCAATAAATAACATACAACTCGTATTTTAGGTTCATCTTTTATGGAAGCGTTTTGCCTCGGTCAAGCGAGTGACCTAGTGGCGTTTAGTGCGCGTGTAGGTAGCTCGGTTGACAGGCAATATCCGGATGATCCATTGTTCACCTCATTGCGGATTCCGAACGGCGGGCGGCGGCGGCGGCGATGCGCTCCAGCCTCTGCTTTCATTCAGCCCTTGCCTCGCGTGGGGGAAATAAGAAAAACTGCAAATAAGAGAAAACGCATTTTAGATTAAACGGGATACAGCGGAACAATATACCTACACTTTTCTATACCAGTACCCGTACCCCTACCATGAGTTTTCTACACTAACGTAATCTACACACGCTAGTGACTACGGTGAATATTTTCTATGACGAGCGCCGCCTCTAGTGGATACTTTTGGAAGCATTTCATACAAAATGTTTCACCGTAGTCGCTAGCGTGTGTAGATTACGTTAGTGTAGAAAACTCATGGTAGAGGTACAGGTCACAGAATACTTAATAGTTACTAGGTACCTACCCACTTGGTTTTTGTGAGGTACCTATAGGATTGCGTATAGGTAACAATTTGAATTAAAAAAGACTAGTAATGTTACAGTTTACAGCACGCTCATAAACATCCATTCGACTTATTTCCTTCTGTAGGTTCAGGATTCGAACCTTTACATAAATTGTAGGCCGTTGCGTCCACATTGCTGATCCTTGAAAAAAAAAATAGTTTCATCTAGATCGTAGGTAATATAACACAGTAGTACCTAAAGGTAGTTTGGTTGTATATCGACCGGAGTCTGAGACTTTCGTGGTTGCTGTTGTTCAAGGTCAAAATGTCTGCAACGAATTGGTTTAACTGCTAAATGAGTACCTAGGTAAAAAGCTGTCAAATGGGCTGGTTCACAAGCCTTTGTAACGTTGTTTTTACAAACTTATAGTAGGTGAGTACTTAATACCGTATTTATTTTATAGTAGATAATGTTGAGGTGAATAAGGTTTCCTAAGTAATAGGGAAATAACGAATTAAATGAAATAAAGTACTTAGTAGTAGGTACGCACGGCTACGGATCAAGCTATACATTTCCAATATATGCTGACCTCTCATTGTACGGAAATCCTATACAATGCGAGATCAGCTTATACTGGAAATGCATAGCTTGATGTGTAGCCGTGTGTACCTAAATATTATCTTAATTTATTTGTGAAGTTTTATTTCAGAAACCTTTCAGGCACCTACCAGCAAATCCATGACAATAATGTCCAGCAATGATAAAGTAACTTTTATAATCAGTTAAAAAACTTACTTTAACAAAATTGTACAGAATAATTAGTCGGCCACACAGAAATCGGAATAAATGCTAGCCAGTGTACTGAACCGCGGCATACTTTATACTTGCCTAATGAAAAGCAGATTTTTTTACTACATCTTCAATGAAAAGGATTGATCTCTTTTTTAAACATAACCTTTTCAATAAGCATCGATGAATACAATTAGGTATTGGACATGGAGCCTTTACATGGATACCTTATTATCTTATGTATAAAGGTGAAATTAGATTGATTTTAATAAAATGATGTATAGTAGGTACGTATATAGCGTACAATACAATCCATTGTACTTAGATGCGGATGTTCGTATTTTGCGATAAAAACACTTCTTAGAAAATGTTTGGGGAAGTCCTGTCTATAGATCATACATACTATTTAACACTTTGTCTAAGTATTCAATATACCTACTCTAGGTACAATAAGAAGCAACAATGACGAGTCGCTTAGCTAGCAGTCTTCGTTATTTTACTATGTACCTACCGAGGTCTGTGTTTGACCACAATCTCAACATGGTCAGTGATGATAATATGTGGCCAAAGGTGATGAGTACGCAAAGCCTATAAGCCTACTACGATAAGGGAACTGGCTCTCAAGTGCAGCTATCGCTACCCTAAATGCTTGGCAAAATATTTTCAACTTGATGGATGTTGATGGTGGTAGACAGCCAGGCGGGTATTTAAGCATAATATGCACACAGTACAAATTATGCTTTAGTATCACTTTGCAAATTCAAAATATTTTCTAGTCCACATGAGACCTATATGTTTTTAAATCTCGGATTGCACACCGTTGTGCGCTTAAATACTTGATCGCATCATAATTAACGTGATTATCGCCTTGTGATCAAGTACTGTAACACGACAATATTGTGACGTCAAAAATTGTGATTAAGTATTATGTAAGCTGATTTCCTTATAGATATTTTTACCTGAATGACTACAAAAAATATGGTAGGTATATGTCAGAAAAACTTTTTTTGACTTTTTTGTTTATGTTATGAAATTGGTTAGGTACGCATACAAACAATAACCCCCTTATTACAAAACATGGTTTAAAGTAAAACCAGGTTTAAAAATAGCCTCGTCTCTTTTTATTGTATAACGTTAGAAAGTGACCGAACGACAGTAAAACCTGGGTTTGCTTTAAACCATGTTTTGTAATAAGGGGGTAATTGTTTCTGATGGAGTTTATATAAGTTTTGGGTTTATTAAAATGTTCCTACATTTTCCGTTGAAAAATTATGTCCAATGGAGTTTGTTGTTAACTTATGTTACTTAGGTATCTCTCTCTGTACTCGTTCCCTCATGTCTGAGGATCTTGGTCAGCATCGGGTTTGCTTCTAGAGCTGATGATCTGCCTCCACCGGTTTCTGTCCAACCCGTCTCTTACGATCGTGTAAAACTTGGAGGACGATGAGTCTTTTACTTGATCGGACCATCTAGTTGGTGAACGACCACGTAGTCGTTTTCCTTCCGTGTTCCCAACTATGATCAGTTTTTCCAAACTTTCATCGCCTTTGCGCAACATGTGGCTGAAATACGACAGAATGCGTTGGTGGCATATGGTTACTTACTTAGGTATACAGATCGGAAATGTTTATATTTATTTTATCGATCTGACTTTGGATGTTGATTCTCACTTCCCTTTTTTTTGTTATAATACTATTTCTTGTTATATGAATACGTTCATAAAATTGACCTTGATGAACAACCGAAATGAGCGCCCCCAAAATATTTACTAACTTTATGTGTCACCACTTCAGTAACCGTTGTGATGATATGTGCCTGCGTTACTCATCATACAAGAACAAGGGAGGCCAGATAAGCAGTAAGTACTCCGAAATTGGACTAAGAATCTATCTAATTTAGCATGGCGTTTGCCTTTGAGGGTAGGTTGTCCTCGTAGGTTGGCTGAGTTAGTAGGAGTTATGAGCCCCATAGAGCCTTGGTCGTTAAGTTTATAAAAAAAGTGTTTTTTTTTTTAAATAGAGTTTGCTAAACAAAGGAGATTTTTGGGCTCACTCCCGTGTTCCGTGCGCTCCATCTGCCTTATGTCCTGTAATGAGGTTGTCGGAGACAGGATCGATTAAGATATTTTTTTTTTCCAAAATGGCCTATTTCTCCCTGAATGTACGGTTTTATCCGAATTTGTAAATGCCGATAGCAATAACTTAAAGTAAGGGATAGTCTCACAAGACCATGTTCACGTGGCTTGAACGTAAGGTAACTTACCATACTGACCCGTCTCAACCAGTGTTGCCAACAGCCCTGGGCCTAATGTCGCCATTTTTCACAGCTTAAGTAGCCTAAAATAGCCGAATTTCAGAGCAGGTAGCCTAAAGTAGCCCAAAAGCCACAATAAATCTATGAATAAAATTAAGATGTTGTTATTAATTCATTTATATACTGGTTGTTTTTTTCTTCTTGCCAGTATGGGCAAATTCTGGACTAAAGGTCTGAGAAAAAAAACGCTGAAAGGAACTATGAGCTGAATTTTGAAGGAACTAAAAAGGGCATTAAAAAATATTGTTTTCGTAGACATGAAATTTTTTCAAAAAAATTTTTCGATATTCTGCTTCTACGTCACAATACGAACCAAATTTTTTATCACAATCCTGGTCACAATTTGCTAAAAGTTATCAAAATTTACTTCAATTGCTTGTCAGAATGCTAGAAGCTGATTCTTTATGCCTAAACATAGTGAGTGACCTGCAAGTTCTGCTGCACCTCGTAAATTTTTACTAAAATTTCCAAATATAGCTTAAAAATACAATAAAGTATAGTGTCCGCTACGTTAGGCGTGTACCGGCGCCGAGTGTGGACTTGTTAGTTTCTTAGAAAGAAGAAGAAGAAGAAAAAAATGAATTTATTTCCCAGAAACACACAAATAACAACAAAAATAACAGAACAGCAAAATTAAAATATGAATAAATATCCTATCTGTGCGTGTCTAAAGAAAAAGGCGGCCGACTCAACCTAATGTTGAGGTGGGGTACCTCAACGCTGATATTCTGTCGTCGCCTCGCGAGTGTGCGTCACGAATATCAGTGGGAAACGACCAGTCTTCTCAGTGTTCTTCAAATCAGTATACATACATACATGGCATTTGGAGAAAAATACACTCGCGTGAGCACCCGTGCGCGATTTTCACTGCATGTAGCAGATACAGTACGAGGCACGCACGAGTGGTGAGCACAGATAGGTAGTAGTGGGGCAAGCTCGCGCAAATACACTTTTGGCCAAATCACAGGCATAACAAACATGTTTGTTTGTTACGCCTTTACACCTCAACTACTCAACGGATAATCATGAAACTTGGCATGCAGATAGCCTATAGTATGGAGAAGGTCATAGGCTATTTTTATCCGGGAACGCGGGTGAAACCGCGGGGGACAGCTATATTTCTTACGATTAAGCTCATAATTTGTGATTTGGCTTATATTATTACCTTGTCATTGAGGTAGCCTAAAAGGCGACCAGTCGCCATCCCGAATTTATCGTCGCCAATTTTCGTCCTGAGTAGCCTAAATGGCGATAAATCGCCTACGTTGGCAACACTGGTCTCAACTGTACACTGTACTAGCACCAGCTCGCGGCTGCGCCCACGTGGCCTACGGGAAACAAATGACATATTTTTCTACAACAATCAAAGAAAACTAAACAACTTCATCCCGCTTCGAGGGTGGAATTATTAAAAACACTGAGACACGTATAAATTAATTTTCAATCTTCAGCCTTAACACAAAATTTGAGTTTTCATCCCCTATTTTACACCCTTAGGGGAGGAATTTCGAAAAACCCTTTCTTAGTGGATACCAACTTTTCACAAAGAATATACCCTCTAAATTTCATGTCTCTAGGACCAGCGGTTTAGGCTGTGCATTGATATATAGTCAGTCAGTCAGTCAGTTCGTCAGGACTTTGAATTATATTTTGGATCTACGTTGGCTGTATGTTATCATTGAGGATAAAGATGTTCGGAAGCAGCTACACATGTGCACCTTCACCTTGTATACATCATTATACGAAACCCAGTTGTCTCTATCATCTTTTTATTTATTTGTATTGTTGTTTTTGCCTATACTTTTAAAATTGTAAAACATTTTACCAAAAATATAAAAAACAATCTTGCCGATTCCTCTTAGTGGAAGCTCGACTTCCGAATCGTTGGTATCTTCAGTAGTTCACCTTTTTAGTGCCCTACTAAGCCGAATTTTACTTTGACTTTAGCCCTGTTATTCATAATCGCTTTTTAACTAAATCAGTGTAATAGTGTGCCCCGTCTCACTCTTTCGATTACCAAATGTACCTAGTATATGTATTAAGCAGTTATCTGGTTTCCATAGTACAAGTTCTGCTTATGTTGGGATCAGATGACTGTGTGTGAGGAATGTCCCAGGATATTTATCAAACACTCACCTTGTTTAGTTATAAGATGTTTAAAGTAAGTGAAATTACAGCCATGACAATGCTGAAACTGGAGCATCCGAGAAAATTCATCGGTGGCGTATTCCCCATAACTAAATAACGAAGACAGAATACACTTAAACTGAGAAGACTCCAAGAGGATATATAATTCTGTACCAATATCTCATTGTAATCGACTGTACATATTCCTTTTCCAACTAAACCATTACTATACCGATCTACATCTTTGTAAATCATAATATAATTATATATGTAAAGTGTGATTCAATTAGACGTCTCTAATTGAAGCCTGAGTGCAAATACGTAGGGGCGGGAAACTTGCATGTGGGTGAACAACTACCTACCTAGTGCGCCTTGGTTTGTAGTTAGACTCTGTAAATACTTCAGAGGGAATAACTTTGAACCTATATTCATTGTTAATTATTTACTCTACTTATTTTTTTTTGTAGTTAGACTCTATAAATACTTTAGAGGATGAATAACTTCGAATCTTTATCGGTTGTTAATTACTTACTCTCCTAATCCACAATTTTTTAAAAGGATATTATACCTAACCCTTCTAAATAACCACCACTGAAATATCGCTTAACTAATGCATCTCCCCGTCTGTCTGTCACAGATGTTTTTCTCGAAAATTTTGTGACGATGGAAATTCAAGGCTATGCTAAGTAGTTAAGTAACGGCGCTAGGTAGGGTATAGGTAGAGAAAATTACTTTGTTTTTGTTATCAAAACTTGTATTGTAGCCAAAGATAGTAATAGGCTAGTTATACCATAGACTAAATAATATACTACGTACAATTTATACTAAAAGATCGTGAAAATTCTTCGGAATCACGTGACACCGAAATTTACCATGACAGAACATTTCAAAAGTATCTTGACCGCAAAACTAATGAATTGCAACACCGACAATAGTTTGGTTCGATTAAAAAATAACCAGGCGCCTTGGTCCAATAGATTGCTTTGTATTGTTTAGTTTATTATTATTAGATCTTACTGAATTAATTTCCTGATTTGTATGTCAGGTTATTACTTGCTTATACTGTAGTTTGTTTAGAAGATAGGTAGGTTTAAAAATGTTATATTCCGTGTAATAATTAAAAAATAAAATTATAAAGCATTTAATATAAATAATACCGGAGGGAGCCAAACTCTCCCGTAGCGCGTAGTAAAGGTAGCAAGTAGTAGGTACACCACTTGTACCCATTGCTGATTGACGAACTTCAAATCAATGCTTTTGAGTTTTATTTCATGGGCAGCCTCACAGATTTACCTTTACATAATTAAAGTGAATTATACCTGTTATATTTTCAATATTTAAAGCAAATATATAAGAACTTACATTAATATTAAAAAAAAATATGTTCTAGTTCTTCTTACCTCCAATGTTTTTCTTACGTTGCTCTACATTGTAAAATAACACCTGTGCTGTACGTCTTAAATTATTACCATTAATCTGTCACCTAGGTAAATAAAATCACAAACCGTGACAGGGAAATTAGCCGATTGCGAGATTATTGTTGTACTTGGCGGTCTAGCAGAGGCAGTTTGTAATAAGTCGTTGTCCATTGCGCCGGTTAAAAAGTTTGCGACGCATGCGCTGTTAGTTCGTCACAAAACGCGGGAGTTTCATTTTTGACAGATGATTTTGTGAAAAGTGTGATTTATTAATTTAGTTTTCTTGAAACGGATTATCATTATTATTCTGAAATACATCTTATTGAAAATATCCTGTATCTTGGATATTTTCAATCTGTATCCTTTCTGTATCTTGGAGTTCCTGTAATTATTAATATGGATGACTCTACATTTTAAGTTGTGTGAAGTTATTTAAAAATCATCAATTGTATTTAATATTTGAAGTATTAGAAGGTGAGTAAAGGAATTAATTTTTAATAAATTCCGTACGTAAGAATTAGATGAGGAAGAGGAAAAATATGAACCTCCCACAGAGTAATTTGCCCGCAAATTGCCATCTTAGTTCAACAAACAATTTGCTCATTATTTTTTAAGGAAGTCATTTCAACGTGAATAGGCTCCCAAGATCACTAGAAAAAGATTAATCCTCACTTTGATTACATTAAACATTTTTTTTTGTTGATACACAAATAATAATAACGGAACTTTGTAATATTATTATTATTATAGTCATATTATTATTAGTCTGGGTGTAATTATGTGTATTGATGTAACAAAACTAAAGTAATAATAATAGTAAAAAGTAGCAGTATATCAGTTATCTGGTTTTCATAGCACAAGCTCTGCTTAGTTTGGGATCCTATAGGCATGTGTGAAAAAACTGTGACAGGATATTTATTTATTTATTCTTGTTAAAATCTTAAATGCTAATGTGAGTGCGTTTGTTGTTTTGTTTGTTACTCTTTCACGCCTTAACTTCTCATCATCGGTCATCATAAAATTTGGCATGCAGATAGTCTATGGTATGGAGAACTACATTTCATCTCGGGAACGCGAGTGAAGCCTTAAGTTTAGTTTTATTCAATTTGGTTACATTAGAGGTTGAGTTCTGCTTAAGTTTCACTTGTTTGTTATGGTTTAGTGTGTTCTTAGGATTATCTATACATATAAAATGCTTTGTCCTGAATGACTGACTGATAGATCAACGCACAGCCTAAACCACTTTTCTGAAATTCTATCTAAATCTAAAGTTTATATGGGACAACGTGATACCTTGGTCCAATCTACTTAAAATTTGGCATAAACATTCTTTAACAGATTTCGTATTTTACTGAAACTCATCGCCTAACGGGGTTAGAAAGGGGTAGAAAGTTATTTTTGAGGTGATTTGCATCGAAGTTGATATAACTACTCCTTAGTGCTTTTCATTTAAATATTCTTTTATATTTGACATGCCAATTTGTATTACATTGCACCAAGCTTTTATGTGAGTTCAACTTTTTTTTAAATAAAATAGTAATGAGTTTTTTTGTTTGTCTGTTCCGTTTCATAGCTGGAGGAGTAACTTAGCTACTTTTATTTCTGAAAAATAATTTGTGTTCCGCGTAAAAAAAAACAAACCATACGCGGGTGAAACCTCGGGGGTCTACTAGTTTATCTCTTAGGATTCTAACTTCATAACCACCTAAGATATTGTCTTGAAATTAACAGTTGAATTTAATTAATTTATGAGGATAAGAGACGAATAAGTTCGTACAAACAATATTAAAAATAAAAGGTTTACAACGATTAAATGAAAGATAGTACAAAAAAAAGTAAAAAGAAAATACGAAAAATATGTTTTATTCTTTTTGTGTAAAAATTTCATTTTGGGTAAATGTCTTAGCTGCCGATATCATTGAGAAAGAGCAAGGCATAGAGACGCACAATGAGGGCTATCTCTTCTGTGGCCACCAGTTGGCACCACTAGCAAGTAAGGTCCTATCGCTGTCGATGAAAAACATATAAATTAAATATTGATTATGCCTAAGTGATGCGCAGACTCATTTTGTACGAAAAAAAAGAGGTCATGTTTCTTAAAGACAGGTTGATAGAGAGCGATTCGCAGGTACGTCTGCCATAATTAAACAGGGATGGCACAATCTTTATAAAAATCAGTGAACATAACAGCAAACAGTACATTTGACGTTCCTAGAGACCTCACTTTACACTAGCACTTCTCGCGGCGAATTCAAGCGACTTCATTAAGTTAGTTCTATTATTATTCCATTTATTAATTTCTTAAATTAATTTTTAAAATTTTTAATATAATATAGTTATATAAAGAAAAACAATACATCACGCGAGTACCTACAACTCGCCAATCACCAGTTTTTATAATTTTTGTAAATACGTTTTTTTTTAAATAATAGATGATGACATCATCTTTTTTTATATGATTTTTTGTTCAAATAGGTTTTAAATAAAATTAAAAATATCCATGAATTGTCACATGAAGTTATTTTAACTATAATTCCTAATGATACATATCCCCTTATTACGTGAGTCTAGCAAAACCAGGTTTTAAATATTAATGTCACTTTCTACCGCCATTTAACAAAAATAACCGGGACTATCTTAAAACCTTAATTTTACTAGACTTGGTTTAAACCGACTCATGTAAGACAGTAGAGTTTTACGCAAACAAAAACAAATAATCTTCTCATTTAAAAAATCAAGGAAGTCTGGCATATTCTATTTGATTCGAATGTTCACTTAGCAGCCGACCTTACACGGTAACTATATAAATTGATATATTCGTTGCATACCTATATGTGTTTTTCATCTTGATTACCTACATTGTTGATATTGGCGCGATATTGGAATGAAAAAACTATCAAAAGGATCATGTAGCAATTTAATTAAATGAGATATTTGTAGAAGGCGGAAATTCGACAGAAATATCTTGTGAGTTTTTATAATGTATTAGTTGTAGTGATGATTTCAAAATTAATTAATGTTCTATAAACTGTGGCGTACCAAGAATACTTAATACTATGTCGGTATTGATACAAAAAACTGAGAAATTTTAAGATTTACTACAAAAAAGCGTCGGCAACGCGCGAGTGATAACCCTGGTGTTGAAAGTGTCCATAGGCTACGGTAACCGCTTACCATCAGGCGGGCCGTAAGTTTGTTTGCCACCTTATTGGAATAAAAAAATTTTTTTTCTTCGGACAGCGATTTTCCATTTAGTGGAGAAATGCCCATATACATGAAAGGGTAGACTGTAGGTACCTACTAATCTACCTAATTGCAATTAGTATTGTTATCTTACGGCTTCACAACACGTTCACATTCTCTCTATACATTTAAATGAAAAAATATAATTCCCGGGAAAACTGGTTCTGATGAAAGTAGCGCAGAGCAAACCTTGCAACTCGATAAACCGAACAAATAGAAAATTGATTATATTGTATTGTATTCTATTGAAGTTAAGCATCAACTAAAATGCCAGTTTTCACAAGTAAATGTTCATGATATTAATAGATTTTTTAATGGAATACCCAATTCCAATTATATGTTTTGGATAGTAAAAAGATCAAAGTTGGATGTTCTGAGGAAATGATTTTCACTCTGCGATACCGTTTTCGGTAGGTACTACGTCCCTAGCTTATTGATGCTTTAGTTGAGCTACGTTTATTTATTTAAATAAAATGTTATTTACTTTCATTAAATTTATAATCTCGTAAACTCCCAACGTTAATTCAGGTTTGAACAACAAAACCATCAAATACCTACATAATAATTGATTAATTACGATAACTCTTAAAAGAAAAGTAATCAAAAATGATATTGACGTAGAATAATTTGTCCTGACCTAAATACATGAATATGAGGTGAAACATTCATTTTATGTGTAGAACACACAGACGTAAGTGGTTTATAGTAGCAGTTGTATCAATAATATACATGAATCAAACAATAGTAACATAATAATTAAAAACTGACGGGTATTTCAATACAAAATACAATAATAATAATATTGCTTACACCGCTTACACCACATGACAGTTAATAATTGGACTGTTTTACAACTTAAACCGACTTCAAAGTACACTAAGAAGTAATCAAATCCTGATCTGATGACAATGGGACCAAACGGGAAGTGTATACTTTAAAATAAAAAAAGAATTTTCTATAATAAATGACGGAGTTATGAGGTAACAAACATTAAAAAAAAAAAAAACATTCGAATTGAGAACCTCCTCCTTTTTTTGAAGTCGGTTAAAAAACAGTAACAAACAGATATAAAAATAACAAATTGCTGAAGTGATTTCTTTCAGGCAACTTAGGGTAATAGGACAGTGGTGCAGAATATCAAACTTACCTACTTAAAAAAACGTACGTACACACCTAATAGTGATGGATAATTGGGAAATAATTTGATGCTGATGCTACTGAATTGGAAACATGCATTAAGTACTTAAAACAGCTTTAATGACCGTGTTATATAAACAACTTCTTCATTTTAATTTGTTTTAAAGATATGCAGTCAATTCCACGAACCTCCTTGACAGTAACTTCCTTATCAAACACTTACCTTGTTTTTTTTATACTACTAGCAAACAAGCATACGGCCCGCCTGATGGTAAGCGGTTACGGGAGCCTATGGACACTTGTAACACCAGGGGTTTTACTCACGGGTTGCTACCCTACAGAAATCTCTTCACACCCTTTTTGAAGAACCCCATGCTGTACTCCATTGGGAAAACCACGGCTGGGAGCTCATTCCACAAACTGAGAGTCCGCGGAAGGTAGCTCCTTTGAGACCGCACAGTTTGAAACAGTTTTGGTTTCAATATGTTAGGATGGACTCAATGGATGACTACTTTATTTGTTATAAGATGTTAAAAGTAAGTTAAATTACAGCCATGACAATGCTGAAACTGGAGGATCCAAGAAAATTCATCGGTGGCGTGTTCCCCATACTGCGATGGTCGAAGAGTTACGATCTGAGGACAGGCGTCGGGGACTTAATAGCTGGCATCACAGTGGCACTTACGCTGATACCGCAGTCAATTGCGTACGCCTCGCTGGCCGGCTTTGAGCCGCAGGTACTGTATACGTATCATAAATTATTGTACCATCTACATAAAGGAACTCTACATAAACGAACGGTATAAAGGAGAATCTAGTTTGGTGAATCAATAGGATTTCAACGTTGGTCTTATAGTAAAAATTGTTCAGGGTCACTGATCCAATTTTTTCATAAGTTTTGATAAGAATTATATCTGAATACAATTAGGTATCTGGGATTTCATTCAATTAGGTCCCGACTCAGCATTATGCTTAGGTTAGTAAGAAAAACTGATCCTCGCGCTGGTTTCTGTCAAGGCTCACGTCCTTGACATCACGTTACATACACAAAAAAGGTCTACGATATACCTAATAACTCATAATACATTGGTGCAGGATACATATTTAATTATTTTAATCTCGGCTTGACATCGATTGACGTCGGACTAGATAGAATTCGGACCTGAGATGATGACCACACTTAGTCTATATATATTTATACTTGCAAGTCCAAATCTGTAGTTGGTAATAAAAATATGCCACTGGAAGTAATATCTAATTTAGCATTTTCTTAACATTGATTTCAGTTATAGCGACTGATAACTAAAAAGTTTTGGTTTCACCTTGAACATTTTCCAGATATGTCCACCCACATGACTATGCATTAATTGTGTTGTGTCATTTTACGGTTTGATTTATTTGTAATTGGTTACGTACTAGGTAATCTAGGTAGACAATACATATACTATAAGCCCGTAAAACTTTGATTGCTATACTATTACCTCAGAGTATATAAATACTACGTACAACTATTACTGACCATGCAGGAAGCATTGAATATACCTAATAGACGAACCAGTCAATAGGTTTTCAACCCCTTAATTTCTGTGGTCCATTTTCGGTCGTTACGTGGTCGTTGTGCAGATTCGTTTGAAGAACGATGCATAGTTTTTTTTTCAGAATGCGTACAGAGACAATACATATTATATTGCATTGAATATCGGATATGTAATAATATACTAGGTGACTACCATTTAATATAATGGTAGAGCAATCCTTACCAATCAGTAGGAAAGTTGTTTAGATATTCTTATATTATCGTGTAGGTTTTGTATTAAAACTACGACGACCCTATACGACGATATGATTGATATTTTTTTTTAAATTTATTAAAGAGCTTTATCAAAATTTGATAATGTCGCGCTGGTAAATTATACACAAAGTAGTACATAATATATCTACTAACTACACTTAGTTAATAACTTTCAGATGAGACAAAATTACTATTGAAATTATACCTTAATTTTTCATCCTCGGATCAGTTTATAGGTAACTAATTAAATAACATTCTTTATGACTATAAAAATACGTTATTATACAATCACGCCAATACTCGATTTTGAGATATCGACTAACTGCAAAGTTACTAATATCGCAATATTAAGTAGGAGCAGAGGAGTGCATTGACACACAAAAGGGACCATAGTAGCGTGTGATTGTATTATTACACTTCTGTTTCAGAAGATTGATAACATCCGTTATTTAAATATCATTGTAACGGTTGAATAGGTATCTTTGCAACTACAGTGTAGCCTATATTATTACTCATCGTCTATGCGTTTGGTCTGAATTTAAGAATAACTAGCAGCGAAACCCGGCGTTGCACGGGTTAAAATACATCGCATGTTTAGTGGTATAAAAAATATATAAGGATACATTTTTTAACAGATACTATTATAGATTTCTATTTTCGATTTCGATTTGGTTCTTTTAGTTAGATCAATAATAACACTCGTACACATTTTGGAACTTTACAGATCAATCCAAAAAAAAAATAGAACTTTCTCGAACATTTTAAATCGTTTACAATAAATTGAACTCATTTTAGAATTTTCTAGATCATTCTAGAACTTTCTCGAATATTTAAAATCGCTTATTATAAATTGCACTCATTTTAGAATTTTCTAGAACTTTCTCGAACATTCTAAATCGATCATAATAAGTTTCACTCGATTTGGACCTTTCTAGATCTTTCTAGAACGTTCTAAATCGATCATAATCAATTGCACTTATTTTGGAACTTTCCAGATCATTCGGAAAATTTCTAGAACTTTCTCGATCATTCTAAATCGATCATAATAAATTGCACTAATTTTGGAACTTTCCAGATCATTCGGGACATTTCTAGAATGTTCTCGAACATTCTAACTCAATAATAACAGTTTTGGACATTTTGGAACTTTCTAGATGAAGCCAGAAAATTTGTAGAACTTTCTCAAACATTCTATATCGATTATAATAGTTTGAATTCATTCTAGAATTTTCTAGATCATTCCAGATATTTACACATTTTGGAACTGTCTAGACCATTCCAGAAATTTTGAGATTTTTCAGAAGTCCTCATGCACTTTTTTAGAATTTTCTAGATCATTCTAGAAATTTCTAGAACTTTCTCGAACATTTTAAATCGCTTATTGTACTCATTTTAGAATTTTCTAGAATTTTCTCGAACATTCTAAATATTTCACTAATTTTGGAACTGGAAAAGGACAGCAATATATGTTTTAACATTTTCGCCACCCCCAACCACCCCCTTCCACCCACCGCGACCAAACTCCCTTACTACCACCTGGAGACCAAGGGGTATTTACCACCCCAACGGGAAGTTGATTGGGGTTGGTGGTGATTGAGAAAACTGCGTATTTACGTACCCACAAAAGCATTTTATATATATTATTAGATTACGGATAACCTTAATTAGTTGCTATTTATAACGCTATCACAATTTCTTAGGTAAATTTTATACAGCGCGGAAAAGGTTAATGACATCGAGTTCTGAAGTGCTGCTAACGTTAAAATTATATTAATTGCAAAATAACGTAAAGTAAACTATGAACCTGTAAAACAATAGGTGATTCGAAATAATATAGAGGCCCGTCGTACAGAAAAACGAAAATAAATTTTCGTTTTCGTTCGTTCGTTCTTTGCATGTTTTGTGCCCCTATTTTTTATTAATTATAGAATTGTATGTATTATCAAAGTGTACCAAAATGTTAATTTACCTGTAGAATTTTCATCAATATAGCAATACAAATGTGGCGTTTCAATCAGCCACCAGGATCGCATTTGTATCGCTTTTGAAACCCGTACTTTGTGGCTGCAGAGATACTTTATTATAATCATGAATGAACTCTCATACAGAACCCATTTGAAAGACCGTTGAATCTGTTACTGTTTGAGTTTGAATATTTAAACATGTTGATAAATTAGTCCTTTTGAAAATTTTCAGTTTTTGTAGTCATAGTGCAATTTCAAAAGGAAAAACAAAAAAATAATTTTCCAAATCGGTTAATAAATGTATTATGAGATAACAAACCTAAAAAAAAACATACAAACGAATTTAGTACCTCCTCCTTTTTTGAAGTCGGTTAAAAACACTCGAAAACAAGCTCAATCCAATTTGATATAAGGCTTTAAATTATACGGGACCCTATGCGCTTTTTGGATCGCATAATATTATGTAAAATTTTACCTATAACGCTATTATCACTAAAATCAGTCTTAAAAGTATTCATTTGTGGTGCCTCTCGTGGCGTTATCTACCGAGCGAACGTGTTTAGTTGCCCTTAATACTGTAATTTGGTGCACTAACGACTAAATTTGCATGTTGTACAGCTCAGAAACACAACGAAACAAAGCTTTAGATTGCTGCAATAGATATAGCTACGGTACCTACTCTAAATCATGAAATAAATAAAAACACCCAGTTTAGCGATGCAATTTTAAGCAATAGGCTAAATTTAATAACCAGAGATTGTATTGAAATAGGTCTCTTTGCTATAAAAACGAATTCTAAATTAATTTTCGTTGTAAACGCTATCAAAACAATGTCTCGGAAAGCAGTAGAAGTTACTCGGAGGCAGTCGCTTTTACTACCTATACGATGATTAATTTTATTTATTTATATGCGTGAATTAAGGCCCGGTTTCAATAATTTACGGACCAGTATCGGTTAAGATTTATTAAAATTAAGACTCTTATATCTTTACTAATAATGAAGCAAAGACCTCAAAGCTTTGCATACCAGACCCTCCCATATGGAAGTAGCTATCACAGGTAAAATTAGCTTACGAAATGATCTATATGCCCAGTTTGGCAATAAGAAAACCTACCATTGGTAAGCAAAACGATTCGTTTTTGTTTATTGAAACCGGGCATTATATAAAGTTAAAATCACAATAAATTACCCCAATCAGAATGAAGAATAGAGATATATGAATTGTTGAATAACATAATGAAGCGATTTTAAATGAAAATAGTATATTGAATAAGTATATTGTTCTGAAACATCTGCAAGTATAATGATTACTATTCTAAGCGTTATTACATATTACTTTTACTTGCATAGATCTTTAGCAAGGATTTCATGTGTTATGCGGAACTGTCTACTGTTTATATTATCTCCAGACTTATTGTTATAAATTTTCACTGAATTAGTATTGTGGCTAAGCTGTTATGTAAGTCAATGATTCATACTTTTAAAACTAGATTTCCTCGTAACATTACGGAGACGTGTTACTGACACCATGTACGTCTTGGTCTATGGTATTGTAAGAGGTTTAAAGAATGCCAAACCATTATCACTTTCGTGGAAATGGTCCTGACCTCAATGTTTGAAGAGAGGAAAGCATGAATAACGAAATGAGTATGCGACACGCACAGAGGATCTTTGTTATTGAGTCAATATGTTTCTTGGTAAAACTAATGTTTTCTTCGTTTTCAGTATGGGCTGTATGCATCATTCATCGGAGGGTTCGTGTATGCCATCATGGGCACTTGTCCCCAAATCAACATTGGCCCTACGGCGTTGCTCTCTCTCCTGACGTTCACGTATACAAATGGGACCAACCCAGAATTCGCTGTGCTTCTATGTTTCATCTCTGGCATTGTACAGATGTTTGCTGGTATTGCGCAACTTGGTAAGATATGTTTTTACTTTTTAAATTTATTGTAAACATAGCAGTTACATCGATGATGTATCGATGCAGTGTCACAGCACAGAGAATTGTAATAGTAATCTGTGGTGACAGTACGATTGCAAAGTAGAGGAAGAATTGAAGATATATTGTCACAAACAGTACCTTAAGGGTTGTTTTATGAAGTACGAACTCACTTATCAGAATTCTTCGTCTCTGTTGGCGACCTACAAATTATAGATCTAACCTTTTTGGCTTCGAATATTCAATTTTATAGTGTGATTTTCCATGTCATTGTTTTTGTTTCAATTTTCTCTTACTTGTGAAAAATATACGCTAGTGAGCAGTCGTGGTTTTATTTTTAGCTCGTCCTAATCATTGCTCATCCTCAACAGTCTCGATGAAAATGATTTAAAAATTCGGATGATCCACTTATATTTTTTTTAATCAGGAAAGCGATGAATTTTATTTCAATTACTCCCAAAACAAAAAAGTGCGTTACGTATGTACCTGCAATGACCTACATCTTTTACTATGATGATTACTATTTTAATATTTATTCACATTCTTATGGCATTAATTTATTATACAACTCTGATTACGCACTCAATTAATAATTGAGTAGTGTGTCAGTGATAACAATAAATATTTGCAAACCAAATTTGTCACACAATTATTTTTCTCATCAGAGACAAAGAACATATTCTTCTTATTTACGATTGACTAATGTTAGTCATAATGAGTCACGGAGAAGCCTATACAAATGGTTTTACATTGTATTTTCAGGCTTTTATTTCATACAAGGAACTCTTTTTGTGGGAACTCTGACTCCTAATGTATGACTGTAGTTTCATGGTACCTACCCAATTCTTAGTACAACATTGTGACTATCTGTACTATAGTTTAATTTAGTCCTTTGGCATATCAGTACTCTGTGCATTAAGATTTTCTAAGGCATTCCGATGTACAGGATGGAAATTTTAGACGGGTCAGTAAGGGCAAACTACGTTAAGGGTTGAAGTCACGCGAATATGGTCATAGGAGACTATCCTGAACTTTTGAATTATTGCTATCGGTATTTACAGAATAAAAACAAAATCCTTTTCAGATTAATTTTCCAAAAAAATGTGTAATACCTAACCTAACCTAACTCTTTTGATCTATGTTGGAGACAGGATCGGTTAAGCTAATAATAATATTTGTGACTGTAATTTTTTTCGATATCTGCACTATATCAAAATCAGCCTCGAACTCCTGTGAAAATTTTTCGCTATTACCTATACTTTAGGATTTGGCCACTCTTGCCAACTTGAAAATTTCACCTGTACCTACAGCCGCTTATTATTCATATTTGTTATAATTTCTAACTCAGGTTTTTTAGTGGAATTCGTTTCACTACCAGTAGTCTCCGGCTTCACTTCAGCAGCAGCTATAACTATAGCATCATCACAGATCAAGGGTCTTCTAGGCCTGAAGTTCAGTGCGGAAACATTCATAGGAACATGGCGGGGGCTATTCGACCATATTGGAGAGACGAGAATGCAAGATACCCTGCTCAGTTTGGCATCTTGCATTGTTCTGATGGGGATGAAGGTAAGCTGATGAAAATTATCTTTTATTAGGTGTGAGTGGAAGTGGATTCTTGGGGGTAGTTCTGAAATAAGTTTCGCGAACTAAGACCTTTTTTAAAAGGCTTATTACACTATTCGATATCAAGACAGTCTTACTAAGATTCAGCAAAGTGTAATAAGGGTAAGCAAGGTAGTCTGTCTAATTAGACCGACCGAATGGGTTCGGCCGTGCTTGCTTGCTTGCTTGCTGAATATCGCGTGGTGTAATAAGACTTAGCACGCGAGACCGTTCAGTCGGCGCGCGGCGGCGGCAGAGTGAAGTCCTCGGGTAAAGTCCGTGTTTGTTTGTTGTGGCGTGCACAATGGCTTGTTCAAAAGAAAAGGAAGTGATTTTTAATGTTATTGATGTGTATACCGTGAAATGCCATATTTATAGCATAAAAGTCACAAAAATACTTCTTAACCTTCTTCACCCATATTTTCCTTTTTTCTTTTGTATTCAAAATCAAAGTCAAAGCCATTTATTCAATTTAGGCCCCAGAAGGGCACTTATTATGAAGGTCAAGATTCACTGAAGTTACCACCGGTTCGGAACTCGGCCTTCAACTGAGAAGAATCCGGCAAGAAACTCAGCAAGGTTACATTTTTTATATATTTTGTGGACAATCTGACTATGTTTGGCTTTTTTTCCAAATAATTAACATTTTTATTATTATTCAAACCAATAGTCGTGACAAGAGCTATGGCGATTTTCTGTTGCATCGAAAGTCATCCCATGACACCGCGACAACCGTCACCGGCTGCGTCCGCCTTGCAAATGAGTTAGCATGCGATATTCAGCAAGGTGTAATAGCGAGCTTGTCTAATTAGACTTTAAGACAGTCTTACTAAGACTGGCTTGATATCGAATAGTGTAA